>OY856411.1:1066745510-1066753010 GCA_963693085.1 Alisma plantago-aquatica | reverse complement strand
AAGATGAACAAAAGGAAAAAAATATGCAGATATACATCTGGAACATTTACAGATACAGAAAAAAGATATCACTCAAACGAAAAATAATTATTAGAATTAAAAAAGGGAATTAAAAAGTTTTCCTGTTTTTTATTACCTAAAAAATTCCTAGTAAGAGTTGATAATACCCAGGTAAAAGCTTTTATTAAAAATAATTTACCATCAATGCCAGAATATAAAAGACTAAGTAGATGGCAAACATTCTTTGCAGAATATATTTTTGATATAGAAATTATTAAAGGAGAAACCAACGTTCTTGCAGATTTTTTATCAAGAGAATACAATGGAGCAGGTTGACAAAAAACTTGTAGAATTGGAAGCTCGACTGCAACGAAATTGTAATTTGTTACAAGAAAATTACGTAGAATTAGTAGAGATGATCCAAAAGCAAGATAAAATTATTGATAACATAGAAGAAAGTAAATAAGACATTGCAGGAATAATTACATATTTAAACTACTTCAGAAGGGAGATTCAACAAAAAGGATCAGAAACAACAAAGACGGATAAAATGACAGGTAAAAGGCAGATAGACATATCCCTCCAGATTTCTGATTCTGTCAGAAAAAATATTGAAAATACAAGCCTGATGGCAAAAGAAAGAAGCTTTAAAACTGCTAAGACCAGCTTTACAGCTGAGAATACTATCTCCTCATAGAAAGAAAGTAGCCAAGTGGCAAGAAGCAGTTTTCAAACTGGTATTTCTTCAGAAAATAGTTCCCGCCTAACAGTGGAAAATATGATCTCTTCGGAGAAAGAATCCTATAATACAGTGGAAAATATAAAACTGATGCCCAAAAAGATATTTAAATTCTGGGTATCTCAGAATGAGCAAGAGTATGACCTGCAATTGAGTCTTGCAGAAAATGAAAATGAATATAGAACTTTATTAGAGATTGTTTGCAATCTCAAAATGACAGTAACATGTGTTCCCGATCATACAGGAATATATTCCAGGATTAACTTTGACAAAGGAGCTGATCCAAGAATCATCAGAGAATGTTTCAGAATCAGAGCAGCAAATTTAATATATTTAAGCGAAGACCTTGGGGAAATACAAGGACTGTCCCAAGATATTGCCAGATCAGTTAGAGAATTTAAAAACAATAGTCCACTAGTAAAACCTACTAGTGACATTTATATCAAGATTTTCTCAGCATCGGAGGACTGGGAAAAACTAAAGAAATTCAGTCTAATACACTGCATTCAAATAGGGGTATCTTCCCCAGAATACGTCAAAGAAATTGACGCAGATTACAAAAAAGAATTTGAAGAGAACAAGGTTAACAAGGAATTTGTTGAAACAAGAAGGGCATTAGGATTAAAAGTACTTTGCCAAGTATTGGAAAAATTAATTAATTAAAACCGAAGTTGGCTTCATAAAGCTTCAGATAACACAATTATTTTATCCAATACAAGAAGAGCTAATATATCCACAAAAATCAATTTAGAGAAGTTTCTAAAAAGAATAGAAACCGGACAAATCAGATCAAGCAACATATGTCAGTAGATATTTTGCCAACTCAAAAGACATGAAGGAAAAATATGCCCCGCATGTCAAGATAAAAATGGAAAGAGATAGCCACAGCAGCACGAGTCGATAAAAGCATTTTAGAAGAGAACATGTCAACAATGACGTAAGAAGATACTCGCAAGAAGAAAAGATGACAAAGGGCTCTCCACCGGACAGATGTGCGTTGGAGAAAGATTTCAAAAAGTAGAACGCTTGCCACCGGACAGGTGTGCGGCAACCATGTAAAGAAAAAAGAAAGAAGCATCAATGTAACGAAGGGAGCGTCTATATAAGCTCTCGAAGACTAGTAGGGAGGGACACTCGTAGTGGGAGAGAGTCCCAAGAGTAGCTATGTATGTACATTAAGTCTCGCAATAAAAGAGCAGAGTCTCGATTACCTAATTCTATTCCAGATTCCATTTCAAGTTCTTGAGATGATTCTTGCGTGTTAATTCCATAAGTGTAGGAAGCAAGCTCCAACTTGAAGATCATAATCCTTGTACTATCATAGAGTAAGAAAGATAGTGTGTAACCTGTTACACCCCAGTTCTTTCTATCTTCATTGGTCGAGAGTTATCTCTCCCTTATTCCATCCCGGAGGCCATCGTCCAGAAGTCCGACCAAGAAAAGAAGTGCATAAGGACACAGGGACATAAAGGCTATAGGATGATGAGGAGTCTGAGATCCGGAACGCCGAAGTCTAAGGAGTACTTATCTTAGAAATTGTTAAGAGAAGATCGACTGGCGTTGAAGATAAGAGGAAACGAGGTGGGCATAACAGGTATACAGATTATCTTGCTATCTATGATACTCAGAGTGTTATCGTCTTCTTTCTGGATGCTAGTTTCTTACACTATAAATTTAATTATATGAAAAATTTGTAGTATAAAGGAGAAGATATTAAGAATCCAGTCTAAAAAATGTAATAATTATAGGCAAAATGATAAAGCTGAGAAAGCATACAACACCCATAAGGGCAGTTCGAGTATGTTTTCAAAGCATGATAACAGAATCAAAAATTTCTACACCAACGAAGTGGTATCAGAGCCATGTAATGATTCAAAATACAAAGATAAAATTTTGAGGAACGAATTTAATGAGTTAGAAGATAATAACATATATGAAGCTTTAGATCTGGAATTTGAAGTTAATATTGGATAATATGTATAAGAAATTAGAAGTACAGGTTCATGAAAACCATTCAAAGAACTTTCAGAAGATCCAAGAAATGATAGTAGAATTACAAAGAACAATGGAATATTTGTATGAGAAACAAAATAACGAATGTTTATCAAAAATAAATCTATTCCAAACAAGTGGAAATGAGATAAGTCTATGTCCTCTTCTGATAGAAGAAACAGACGACTTTAAAATCGAACAATTAGAAAATAGATACTTAGAAGCCAAAGCAGAAGAATTAGACAGTCTAAGTCAAGAAATAGTAAGATTAACGGAAAAAGTTAGAATAGTAAACATGAAACCATTACAGGAAGAAAGTTCTGGAAGACAGATTACCATGCCAACAACAATCCCTAGAGGACAAGATGAGATACCAGAACAATCAAGAACTAGATACCAGTCAAATCCTAGTTTTAGGAGAAAACCTACTGACAGAAATAGATACAAAGGAATAAATTGGGCATCAGATAGAAGATCAAGTAATATTGCTATAGAAACCCCAGTTGATTATATGAATCAAGAATATATTAGTGCTAACGGAATTTATTTAAATTTAAATTGTGTAAGAAATATAGATGAAGCCATAACAAGATGGGAAAAAGCCACATATTTATCAATAACATCACAAAGCTATGATGTAGAAACAGCATCAAGATGTTGTCATTTAACCTTCCAAGGAATCGTAGCATATTGGTGGAAAGGATTAACTGATAACGATAAAGAAGCAGTAAAAGGAGCGGCTACTACATTAGCCCAAGTAGTAAATAATTATGAGAATGAATTAAGAAGAGAATTTTTAGGAGAAACGTGGAATGTAAATAAAGACACAGAAAAAGAAAAAGAAAAACAATGATTTATCTTTTTA
This sequence comes from Alisma plantago-aquatica, assembly GCA_963693085.1. NCBI lineage: Eukaryota > Viridiplantae > Streptophyta > Magnoliopsida > Alismatales > Alismataceae > Alisma > Alisma plantago-aquatica. The sequence goes on along the minus strand of OY856411.1, from coordinate 1,066,749,414 downwards.
TTATATAACTTAAAACTCTGTGATATGTGCCGAATTGATGAATATATATGTAAATTTCAAGAATATTTTTATAAAATATATGATAGAATGGATAAAGAAAATGTTACCAGTAAGAGTTTATTAAACTTATTTTATAACAAGGTACCCGACCCATGGGGATTTAAAGCGATGCAATTATATCCTCAATATATCGGACAAAGAGCAGATACATTAGGAGGACGAATAGAATTTCTAAGAATGAAATTAGAAGAATGGTGTGCAGAAGCCAAACTAAGTAGAAAAACAAATAAAGTAGTAAAACAAGGACTTTGTTGTTCCCAATTAACTCATCCAATAACCATAGGATGCGAACCAATGAGGTACAATAAAAGAAACAAATATAAATTCAAGAAAAGGAAAAGGTTTGGATTTAAACCTAAACCGAAACAAAAATATTACAGAAGAAAGAAAAATTATAATAAAAAGAAACCAAAAGAATGTAAATGCTTTATATGTCAGGAAATAGGATATTATGCTAATGAATGTCCAAAAAGAGGATCTAAGAAGATTAATCAAAAGCAATTCGAGGAAATTATAGAAGAAGAACTTTCTGAGATCGAAAATATTCAAGAATTTGTCCAAATAACTGATGATGAACAATCCGATGGATCAATCTGTTATTTCTCAGACACAGAATCAGACTGAAGAAGAAATAATAGAAGAATATCATGAAGAAGCAGGAAACTTCTTGCAAGAAGTATTAATAGATAGAAAATTATTTAATAGAATAAGAAACACTTAATTAAGATTAGAAAATTCTGATGGATTTAGAACATCAATTTTTGAGAAAATTACCCAAAGAAAACATATTTTTTATTACGGAAAAACTAATAGAGAAATGCCTATGCAAATAGAATATACTAGAAATAGAATAAATATACCTTTACTTAGAAAAGAAGATTTAATGAGGAAAATGGAAAAAATAAAAGATAGATCTAAAATACGATGGATTCACATAGGAGCTATTCAAATGATGATTAAAGCAACTTTTAGAGAAGGAATAGATTCACCTATAAATATTGTATTAATGGATAATAGGATTAATGATAGAAGAGATGCTACGTTAGGAATATTACAGGGAAATCTTAGTCATCAGAAACTAATCTTTAATATTTATCCAAAGATAAGTGTAAATATTAGAGATAATAATATAAACAGAACCTTAAGTTTAATACAAGATTTTCATAGAACAGAATTCATGAAAAAAGGATCCATTCCTTACTCGATAACGTATATAATAAGCTATGCTCTTAGTAATACACATCATTCTGAAAAATTTGAAGATAAAGATATTATAATGCTTCCTAATATATTTAAAGATATAGGAAAAATTACTAAGCCAGATATAATATCAGAAATAGAAATACCAGAAAACATAAACATAGATGTTTCAGAAAAACCCCTAGTAACAGATAATAAAATCCCAAGGAGATTACGATATGAGGGAAATCAATTACAATTAACAAATGGAAATAGAATAGAAGAAGCTAGAGCAAGAATGGATAGATATAATTGAAGATTACGACCAATATTAAGAAATTTGCCAAGAACGACAAGTTTAAGAATTTTAGCAGACAATAGAAATGCTAGAAATTATAAATTATATGGAAAATACTTCAATGGACAAGAATGGAATATGACTACAATATTAATAGACTCAGGGGCAGGAGCTTCATTTATCAAACAAGGAATGATACCTTATATAGAAAAAATACCTATAGGATCACGTTATGCATATACAAATTTTGATGGACAAGAGTATGAAATTACACATCAAGCCATAGTTCCAATTGAAATACAAAATATAAAAATTGACATAACACTTTATGTACAATCATATAGTAGGAATGACGACATAGAAATTATATTAGGAATGAGCGCATTACAGCAAATGAAACCATTCTCCTTAAAAAGTGAAGGATTATATTTTACATATAATAATCAAGAATATTTTTGAGAAAAAGACAATGACTAGTATATATAGTGTCTACAAATAATCCTGTTGATATTGAAGAATTCCGTACCCAATTACAGGAATTAGAAACATCACAATTAATACAAAAATCAAAAAGCCCTCATTCTAGTCCAGTGTTCATGGTAAGAAACCATGCAAAAATTAAAAGAGGAAAAGCTAGAATGGTAGTTAATTACAAACAACTAAATCAACATACTAAGTTCGACGGATATTTTCTTCCACATAAAGAAACTTTAATAAATATGACAAGAGGAAAAAATATTTATTCAAAATTTGACTGTAAATCAGGATTTTACCAAATACGATTAGATGAAAAAAGTATACCATTAACAGCATTTAGTACTCCACAAGGACATTATGAATGGACGGTAATGCCTTTTAGATTAAAAAATGCTCCACAGATATATCAAAGAAGAATGGAAAAAGTATTTGAACCATATAATTCTTTTTGTCTAGTATATGTTGATGACATTTTAATAGCCAGTAAAAATGAGGAAGAACATTATAAACATTTACAAATATTTTCTCTTCTTTGCCAAAAAGCAGGGATAGTATTATCTAAAAAGAAAACAGAAATTTGTAAATCCAGAATAGAATTCTTAGGACTAAAGTTGGACTCAAGAGGAATAGAACTACAAGAACATATTGTAGAAAAAATTGTTATGTTTCCAGACAAAATAGAAGATAAAAAACAATTACAAAGATTTTTGGGATGTTTAAATTACGCTGAACAATTCATAGAAAATTTGGCAAAATTAAGGAATCCCTTACAAAAACTATTAAAGAAAAATACTATTTTTCTTATGGCAAAGGAACTCATAAATCATGTTAGATTTATAAAAGAAAAATGTAAAAATCTACCAAGATTAGATCTTCCTTTAGAAAACGACGACTTAATAATAGAAATTGATGCCTCAGAAGAATTTTGGGGAGCAGTCTTAAAAAAAAAAGATGAACAAAAGGAAAAAATATGCAGATATACATCTGGAACATTTACAGATACAGAAAAAAGATATCACTCAAACGAAAAGGAATTATTAGTATTAAAAAGGCAATTAAAAAGTTTTCCTATTTTTTATTACCTAAAAAATTCCTAGTAAGAGTTGATAATACCCAGGTAAAAGCTTTTATTAAAAATAATTTACCATCCACGCCAGAATATAAAAGACTAAGTAGATGGCAAACATTCTATGCAGAATATATATTTTTATATAGAAATTATTAAAGGAGAAACTAACGTTCTTGAAGATTTTTTATCAAGAGAATACAATGGAGCAGGTTGACAAAAAACTTGTAGAACTGGAAGCTCGACTGCAACGAAATTGTAATTTGTTACAAGAAAATTACGTAGAATTAGTAGAGATGATCCAAAAGCAAGATAAAATTATTGATAACATAGAAGAATGTAAACAAGACATTGCAGGAATAATTGCAGATTTAAACTGCTTCAAAAGGGAGATTCAACAAAAAGGATCAGAAACAACAAAGACGGATAAAATGACAGGTAAAAGGCAGATAGACATATCCCTCTAGATTTCTGATTCTGTCAGAAAAAATACTGAAAATACAAGCCTGATGGCAAAAGAAAGCAGCTTTAAAACTACTAAGACCAGCTTTACAGCTGAGAATACTATCTCCTCAGAGAAAGAAAGTAGCCAAGTGGCAAGAAGAAATTTTCAAACTGCTATTTCTTCATAAAATAGTTCCCGCCTAACAGTAGAAAACATGATCTCTTCAGAGAAAGAATCCCGCAATAAAGCAGAAAATATAAAACTGATGCCCGAAAAGATATTTAATTTCCGGGTATCTCAGAATGAGCAGGAGTATGACCTGCAATTGAGTCTTGCAGAAAATGAAAATGAATATAGAACTTTATTAGAGATTTTTTAC
>OY856411.1:1066353010-1066740510 GCA_963693085.1 Alisma plantago-aquatica | reverse complement strand
GATGCGAATTAAACCTGTTAATGTGTAAATCTAAACCTAATTCCACATACGCCGCAGGCTATTGTTTTTTTTACGTTTTGGACGGGGTCGACTATGGAAAATAGTGATTTTCCTAAGTGCACGGAAGTAAAATTTCGTAGACCTTTCAGGGGCTCTGCCCCTGTGTACCCCGCATTGTCTGCGTGGGAGTCAAAATTCATTTAATGGGGAATGTCCCGCATTAAAAGTACTACAATTTTAATATGTATATACGTATATGTAGATATACCTATGATAGCATACACGTCGCCTTCAAAATCTGTTTTATGTGGTGAGTGCAAGCACGGTTATGGCCTAGTATCCCCTTTTGTGAATGTTGTGAATGAATGTGGATGTTGATCTTGTGGATATGTTTGTTTGTAAATTCTATGGATGTATAATGGTTACATATGGATCCTTTGTATAAAGTATTCGGCTTGCATGCCGAGCCTCATCTCTTATTTCAAAGTGTAATTAATTCTTTCCTTTTATATTTGTACTCATATGATGTAATAGAGATAGGATTAGTTTTAGTCTTTGTAAACTTGATGTAAGGAGGCCACTTGAAGATCCAACTCCAAGGAGTGTCCATGGAGAAGCACCATGAAGATCTCATTCCAAGAAGCAACCTGAAGATCCAACTCCACGGAGCGTCCAAGGAGAAGCAACAAGAAGATCCTATTCCAAGAAGTAACTTGAAGGTCCAACCTCACGAAGCATCCATGAAGTTGTTCATTGTAATGTTGATCATTACAGGCTTACAGGTTGTTTTCACAGGTGTTGCATGAGATGCATAAGACCATAGGTGGACCGTAATCCTTTGTTGCTCCAAAGGATTACAATAGTATGGCCATAACCGATGTATTTGTGATTGCATGTCTATCATTTGTGGTTGTGGATATAGTAGTATATGATACGTACTATAAGTATGTGGTGTTTGGATATATATATATATGTATAAATTAAATCCCTCAATTAATAATATTAAGTTTTAGTTGCCTTCCATAAAGCAACACACATGAAAACCTTGATCGACTATGTGTGGGCACGCCTCCGTGTGGTACACTGTCTATCTCGTGGAAGTGTGATGGTGGGTGTGTGGGTCTGCCTCCGCAGGGTGCACACTCATCGTGTTGGCTTATGGGTTGGACTTAACTAGGGAACCTTGATAGGATCAAGTACCTAGAGGCACACAGATGCATCATGGCAAGGAGTTGTGCATGATCATCTATCCAAGAGTTGCATATGATGCAATTGGCAAAAGTTGCCTACCTTAGTATTTGGTCTTTGACGCCAGCGTTGGCTGGGCATTGATCCAATTATTTTGGGTCTTGGCTCACTAGAAGGTTGTGCGTTGCAATCTTCCGAGTTGATAGTGAGGGCTATCAATTTGAATAAAATAGTGGGAGCGTAATTAATTAAAGGCCTAATTAATCTCGTTTATCAAATATTTACAAGTCAAAATGTTTTGGACTAAATGCAAATTTTTTCTTTTGTAGCAATCAAATGGCAAACAACACTCACACGTTCTCATTGCGATCGGTCCTTGAGAAGGACAAACTTACCGGAACCAACTTTCAAAACTGGTTTAGGACGTTGAGAATTGTTCTCACACATGAGCGTAAGCTCTATGTCCTTGAAACACCAGAGCCAGAGGAGCCCGCCGTAAATGCGCCCAAGGCTGAAAAGGATGCTTACAAGAAGCACCTTGATGATGCCGTGGATGTCAAGTGCCTAATGTTGTGCTCAATGAACTATGAGTTGCAAGAGCAACATGAGAACATGAATGTCATGGAGATGGTAACACATCTCAAGAACATGTATCAACATCAAGCAAGACAGGAGAGATATGATGTCTCAAAGGCGTTGTTCAAAAGCAAGATGAAAGAGGGAGACTCAGTTGGCACCCATATACTCACCTTGATTGGGTACGTGGAAAGCCTATCCAAGCTGGGATTTCCCCTTGGTCAAGAGTTGGCCACTGATGTGATTCTACAATCGTTGCCTGAATCATATAATCATTTTGTCATGAACTACAACATGAACAATTTTGACAAGCCGTTGTCAGAATTGTTGGGAATGTTGAGGACAGCTGAAGCACAGATGAAGAAAGACAAGCCCAAGTCTGTGATGATGATCAGCAAGACAAAGGGAAAGTCAAAAGGCAAAGGCAAGGCTAAGAAAAGTTCTAAGGCCAGGCAGAAGCCAAAGTCATCCGCGCTCAAAGCTAAAGGTGGGATCTCCAAAGAAGGCAGTTGTCACCATTGTCACCAGCCTGGACATTGGAAAAGAAACTGTCCTCTCTACCTGGAGGAATTGAGGAAGAAGAAGCAGGGGATAGAGATCTCCACTTCAGGTATATACGTTATTGAGATAAACTTAAATACTTCTTCATCATGGGTACTGGATACCGGATGTGGATCTCACATATGTTCTAATATGCAGGATCTGATAAGAAGTAAGCCTTTACGAAAGGGCCAAGTCGAGCTGCGGGTTGCTAATGGAGCAAGAGTTGCTGCCACCGCAGTTGGAGTTATTAGTTTATCTTTGCCTACGGGCCTTGTAATAGAATTAGAGAATTGCTATTATGTACCTGCCATTAATAGAAATATTATTTCTGTATCTTGTATGGACAAGAGTGGATTTGAATTTCACATTAAGAATGGAATTATTTCTATATCTAAAGATGAGATCTTTTATGGCAATGCCCCTATGTCTTATGGTATCTACTTGTTAGAACTTGAGACTAGCATACATAACGTAAATACTAAAAGGTTAAAACTTGACAACTCAAACAAAACATTCTTATGGCATTGTCGTCTTGGGCACATAAACGAGAAGCGCATATCTAGACTCCATAAGGATGGTTATCTAGACTCTTTTGATTTTGAATCATTAGAGACATGTGAGGCATGTTTATTAGGGAAGATGACCAAAACTCCTTTCACTGGACACAGTGAGAGAGCCAGTGATCTGCTAGGGCTCATACATACTGATGTATGTGGACCTTTTAGATCAAATGCTAGAGGAGGCTATCAATACTTCATTACCTTCACTGATGACCTCAGTAGGTATGGCTATGTATATCTTATGAAACACAAGTCAGAAACTCTTGAAATGTTCAAGACTTTCATGAATGAAGTAGAGAAGCAACTTGGTAAGAGTATTAAAGCACTCCGTTCAGATCGAGGTGGCGAATACTTAAGCCAAGAGTTTGAGGACCTTCTGAGAGACCGTGGTATTGTATCACAATGGACTCCACCTGGTACACCACAACATAATGGTGTGTTAGAAAGAAGGAATCGTACATTATTAGACATGGTACGATCAATGATGAGTTCAGCCGAACTTCCAATATCATTCTGGGGATATGCTCTAGAAACTGCAGCGTTTACACTTAACCGTGTACCTTCCAAATCGTTTCAAAAGACACCATATGAGATATGGAATGGGAATCATCCCAATTTGTCTATGTTAAAGATTTGGGGATGTGAAGCTTATGTTAGGAAACAATTTCCTGAAAAGCTTGGATCCAAATCGGAAAAATGCTATTTTGTTGGATACCCCAAGGAAACTCGGGGATACTACTTCTACACACCAACTGACAACAAAGTGTTTGTTGCTAGGACTGCTGTATTTCTTGAAAAGGAATTTATTTCCAAAGGAATTAGTGGGAGGAATGTAGAGTTTGAAGAAGTTCGAGACCAACAAGAAAGCAGAGAACCTGAGGAGGTACATAAGGAACATGAGGACTCACAAGTTGTTGTGTAATTTCAAGTTCCAAATGTAACACAGGAACCTCATAGGTATAGTAGGACACGAATTGAGCCTGAGAGATTTGGATTTCTCGTTACTCAAGACAGTGACGAATTGGGCATAGCAGATGAGCCAACTTCCTATCTAGAAGCTACTAAGGGACCAGAATCTGAGAAATGGCTCGAAGCCATGAGATCTGAGATGGAATCCATGTACACCAACAAGGTATGGACCTTGGTGGATCCACCCGAAGGGGTAAGACCCATAGGGTGCAAGTGGGTCTTCAAGAAGAAGACTGACATGGATGGAAATGTTCAAACCTATAAAGGTAGATTGGTTGCGAAAGGATTCCGTCAAATTCAAGGTGTTGATTATGACGAGACCTTCTCACCAGTTGCCATGGTTAAATCCATCAGGATCATGCTTGCCATTGCAGCTTATCATGACTATGAGATTTGGCAGATGGATGTTAAAACAGCATTCCTTAATGGGAATTTACTCGAGGATGTGTACATGACACAACCTGAGGGTTTTATCGATCCAAAGGAAGCCAATAAAGTCTGTAAGCTACAAAGGTCAATCTATGGATTGAAGCAAGCATCTCGGAGCTGGAATCTACGTTTTGATGAAGTAGTCAAAAAGTTTGGCTTTAGTCAAAATGAAGATGAACCTTGTGTTTACAAAAGGGTTAGTGGGAGCACAGTCGTATTTCTCATATTGTATGTGGATGACATACTATTGATGGGAAATGACATCCCTGCTCTTCAGACAGTAAAAGGTTGGCTAGGGAAGACTTTCTCTATGAAGGATTTAGGCGAAGCATCCTATATACTTGGGATTAAGATCTATAGAGATAGATCTAGAAGGCTTCTAGGCCTAAGCCAGAGCACATACATTGACAAGGTGCTAAAGAGGTTTAGCATGGAGGGTTCTAAGAGAGGTAACTTGCCCATGTCCCATGGGGTTACAATCTCTAAAGCCCAGTGTCCTAGTTCATGTGATGAACGAGCACGCATGAGTAAGATTCCATATGCATCAGCAATTGGATCTATCATGTACGCAATGTTATGTACTCGTCCTGATGTGTCGTATGCTTTGAGCATGACGAGCCGATATCAGTCAGATCCAGGTGAATGTCACTGGACAGCCGTAAAGAACATCCTAAAGTACTTGAGAAGAACTAAGGATCAATTCTTGGTATACGGTGGTGAGGAAGAGCTCGTGATAAAGGGTTACACCGATGCTAGCTTCCAAACTGACAAAGATGACTACAGATCGCAATCTGGATTTGTGTTTTGCCTGAATAACGGAGCTGTGAGCTGGAAGTGTTCCAAGCAAGAGACGGTTGCGGATTCTACAACAGAGGCCAAATATATTGCCGCATCTAATGCTGCAAAGGAAGCTGTGTGGATCAAGAAGTTCATTTCTGAACTTGGAGTGGTTCCAAGCACTGGTGATGCAATTGAGTTGTTTTGTGACAACAATGGAGCAATTGCACAAGCTAAAGAACCAAGATCACACCAACGTTCCAAACATATTCTACGGCGGTTCCATCTCATACGAGAGATCGTACAACGAGGAGATGTGAAGATTTGCAGAGTACCTACAGAAAGCAATGTGGTTGACCCGCTCACAAAAGCACTTTCACAGCAGAAACATGACGGACATGTTCGATCACTTGGATTGAGATTCATGAGTGATTGGGTATAAGTGTAAGTGGGAATCTGTTGGTATGTATGCCCATAGAGACTATCATTCGATGATTGTAATGGGATACTATGTAAATGATTTGTAATACTACATTGATCATATCAATAAAGGCACGTTTCCAATCTATATGTTTGTGTTTTATATTGTGAGATGACCATAAAACTTATAGATGTCTATAGAATAATATACTCAATGACATATGTCTTCGGGTTGATGACCTGAACAGTGAGATCATATGTATGCTAAGAGTATGTATTCTTGTTTTGTCCCTAATCGGTTGTTATTGTGGAAATATCCATAGACATCAATAACACATAAGATTAGAATGTATGTTGGTTGATGGAAGAATCTCATTATCCATGATATGGAGATATCAAACCAAATACATAGATACTTGTTAGAGAACAGTGTATCGGATAGACCCACCTTGAGAGTGACACATGGATACCATGATTGGTAGTTAGAGTCACATCTCATAATGATGGTGGTGATTGTGGTTCTTAGACCTGAAGTCACTACACTTATCACATGTCGTTCGGTTTACTTTGACATCATCCACCGTGGTCCTGAATAAGGATTGCTATAAAGATGGTGCTTGGGTGCACTGTGACACATGGGGATGACTGTGAGTGATGTAGATGGAATTTGTCCTTCCTACGGGAGTTTGATATTTCGGCCACTTGATAAGCGAGACTGAGAAATGCATGGCCATGCTGATGTGAGTCAATATGTGATATTGAGCTTACATATATCTTAGACAGTCTGCTCTAGTTCAAGGAACATGGATTGAACATTGAAGAGGATAACAATTCCATGACTTAAGTTCAATCCGGATATCAGCGACAAAGGAACTATACAATCACTATAACACCAGTCATGAATGATAGGTCAAGTTGTTCTCCAACTTCTCCAATTACTTGGGTAGCAATGAAGTCTTGCTAGATACCAATCATTGCTTGTGAAATCATAATATGATTATGGATATCACTACCAACGTAATTTGGAGCCTACCGGGTCACACGCACAGGATGTGTTGGAATAGGAGTATAATTGTGGATTTGATTGAAATTGCTTCGAATCGCATTGATTACTAAAATGTTTATGTAATCAATTAGAACAATATTGGAGTGACTGGCTCTAAGTGCAAGTGGGAGTCTGTTGGTATATGTATGCCCATAGAGCCATCCCAAGCGATTGCATGGAGTCGGATATTAATTAATCAATTAATGCGATTATTTGGTTAATTAATGAATTCCGAAATATTCTAATTAATCCACGAGCGTTTTAATTAACGCAACGTTTTTGTTTACCGATGGGTTTAGGAAACCCTACTTCTCTTCTCATCCTATTTAAAGGAGGATAGACGGCCGATATCTATATAAGATATAGAGAGACGCTTTTAGGTTACGCTCACGTACGTAAACCTAGCTGTCACCGTCCTTAGGAGAGAAAGGAGAGCAACGCGCCACTAGCACGCCGCCACAGAGACACGCTCCTTCCCGCCAGCTTGAGAAGCGCGACGTGGAGTTCCATCCATCTGCGTGGACGAAGTAGAGACGCAGACGCCTTGACGCCTGCGTTCGGAGGACGTCAACGACCACCTGTACGTGCTGCGAGCAACGTACGTCACTGCCGCAAAGGAGCATCTTCGGATCAACCTGCAACAGCGAACGGGAGAGAAGATCCGTCCGTGTTTGACAAGCAGCGTTGCACCGTCGTGCAGCGGGACATCGCCGGACTTGCTCCGCGATAAGGTATATCCCGCAAACCTATTTCCGAATACGCTGTTATCGACGAGATCCTGTTACGGGTTGCGTGGATTTATCGCTTCCGCCGCGCATGTTTTCTCCACAAAACCCAACAATATATATATATATATATATATATATATATATATATATATATATATATATATATATACATTGTATATATATATATAAATATCTATAGATATATATGTATACATATATAATATTGTGTAGATGTACACACACAGATATATATATATATATATATATATATATTTATTTATTTATATATATATATTTATATATATATATATATATATATGAAAATGATCCAGTGAGAAACATATCTTGGTTAGAGCATGAGAAGCATTTGAATAACTTTTCACAATGATCAAATTTTCATAATCTAACCGTATGGATTGGAAATATACCCTATTAAACACGTTCCCACAAAATCTCATCATCATAGGACTTGTATTGCACGCACAACAATCAAATATTTTTCAACGCTCAATATTAAGTTTTAGGCTAACAATTGGATGTAAAATGTGTATATTGTATATATGGAGATGTAAACGATATCCAATTGTGATATTTTTTTGTGTGAAGGTAAATGTAATGATGTTTTTCCCATCCATAAGGTTGGATATTGAAAATAAGCTACAAATTTATAGTTATTCAAATGTCCCTCATGCTCTCACCATAGAATGTTTCTCACCAGATCGCTACCCTATATATATATATATATATATATATATATATATATATATTTGTGCATATATACCATTATACATATATTTGTACATATCTACACATATATATGCATTCTAGCTTATATGTATATTTTCGATATAAATATATATATATATATATATATATATATGTGTGTGTGTGTGTGTGTGTGTGTGTGTGTGCCATATGTATATACATATATATACATATATGTAAATTCCTATATGTATTCTACCTTCTGTTTTTCTTCTCTTTGAACAACTAGTTCAATGAGGTTCGTACCGACTGGCTGGTTGGATCGAAAAAAGACACATAACTGGTTTTTTAGGCTTCCGGACCGGTCAGCTACCGGTTCACCAGTCTTACCGGCTGGTCCGGTTCGGTTTTAAAATTACTGCTTATACTGAGTTTGGACGACTCTGGGTATATGTCAGTTTCTGGTTTAAAAAAATCTTTTTGTTGGTCTGCACAACATTTGGGTCAGGTAAGGACCATTTAATTCTGGTCAGCTCTGTTAGGATCTTATCTAGTTTAGGTTGGGTCATAACAGACCTTTTTGGATTTGTAATATTTTTATTAATATCTGTAATTAAGCAATTTTTTTTATTTTTGGGTCTAGCTGGTAGCTCCAGTTTATTTTGAGTCAGGTCTACGTTGGTTCGGGTCCGTTTGGGTTCAGATCATTTTCAGTCAGTTTTGTCTGGACTCGGGTCCATTTCAGATCAGTTTGTTGGGTCGTATCCAGCAAAATCTGGCCCATTCCTAGACATAGCTGGCATTAGCAAAAAGAAAATTACTGAATATAAAAAATATTTTTTGGTAACTTTGCATTTGAATAATAATTATGATTTTATATAGCTAAGTATTATCATATATTATTATATATGCTAACACGATATATATACAACTAATTTGGAAAAATGAAAAGAAGCAGCAGCCGTTAATTCATGTTCTGACGGAGTTGGCTGGAGGGGGTTTCTAGGAATTAAAGATAAAAGTGAGGGTCTATAGGAAATTTAAATAACATAGGGGGTTTTATGGAAATATGACTAAGATTGGGGGTTTAGGAAAAAAATTAATATTGTATATATGATTAAAATTTAAAAGTTGTATTTTTGTGCATATATAACCCCATTAGACGCAACATATGAAATAAATTACAAATAAAAATATCAACAAATGTGCGTACAATATGTGTGTATTTGAGAATGAATTTGGACTGGGGAGAATTTGGAAGCCAACCGAACTTTAAAAAAAAATAGAAAGAATTAGAAACGAATAAAAATTAAAATCTAAATATTTTTCTTAATATGTGGTTGGTTGACAGGTACAATTTGTTAGCGAATGAATAAAACATATGCATTTTACGTACGGTTTATATGACTTTTGCATAGACAATAATACAAAAAATTAACTGCAGGTCGAATGCCACTGGCATGCTTAAAACTCGCTTTTTCTCATATTCCGGATAGATTAGAATTTTTCCCGTTGTGTCATTAATGTATATGTTTAATATGTTACGTTTCTACATTGATAGTGTAGCCCACACCGGGTTACATGACAATGGCACATTTCTCTAACACACGTCTGTCCATTGTCTATCTTTCATACTTTTAAGACAACCTTTTTCTTCTCGGCTAAGTTTTCGATCTTCTTACGACGTCCAAATCTTGTGAGTATGATAAAGCGCTTAACGGAAAATATTCGAATTTACATGATGATTCCCGATACGATGTATATACGTCCTTTCCGGTGACCAAAATTTCGCATCTAATATCATACATTGCAATAAGTAATCTAGATGCCTAATCAACCAAAAACCGATTAGTAACCACGGAGCTTGCAGGAAGTTGATAAAAGTTTATTCCGACATACGTTATGGACGTCCGAGGTGAGGCCAAGGAAAGTTTGATCAACTTAATTAATCATATCCATATGCCGCTATGGAGATCAGAAGTTGATTATACGTCGTCCTTATAGGAACAAAGTACATATGTTAGGTGCGTCAATCGGAAGGACCTTAGAGACGATGCAATCAAGAAATGGTTATAACACAGACCATAAATATAGCATTTGACATAATTGTGGGTTTTTTTAAGTGGAGGAGTGCACACAAACATATATATATATATATGTTATAAAATGATCCTATATATTTAAGATTAGAATTAATCAATTGCTATTTGACATATTTGGGAGACAAAACATCCCTCTTTTAAACTCATCGTTATGTACATCTTATTCACCAAATATGAATATAAGTGTAGATCTCGGCATTTTGAACGATTTAGTATCGGAATTACAGAATTACCATTTTGACTGATATATATTTTATTCACCGTATCTCAAACAGGGACCTGCTAGGCAGTTACGCACGCGGTTTATAGTTGTAGTGCCTTTGCGCGTTAGGTCAGTTGATGCACTGGTAGTCCCATGCAACTGTCGGCGCAGACCCATGTGCACCCCCATAGATCGATCTGGGGATTTGTATAATAGTTATTATTTCTTTAAGTGTCTTGAGCCGTTTCGCTTATGTTCGTGTTAAGCACCGGCCAACCGCCCTAGTCGTACTGTGAGCCGATTCTATATTACATTGCAACCCGTTGGCTGGCAGAGAAGTTATAAAAGCTGGGATAGATATTTTAGTAACTTGCATTTGGCACATTGTACTTTTTGAATCTAATTATCAGGGTTTATTGACACTTTGCATCACCCCCAGTGGCGGCGGGAGGGGGGGGGGGAAGCAGGGGCAAGTGCCCCCTCTCCAATTTTGATATTTTTTGAATATATATATTGTGTATACTTAACATGGTATCCAAGTTAATATTTATAATTACACTTTACATGATTTACAAGCTTATTAACATATTTTCAAAATATATAAAATTTCTTTTATAAATAACATTATTACCAATACGATTTTAAGTAAGAATTACAAATATTTATACATTAGAATAGGGTAAATTTTATAAAAATAAATGACGTTTCTTTATTTTTATATCTCATTATTACATAACTAACAAGATGTGTTTTTTATTAAACATATTAACAATTATACCAACTACATACATTAATGTCAATTGTTTAACTATTAGTTTATACAAATTTTAAAATGATTAAATAAGAAACTAGTGTCTATAATTAATAATATACTTTATGATATATAATTAACAGTATACTTTATGAAATATCAAATATTTTTATATCATGTATAAATTAAAAATTTAATGTATAAGAAACATAACAAGTACATAATTGTATGGTTATTGAGAAAAAATAAACTAGTATCTATAATTATTTTGTATACTATATGGAATACCAAATACTTTATATAATATATAAATAACGAAGTGTGTAACAAATATCACAAATAAATAGGAAATGAAGAAACAAAATGCCAATATATATAATTAACAAATACTCCATGGATATCAATTAGTGTTATATTATGTATAAATACTAAATCTATAACAAATATAACAACAACATAGTCTACAGGTGTATATATTATGTGTGCGGATGTATGTTGATCCTTTTCTAATATGAGTGTAATGTATGCTATGAAAGATAACATCAATTGAAACATGATATTCTTATTAGTACATGGTTTCACGATAAATTTACTTTTAATATTTTTAAAATATGTGTACTATTTTGAATTTTTATACATCAATAGATATTTGTTAAAAAAATGTATTATCATGTATCTTACAAAATTATTATTAAAATTATACTTGTATTTGCAAGTCGTGTAAATATTGTTCCTCTAAATTATATATGTTATTTCATCATGATGTTAAAGATAACAAAATTTTTATATTTACCTAATTTCCAACACAACGTAGAAATAACAATCCCAATAATTTAGTGAATAATATATTATCACAAACTTTATTGATTTATTAGGTAAAATTAATAAATAGGTTTAACATAATCATAACTATCTTTATTTAACATTAAATTGCTGTAGTGTTATTTTTTTTATTTTTAATAATAATAACAATTACAATGTGGTACTACTTATATATTCAACATTTTTAACATTATGTTACTTTTTAATTACTTGAGTTGTCAAACTCATCAAGAAACTACTTGTTTGATCTTAAAAAAATATATAATAATCCACACAATCAATTTTGAACACTAAATTTATGTTTTTTTTCGCAACGGCCTATATTTATGGAGAATTAATTTAATGGAATAGTTGGTCTTATTAAAAAAGATTAAATCTTTTCGATATCAGAAATTACCATTTCGAATTCATCTTAAATGTAAAAAAATCTTAAATGTATGGAGAATGTTATAATAAACATATATAATAATACATATACACAAATCTAAAATTAAATACTCTGCCAAGTGATGAGTTATGTCTTTAATTTTTTTATATATGGAAGATCCATCTATTTTCCTCTCTAGATCCAAGTAGAAAGGTCAATTGAGACATGTTGACAATAAGAATTCCACATATGTACTTAACATTATTTTAAATTGTGCCCCCCCTTCATTAGCAGGCTGGCTCCGCCACTGATCACCCCAACCACTCAACGACACCCCAGCTGTAACGACCCCGCCTCCCGGTAACCCCCAATTAAGGGAGACCGAAAGGTCGGTGCCGTTATCCATTATACAGGATCAAAGGTTCGACAAATAATCAGTAATAATTAATAAACTTTACCAACTAAACTGAAAACTGGTATAAAATAAAACTTTTCTTACCTTGGAAAAACTGGGATTTCTAAACTTCTATCCATGAAGATGTTACTCTAACTAATCCTCCTGTGTATGTTACTTCTCATTTAATTCCACATATGCCACTTTACTGTTATTCTTTTCATTTGTACCTAAAACGCCGACAAGCAAAACGTCGGTCAGTATATCGAAATATACTGGTATGTGGGGACAACCAAAAGTTTGCACATATGACTAACAACTTAATAATCGCAATCAAATTATTTAACAAGCCAATTTACACATTTCAATATGACATTCTCCACCGCTTTTGCCCTAACCCTGGCATACCCACCTTAGGGTGCCCTTTGCCAATGACTTAAGGCCACCTTCTTGGTGCCTGGGGGTCACCACTCATGGTGCCCCCTAGTCATGCAATATCATAGGCCACCTTCTTGGTGCCTGGGGTCACCACTCAAGGTGTCCATTGGTCTATCCATCTGGGCCTGACCTTTGGCATCATCCATCAGGGTGGCATGTAGGTGCGAGAATCCACACTTCCATTATTAATGTGATAATCATAGTGACTTTATAATTTGCAAATATGAATCATCCAACCAATTTAATTGCAATCAATGCGATTAACCATCCGACAAACATGCGGAAAACTAATGCGGTTATTCATAAGCGTAACCACATACCTGTTAAGCAGACTTGAAACAGAATAGTCCAATCAACAAGGCAAGCAAGCATTCAATAAAATCCTGAAACAAACATCCAATATCTTCTATCATGGATCATGGTATCCAAGTCTAATAGACCTATTCGAGCCCTAGGGTTACTATTTCATTTTTAGGGTTTCTATTGCAATTAGGGTTTCCTTCCATCTTTTACTATTTTAAACCCTAATTATTCACAAAAGATATTAAAGTTATCCCTTTACAACACTTAACCTTATTTTCGAATTAAAGGCATCATTGTCCATCAATTAAACCCATTAAACTTATCTTACATTAAAACTGTCACTTTTATCCTTTTAATCCATGACAAGATCATTATGCTTATTTATCATCAATGTGTAATTCATTATACTCTATTACTCATATGAACGTTATTAATCACCAATTCTACCTTAATTCATGAGAAAACCCTAATTACTTCATTTAGGGTATTTATCCATCAATTTTAATGCCCAAAATATCTTAGACTTTGCATATTCCGATTTTAATCATGAAAACTCAGTCCTATACATGAAATCAAATAATTAAAGCTAGTAATAGTCCTAATTACCAACATTAGGGTTTTAAGGCCCATTAAAGCCTATATATGCACAATAACTTTAAAATAAGCGATTTACGTGCAAAGCTTATCCTTTTTATTCCTAATGTGCCTTTTCATCATTAACAGGTTAAGATCAACTTTAATCATCTATTAAACCCTACTATTCGCTTTAATCATATCAAAATAGGGTTCTTTAAACATTAATACATTAAAGTTAATAACTTCTACTACTTTTAGAATTGCAAGCAGAATTAGGCTTCAGATATATTTTATTTAGATTCCTCTCGATTTTCTGAGCAACTTTCATATTTTATGCGAACCTATCCGAGCTACGGATATTTAGTTATGAATTTTGCATTAAAACCTCACCTGAGCCAATCCGATTCTGCCACGTCACCCTGCGCATGCGCGACTTGCCTTATTGGAAACATAACACATTTACTGTTATACCCCCGTGTAAGTCACATCTTCTTCAGCCCACGGAGGGGCAAATTTGTCCACAACCCCAAGGGTCGTCTTCCTCCTCCAGTTCGCCCTAGCGGCCGCCCACAGCAGCCATGCGCGGCCCGGTTCTTCCTCCATGGTCCACGAAAATCGACAAAATCTGTTTCCCTGGCTGCTCCTCCCTCTTGCGCTCCCGACCATGGACAATATATCCATTCTTCATGCACGATTGCTCCTTGGTTGCAGCCGCAATGCGACCGCTTTTGCAGGTCTTCGGACGGTGTAGCGCGAAGGCTAGGGCAAAGTTAACTTGCCCACTGGTTAGGTGTTGTCGTGGGAGTATCTCGCATGCATCGAGACTGTTTCCCCGCTCTCCAAGGCACCAGGGTCGTGCTTCCCTTCATGATTAGGGTTGATGGTCAAAAACAAGAGAAAGGAGGGAAAGGAGAGTGCGTGGATCTCTTCGATCTCGGCCAAGGGCTCCACCCCTTTTATAGGGGTGGGCAACCATGCCTCAAAACATTCTTTCAAAGGGAAGCAAGTCCCTTCCCTACTAGGAAACACTTTCCATCATTAAGAAATAGGTTTCTCTCTCTTAGAAGTCCTTCTTATCCTTTTGAAAATTTTCCTTTTCTTTAAACACTAAGATTTCGAAAATTACTTCCTTCCTATTCTTTGTACTTGTATTTTAATGTATTGGCATGAAATTATGCTTTCCCTTTTAATAGAAAATACTTTATTTCTTTAATGCCACCAAAAAAATTGGTAATAATGTATTATATTACTTTCTCCTTTTGCTTTATTAGTATTTTCTCTTTCCTCTTTCTTCATTGGGGCTCCTTGGACCCCAAGAAATTCCAAGATCTCGAAATTCCCTCATAAGGATACTTATTATTCTTCTAGATGCATCTAAATGCATTATTTCACATTATCTTGTTTATTTCTTCATTAAAATATATCTTTTTGAATTTTTCTCTTTGTTTCTCTTTCATTTTCCTTATTGGTATTCCTTTCAACATTAGGAACCCTTGGGATACGAAATCCCACCAAGGATTACTCCATTATTCCTCTTTTCACTTATTTTCCTCGTTTCATCAATATTTTCAATTTCTTTATTAACAAGGAAATACCTAATTGTTATTTTCTTTTCTTATTGCCTTTTCTTTGCAACTTTGGACTCCTTGGAACCCAAGGAATCTAAGAGGAACGAAATCTTCTTGGATTTGCCTTCTAGAGGTTTCCACACCTTTCTTATCTCAAATTCTCAGTTATTCAATATTTGAATTTCCTTGTTATTGGGCCCAATAGCCAATAAAGCCCACAAAGCAATTATCAAGGCTATTGTAAACAAAATCCATTTATTCAATATAGATTATATCATTTGTTCATTCAAATATATTTATATGAGAAATTATATTTCTCAGCAAATGAACCCAAAATTGGGGTTGTAACATCCTTCCCTTCTTATAAGAATTTTGTCCTCAAAATTCCAGCATGCAAGCAAACAAACAGGATAATCCATTCTTATGTCCATTAGGGCTACCATGTGGCTTTACCCTATCCATGGTGCTTTCCAAGAACCTTCATCATCTCATATTCTTCCATCTGAGTTCTTTCTTACCTTGGTATATCGTACCCTCATAGGTGACTCAGGACATTTCAGCCTTTCAAAAGCTGAATAGGTTCAAGGCTCAACACATGGCTTGGGTACCTCACATAGTGCTCTAGATCGGACTCATGTAACACATTATACATTATGTTATCCTGAGGGGTAAGGATAAACACAACCATTTCCACCAATCCATCTCAAATGGACCCATTTATCGGGGACTTAGCTTTCTCAGCTATAGCTTGGAGGGGTCGGATTTTCACATTATATTCCACCACAGTGAACTGCATGTCAGTATGCTTTGCATCAGCTCGTGACTCATGTCACCACTGGGCTCTCTCTCAGCCATTGCACGATCAAAGCGACTTCATCTGCACACACCTGGGGTTCTTTTCTGACCTTCGCGAGGCCTCCTTCACCAATATCATCATAATGAAGTGGTGACCGACACAACCTCCTTATAGAACTTCTTGTATCCCGATAAAGGTTATGGTGGTTAACATTACATCGTTAGAACTATCTCTTGGTATCACCCTGAACAAGCACACTTGCTCTCATCAGACCCTCTAGTCGGGATCATACTAACCATTAGTTAGGGGTGATAAACTATACTATCATCAAGCTTGTCATGTACTTACTTCCACTTCATGGAAGTGAACCTTGGTCAAATCCAAGAACTTTTGAACTCACGTCATGACGTAGTTAAATCATCTCTCTTTCTCTTATGTAATCTAGGTAAGGTGATCTACCTTAACCCATATTGTATCTTGACCTTCTTAGTCCAGGAGAAACTCACAACCTTCATAATGATGAACTCCCATTCCCTCTCGGGAAATCTTTATACTTCATATCCATGCACTGGGTTAATGGTGTTCGTTCTTCACCTCGTGACTCGCATGGCCACATGCTACATGCAACTTGATCTTAAGCATCCAGAATGCTACCATCACTTACTATCTTTGTAGTACCTTTGTATCATTATGATTCCTCAAGCTTGATACCTCAGAAACCCTAAATCACTCTCAAAAGGGTTTTGTTACCTTCCTATCCCAAGAAGTGTATCTGAGGTTCTATCACCATCCTTTCACTACATCAAGGACTAAACTGGCTAACCAAACAACCATTAACTTGTTCAACATATCTTATTATATCCGAGTGTTAGCCAAAACACATCTTCTTTCCAAACGTAGGGTTAGCCTAACAACTCCCTTCTAGCCAAACCAGAAGGCACTATCTCCACCAGAGCATCCATTACCACTTCACATCCTTCGGTATTAAGTAACGTTGAAGACATACTCTTCCATGTATTCTACTTATCATCTCAAACTCAAAATTTGTGTTCAACAAGAAACTCTAAGTTCATACTCGCTGTGATCGAACTCGGCCTTGGTTAATCTGCAAATTCCACATAGTTCCTGATAAAACATCCTCATAAGATGGCTACACTACCTCTCATAGTGTTTGCGAACCATCCATGTATCATTCCTTCCACATCTCTATCCTTATTCCTTATCGCAACGTTCCAACTCACAACATCCTTGTCCCTGGGTGTGTGGCATGCATACTGTCCTATCTCTCACTCTCATAACAAGAAGAAATAAGCATTTGGCGGCCGTCCAAATACAGAGTTCTTCCTATTCCAAGAGTAGGGATAGTACAGCCCACCTTGCTAGTACACCTTCAAATCTCCGTTGAAACGTGCAACTCATGTCTCTATATCACAATCATCATTATATCAAAGTTACTTCCATGGAAAACTGGTCTCAAATCCACTTGGGTTACTACATAATCCTTTGTCATCTCCTCTAGGTTTATAGGGTGCCAACATGTTTGGGGTCATCCATCTTCCCTTATGCATCCAGAGAGTGCCCTACTCATATGCCATTTGGGTCCCATGAGTTCATGAAGGTGATCAATCTCCTAACCCATGGCCCTCAGACAATGATAGTTGTTACCTCCCGACCCTATGGTCATGTGCAACTAGGGAATTAGGCAACTCCTTCTTCCATCGGTCTTATCCCTACATGACCCTTGGATAGACTTAGGATTCTAACATAGTACATGTTCAACTTAGAACCGTACCCAATCCTTCATCATCTCTTTCTGCATTCATGACTGACTTTCATCCTTTCTCAGGGATCATGGCGACCTGCCTACCTTGGTCAGGCCCCATACCGGTTACCTTCACGGTAACACATCCATATACATTTTAGAGATGACTATCTATGGGTCTATAGGTTCATTATCTTACCTTGTACTCTTCACTTAGCTTCTCAAGATCCTATGAGACTTCCTTAGGTCATCTTGAAACCCACCAAACTGGTATACACCCTACAAAAGGGTCCCTCTCCCAGGATGGGAGGAACTACAACTCTTGACGACAAGGTCTCAACCGTCCTTAGGATTTACCTCCACATGAGCATGCTAAAACCAACAACTACTAAGGCACAAGCGTACCTACTAAACCATGCTAGGTCACCCTCGTTCTCTACCTCAACATTAAACCAACTCCATGGTGAGGGGTTCCTCAAACATTCTCTTAGCTCAAACTATGGAGACTCAAATCTCACCCTGAGCATTGGGTACACCACTTCCCCTCTTAGGCTTAGGAACCCTATGTTCACTTTTGGGTATCCAACTGCATGTTCAAACTCTTAACCATGAATCAAGCATGTTCAAGATATGTCATGTACTTCCCATGATATTTCTACTCAAGCAACACTTCAGAGTTGATTCCTCTTCCTAGACAACTACTAGGTATAAAGCCTCACAACTGGTGCCTTAACCTCTTCAGGGTCTAAAGCACTCTCTATCTCCTCTAGTAGGTAATCACTTGTACCATAGGTACCAGAAGCATCATCCTCCCTCTAGGGTTTGGTTACTCTCAAGCTAACCAAGACATCATCAACCTCCAGGGATCATGCATGAGGCAACCATTATCATTTACTTAGGTCGCATCATTCTCGACTCCCATTGTTTCTCAAGTTTCAGGGTTTTAGGATTCCAACTTTCTTGGTCAAGGTCTGCTCCCTCTCCCTAGAGCTAATCCTACAACCAACCTATCTATAAGAGGTCCTGTCTTTAAGAAGGATCAAGCTCATAAGCATGCCCCTACTTGAGTGAAGCCTTATGCTCGAACTTATGTTCACTCAAGGTTATCCATAACCCCTTATGCTTATCTCACCATGATCCCTTGACTAGGGTTTCGTCAATATATACCCTACCTGCCTATGCTTATAGGGTAACTATAGGTTCTCCTCTAACCTCATCAATGAAGGAGCTATCCTTCACTCTAACATGCACTACCCTCTCCAGGGTTGGTCCGCCAAAGGTACTAGGTTATCCAACCTCTCATGGACCGTATGACGATCCCAAGGCATGTCCAACCAAACACTCGGTCTAACTCATCATGTCATCTCTATCTCTACCCTTCACTTAGGGTTAGGGTTAAGATCATCCTCAAAGGATGTGCTAGGTTGCTACCTGTAATGGGGGTCTCCACCTACCAGACTAACTCTCTCTATACATCCTCCTGCCAAGGAGGTCTAACCTCAAGTATCTCCTGAGGGCAATGACAAATCGTGTCATACGACCTAAGCATGTATCTATTCCTTTACGCTTACACTATTAAGCTTATGTCCATGACATCTTATTTACATGCTTTTTATTAATTTGATGGAGGATTCCTTAATCCTTATCAACCTTACCCATACCTCAAGAGGGTGAGGGAAAGAGAGAAAACCCTAATCCATAAGGTCCTTAATAGAATTTGAGTGGAGAAAGGACGAACGAGATGAGAGAGTCCTAAAGGTATCTTATTTCGATTCATACCCTAAGACTTTGGCCAGGCAGTCACACGGATCCGGGAGTCCTCGTATTCCGACTAGCGGTGCGGAGGAAAATATTGCCAGCCCCCGGTCGTGATCCTTTTCTAGACACCTCTGTCTTTCGGATAATCCTCTAATAACTCCCTTGGGTTCTACAGAATTTGTAAAATTTAATAATTATTAAAGATTAAATGAGGAACCTATGCTCTGATACCAATTGTAACGACCCCGCCTCCCGGTAACCCCCAATTAAGGGAGACCGAAAGGTCGGTGCCGTTATCCATTATACAGGATCAAAGGTTCGACAAATAATCAGTAATAATTAATAAACTTTACCAACTAAACTGAAAACTGGTATAAAATAAAACTTTTCTTACCTTGGAAAAACTGGGATTTCTAAACTTCTATCCATGAAGATGTTACTCTAACTAATCCTCCTGTGTATGTTACTTCTCATTTAATTCCACATATGCCACTTTACTGTTATTCTTTTCATTTGTACCTAAAACGCCGACAAGCAAAACGTCGGTCAGTATATCGAAATATACTGGTATGTGGGGACAACCAAAAGTTTGCACATATGACTAACAACTTAATAATCGCAATCAAATTATTTAACAAGCCAATTTACACATTTCAATATGACATTCTCCACCGCTTTTGCCCTAACCCTGGCATACCCACCTTAGGGTGCCCTTTGCCAATGACTTAAGGCCACCTTCTTGGTGCCTGGGGGTCACCACTCATGGTGCCCCCTAGTCATGCAATATCATAGGCCACCTTCTTGGTGCCTGGGGTCACCACTCAAGGTGTCCATTGGTCTACCCATCTGGGCCTGACCTTTGGCATCATCCATCAGGGTGGCATGTAGGTGCGAGAATCCACACTTCCATTATTAATGTGATAATCATAGTGACTTTATAATTTGCAAATATGAATCATCCAACCAATTTAATTGCAATCAATGCGATTAACCATCCGACAAACATGCGGAAAACTAATGCGGTTATTCATAAGCGTAACCACATACCTGTTAAGCAGACTTGAAACAGAATAGTCCAATCAACAAGGCAAGCAAGCATTCAATAAAATCCTGAAACAAACATCCAATATCTTCTATCATGGATCATGGTATCCAAGTCTAATAGACCTATTCGAGCCCTAGGGTTACTATTTCATTTTTAGGGTTTCTATTGCAATTAGGGTTTCCTTCCATCTTTTACTATTTTAAACCCTAATTATTCACAAAAGATATTAAAGTTATCCCTTTACAACACTTAACCTTATTTTCGAATTAAAGGCATCATTGTCCATCAATTAAACCCATTAAACTTATCTTACATTAAAACTGTCACTTTTATCCTTTTAATCCATGACAAGATCATTATGCTTATTTATCATCAATGTGTAATTCATTATACTCTATTACTCATATGAACGTTATTAATCACCAATTCTACCTTAATTCATGAGAAAACCCTAATTACTTCATTTAGGGTATTTATCCATCAATTTTAATGCCCAAAATATCTTAGACTTTGCATATTCCGATTTTAATCATGAAAACTCAGTCCTATACATGAAATCAAATAATTAAAGCTAGTAATAGTCCTAATTACCAACATTAGGGTTTTAAGGCCCATTAAAGCCTATATATGCACAATAACTTTAAAATAAGCGATTTACGTGCAAAGCTTATCCTTTTTATTCCTAATGTGCCTTTTCATCATTAACAGGTTAAGATCAACTTTAATCATCTATTAAACCCTACTATTCGCTTTAATCATATCAAAATAGGGTTCTTTAAACATTAATACATTAAAGTTAATAACTTCTACTACTTTTAGAATTGCAAGCAGAATTAGGCTTCAGATATATTTTATTTAGATTCCTCTCGATTTTCTGAGCAACTTTCATATTTTATGCGAACCTATCCGAGCTACGGATATTTAGTTATGAATTTTGCATTAAAACCTCACCTGAGCCAATCCGATTCTGCCACGTCACCCTGCGCATGCGCGGCTTGCCTTATTGGAAACATAACACATTTACTGTTATACCCCCGTGTAAGTCACATCTTCTTCAGCCCACGGAGGGGCAAATTTGTCCACAACCCCAAGGGTCGTCTTCCTCCTCCAGTTCGCCCTAGAGGCCGCCCACAGCAGCCATGCGCGGCCCGGTTCTTCCTCCATGGTCCACGAAAATCGACGAAATCTGTTTCCCTGGCTGCTCCTCCCTCTTGCGCTCCCGACCATGGACAATATATCCGTTCTTCATGCACGATTGCTCCTTGGTTGCAGCCGCAATGCGACCGCTTTTGCAGGTCTTCGGACGGTGTAGCGCGAAGGCTAGGGCAAAGTTAACTTGCCCACTGGTTAGGTGTTGTCGTGGGAGTATCTCGCATGCATCGAGACTGTTTCCCCGCTCTCCAAGGCACCAGGGTCGTGCTTCCCTTCATGATTAGGGTTGATGGTCAAAAACAAGAGAAAGGAGGGAAAGGAGAGTGCGTGGATCTCTTCGATCTCGGCCAAGGGCTCCACCCCTTTTATAGGGGTGGGCAACCATGCCTCAAAACATTCTTTCAAAGGGAAGCAAGTCCCTTCCCTACTAGGAAACACTTTCCATCATTAAGAAATAGGTTTCTCTCTCTTAGAAGTCCTTCTTATCCTTTTGAAAATTTTCCTTTTCTTTAAACACTAAGATTTCGAAAATTACTTCCTTCCTATTCTTTGTACTTGTATTTTAATGTATTGGCATGAAATTATGCTTTCCCTTTTAATAGAAAATACTTTATTTCTTTAATGCCACCAAAAAAATTGGTAATAATGTATTATATTACTTTCTCCTTTTGCTTTATTAGTATTTTCTCTTTCCTCTTTCTTCATTGGGGCTCCTTGGACCCCAAGAAATTCCAAGATCTCGAAATTCCCTCATAAGGATACTTATTATTCTTCTAGATGCATCTAAATGCATTATTTCACATTATCTTGTTTATTTCTTCATTAAAATATATCTTTTTGAATTTTTCTCTTTGTTTCTCTTTCATTTTCCTTATTGGTATTCCTTTCAACATTAGGAACCCTTGGGATACGAAATCCCACCAAGGATTACTCCATTATTCCTCTTTTCACTTATTTTCCTCGTTTCATCAATATTTTCAATTTCTTTATTAACAAGGAAATACCTAATTGTTATTTTCTTTTCTTATTGCCTTTTCTTTGCAACTTTGGACTCCTTGGAACCCAAGGAATCTAAGAGGAACGAAATCCTCTTGGATTTGCCTTCTAGAGGTTTCCACACCTTTCTTATCTCAAATTCTCAGTTATTCAATATTTGAATTTCCTTGTTATTGAGCCCAATAGCCAATAAAGCCCACAAAGCAATTATCAAGGCTATTGTAAACAAAATCCATTTATTCAAAATAGATTATATCATTTGTTCATTCAAATATATTTATATGAGAAATTATATTTCTCAGCAAATGAACCCAAAATTGGGGTTGTAACACCAGCCCTAAAAAGAAGCTAATTACGTTTAGTGCCTACAGTTACAATCCTGACCACAAAAACGATTTAACCGTTTCAAAAATATGTTCGGTTGAATGATTTGTTAAATATCTTATGGTTAAAATTTAACAGGAAAAGACATACTCCTTGGATCTTCTAACTAAGACTCATTAAACATCATCAGAACCCCTTCAAGCTTTTGCTCCTTTGGTGGTCTACACTTTCTCCTTGTGAGTGTCCTCTTGTACCTCAGCCATGCATGCTACTTCACGCACCTTAGTAAAAATGCTTGGCAATAAAAAACTGGTTATCATAAGACGAACCAAAAAACCACACTACACCACATTTTTAGGTATTTGGTGTCCTAAATGCTTATTGGGTCGATTGGGAAAAATTCCAAGGGGCGAGAGGCGTGGTCTTTGGAAACTCAACACTCAATCTCAGTTCTCTCTCCTACACACTCACATCCCTCTTTTCTTCCCAAATGGAACTTGCCCTCGGTGAATGAAATCCTACTCGTTGCAACAACTTGCCGACCTCTAGACCTCGTCGTGTCCTGCTTTCAGCGTCACTGTTGCACGCTTCCTGCCTCGCCACAAGTAGCTACCTCAATTTCCTTGGCTACCTTTATTACCTCAGCTCAACCAGGACATTGTCAGCTACCTTGCCACCTTAGCTGATTTAGGGCATCATTGGCTACCTTGTCCCTTCCGCCCATAGAGCGCCTTCCCCTACGCCATTGTCGTTCTTCAATTTGTTCAAATTGTCAATCCGTTATAGGTAGTTGGAAGACGTCTTCATTGTACTAATAACCCCTCTCCATGCCTCCTTGCTCATAGTTACCCTCATGTTGATCATTAGCCTCTTTATCCTAACCTGCCTGACCCACAAGCTCTAGTAAGCCAACAATATGGGAGAAGTGCCATACTGGATATGCCATTAATGCATGATTATCCATTATATATGGTAGATCAGTCATGATTTAGAAATTTACTTAATGTTATTCAACCCATCTTTATCTGTCCAATAAGAAATACCATCAAATCAGATATAATGGAAGTATGTGCAAATGAGAAGAAAAATATGACTATTTAGTTGGATAAGTGTGGTTCTCGGGTTAATGTGACCACTGATATGTAGACTAGAAACCATCAAATGAGAGGTTACATGGTAATCATTGCACATTATATCGACCCTTTTTGGTCTTTACGGAGTCACGCATTGAGATTTTGGTATGTTCCTTGTCCTTGTAACTGAGGTCTAATTTGAAGTATTCATTGCTTGTTTGATCAAGTGGAGTATATACATGAAAATTGGAGGCATTGTTGTTGATAGTTGTACAACAAGTGACGCCATGATTAAACTAGTGAAGGAGAAATTGCATCCAAAATCTACAATACTATTTGGTAGATTCTCCACATTAGGTGTGTAGCTTGCATTATAAATCTCATAGATAAAGATGGGTTGGATGTCATTAAGGAAAGTCAAGAAGATATAGGATAGTGTGTCATATTGGACTAAACTCCAAAAAGGGTGGAGTGGTTTGAGGAAAATGTTATACAATTGAGGATCAGTGTTTCTAAGAAATTCTCTCTTCATATCCTACAAGGTGGTATTCTACCTATATAATGCTTCAAACTATAATAATGTATAAAGATGTATTCAATGTATTAAAAATAATGGGGCTGGAATCACAAGATGTTTCCAAGTGAATCAAATTGGAAATTCCATTGTGAAGTATGTGATAAATTGAAGATGTATTTTAGAGTTACATAATTGTTTCTAGGGACAAATTATTCAACTTCCAGCTTGTGTTTTCTAAATATGTTCAAATTAGGATGATTTGGCGAATTGGGTTAAAAGCCCAAATAAAGCAATTGAAAATTGATTGATGAAATGTCATAGAAATTTATGAAGTATTAGGATGACATAAGTATCACAATTTGTTTGGCGGTTGTTTTTGGATTAGAGGTATAAGATGCATATTGTAAAGTTCTATTTTGATATTATTTATGGAGATACATCTATAGATCATGTGAAAGAAGTGTTTGATTCATGTGTGGATCTGCTCAATGAATATAGGACGAGAAGTAATGCACCTGTTGAAGAAGACTATATCTAATTTGTTTTCTAGTCATATTGTATCTTCTCAAGATGGTGTTGATGATGACATGCCTATCTCTAAAGCTTTTAATAAGGACTTGAAGATACAATTGAGTGACTCTAAAACCAATTAGACAAATAGTTAGACTCAGATAATGCACCACAAGATTTAGACTTTGATGTTTTCTTATGGTAGAAAATGAATGGTGGATCTTACCCTAATGTAGGTGTGCTTGCTAAGGATTTTCTAGCAATTCCAATGTCAAAAGTGGCTTTAGAGTCATCATTTAGTATATCAGGAAGGATAAATGATCCACACCATAGTATAGTCCACCATACTACAATTGAAGCATTGATGTGTTTACAAAGTTGGCTGAAAGACAACTAAAAAGAGGTATACGGTGATCTTTTTTATCTTATCAATGAATTTACATATAAATATTCCAATAAAAAATAAAAAACATTCTCATTATATAGATGAAGCAATAGAATCAAGATCTTTTATTGGCATGCTAGAAGATAAAGTCACTGAAGGTGACGGGTAACTCATGATCTACTTTTTTTGTATTTATATTTTATGTTGTTAGTGTTGTTTTACGGTTGTTTCATTAACCTATTTTGTGGAACTTGGATTTTTGACAAACTTAAGATGGCACGAGGGAATAAAAGTTGACAACTATGGGGTTATTTTTAAGTGTCCCAAGGTAAGTACTTTAGCAATATATATAGTGTAATGTATAACACGGTCTATTCCATGCAGACATGCTACTTTGTTGCGGACCAGAAGGGAACATAGCCCATATTAGGTAAGAGACGTGTATTTCGTTTATAGTCTTAAGTAGTTACTAATGCCTTGCATGCCAAGTAACCTACTTTTTTTATAAATTATCAATGATTGTGATTAGTGTTTATTCATTGAGCATCTTATGGACATAGGGAGTCTAGGATTATGAAAAATAGGGTGTTTTGTTGGTGGTGGTGGGCCTTTAATTAAGGTTCTGGTAAAATACAATTGTCCAAAACATTTTGAACATCTAGATGGGTAGAATCTGGATGCGTCTCTTCTTATCATTTGCTTCTATTTGCATTGAACGTGGGCTTAAGTGTTGGTTATTGAGCATTTCAAAATGGGTTATCTCTAAACTAGTAGAACCTTGTGCTTGCATATTTAGGAATGAGGAATCTTGATAAGCTGGAATGTTGTACTTGTATAATAAGAACTTCCTCACTGAAAATTAAAACTTGTAGACACACCATCAAGAGTTTCTATTTCATTTGTGTACTTTTTAGCCTCTTGTTGTTGCTTATTTTATCTTTAGTTGCCTTGCTTCTTGGGGATCATCTTTTACTTTCTAATGTGATTGTCCCAATTATAAAAAACCTGAGCAGGCACTCTCTATACACTTCACCACATCTAGCCTTATGCGTATATAAAGACCCAAACTTTAGATCACTTTTTTACAAAATGTATTAGAATATATAAACAAATATTTTTACAATAATTCTGTACATCAGAATTGTGGAAGCTTAATTATACATAGGACTACAAATTAAGGATGTGAATAAGTCCTATCTACTCTTCAACATGGGACAGCTCATCCACGTCTCTTCTTATCCTTTGTATCAAATGTCCATTAGCTCTCAGAGGGAATGAATCCTCACATGGACCTCAAGAAGAGAAAATATAGGTCAGCGAGGGTGGTACAAAATTCAGTTATTGATATATATAAGAAAATAAAGAGTAGTGTATCGAACATAGGAAAGTTTTCTTGCTGGAGTATGTTAATAAACGAAGATGGCCTAGTTACTACGATTGTTTCAAAAATGTAACAATTCAATGTGGATATTAGAAGCAATAAAGAGATGATTAAAACTAATATCAAGATATGCAATTATGCAAAATGAAACAATTTATCCATTAGCACAATCAAACTAATATTTTATCTTCACCAATGGCTAGGTTCCTAGTGTTCTCCCCTCTATGAGAGAACTACACTTTCTCCAGTGGAGGTAGGGGGACCTATAATTGTCTATCATCCACTGTGAAAGATTGGGGGAATATAGTGATCCAAAGCTCTTAACTGATATTTTGAGTTTTTGTGCCAATATCAAAATCAACCAATATTTCAATTTATCAATAATGTTCAACATTCAATTTAGTTGTGATGATGTTCAAAAAGAGGGAAATGCTTACTTTTACAAAATCATATAAATGAAACTCAAGAGGGATATATATAGTTCAATAACAAAATCAAGAATTTAGTACTTGTTTCAAATGATACTTTCCAATTGAGATGTCCACAAGAATAAAGAATGCCAATTTTCATGAATTTGAGTAAGAGAGAATTTAATAGGGTTATTTTATGATTCTTATCTTGGAAATCACTTCCTAGCTTCTGATTAAGTTTTTACCCTAAGGGGATCTATATTTATTAATCACTTTTAGTTGTTATAATATCTTATATCAAGGTCATTAGTATAGTAGTTGTCTTTATACATGTAGTCACACAAGATATTCTAATCATTACTCATTTTCATTATATACATGATTCATGTATTCATATGATACATACCCATCATGTAAAGACACTGGTATAGTCCACATGCATATGTATAATGTACACATTTGTATTATGAAAACATTATCTAAGAATTGGTCTTCATACCTTTAAGGGTTACAAAATTAATAGCATAGTTAAAGCTAGGGTTTTAGTTCACTAAATATAATTCTTCCATATTTATCTCTTCACGTGCATATTTTTATTCATTTACTCCATTATAAGGTTGAAATATCCATTACACTAATCACTAATAAGGATTTTCATTTTTAGGCAATTATTATCTAAACCATGGGTTATATTAAGATTCAATTCTTAATGTTATGTAAACTTCTCTATATAATTATTTACGTCATACATTTATACATGTGTGTTAAATAAAACAAAAAATACATCTAGGTCATGATATGCATATATGACTATGGTTTGTATTTTAGTGATCTTAAGGTCATGTGTATACCCCATGTATTAATTTAGTCAATCATAAGTCTAATAACTATGGGATGTGTATTCTATCGAAAGATGTAGATTTTTATATATCTATTTTGGTTTAACTCATCATAATATCTCATTCATTCACTTAACCATGATTCTAATATCCTGACTTGATTAATGGTTTGTTAGATGTTTGCAAAGAAGAAAGTGAAGGAGGGAGGGTCAAGTACCTCTTTGACCCACAAAAGATGATTGTGGAGTGCTCCAAAGATGGAGGAGGTGACTGATCGATATGCATAATGTGTATAGAGGGTTACACTCTACTCAAGTCAATAATTTTTTCAGCTATGGTTTTAGTAACCAAGTCAAAGCATTATGTCTTTGTAGTTGGAGGTTGGAGAGGAAAGGGGATGTAACATTGTTTTAGAGTTAGGATTTAGTGATTTCTAATTGAAGGTGATGGGTCTAGGTGACTGGCTAGAGGGTAGGAACCTCCAGAATCAATAGTTCTCTTAGAGGAAGGGATGGCATTCAGGTGATCATGACCCTATAATGTTGCAGGCCATGCTCCATGATTTTGTTGCATGCTTAGAACTGTTGTCAGTGAACTCCTCAATGTCACCATGGTTGATCATCGATGAGGCATTCCAAGTTGCAAAGGCTACAGAGGCAATGTGATTTTGTAGGATGAAGTTGCAAGGATTTTGGTGGTGGTTGAATAATCCATGTCATTGTCGAGAATTAGAAACATAGGTTGTGCTTGGGATTTGAAAACATAGGTCGCAACCACCTTCAGACCTTCTGCGTTGTTGCAAGTTGCTACATGTTACCATCATGATTTGTTGTTCTATCTGTAGGAGTAGGGGTTCATCCTCTATTTCTAGATGAATCTCAGGCCTCTGGTTTAACTTCAAGGGGCTCATCCATTATATACGGTTGTTTTGTTGGCTATGTTGTAGGTTTTCATACCTTTGGGTTATGGAATATAGTTGCATATATGCGTAGGAGAGGGAAGTGTTTTGGGCCTTGAAGGAAGTGACGAGGGGTTGGTGGTTCCATGGTCTCAAAACCAATGAGGAAAGGGATCCAATCCTAGTTGTTGAGGATGAAGTCATCGTAATTGTTAGGGTTATGGAAGAGGAGAGTAATGTGAGTTATTCTAGGGATTTTGTTGGCTATTCATCCTACATACAGGTATGGGATCTAATGAAGGATTAAATTCTATTAGATTCATTAAAAATGGTAAGGATGAGGGGGTGAAAATCTCAATGTTGCTTTCTATAACGGTGGATGTACAATCACAAGTTTAGGGTAGGCGAGGGATAGGGATGGTCAATCAGTTTGTTTGAGGGGAACATTGAATTTGTTTTTGTTCACTCTATGCTATTGGTCTCATTAATTTGGAATTTTTCATGGAATTTTTTGCATGAGTTTAATTTTTTTCTATAATTATTAAAAGTACTAACTTCCTTAATTGATGAGGTTAAGATTACTAAAACAATTACTCTTGTCGTTAATGCAAATAGGGGTATTTAAAAATCAATCATGTATTTTTATGTGATTCCAAAGCCAAAATCTATTATTGAGTTCAATTTCTCAATTGTGGTCACAGATGGGGTAGTTCAATCAACTGAGGATAAATTACATTTTGGTGCCCAAATTTCAAGATTATTCCATGACATAAAATTATGAATGGAAAATTTAGCAAAGAAGTTTTCAATTTTAGAGGATTATGAATTATGAAAATGATATGAGTGGGGAAATCCCCTCATGTAGGTTTTTTATTGATGGGAGGCACCCCCCCTTTCCTATTAAGGATTAAGGGGAAGCATACAAACAAAAGATAAACCCTAATGGGCCAAGAAACAACTAGGCCCATATTACAAATAGACCCAAACAAATTAAGTACATAGACTAAAACAACTTAAGTAAATAGACTCTCTAACCCTCCCCCTCAAGCTGGAGCTTAGGAGAATCCTAAGTTAGCTTGGAAATAGACAGACCGACAGACTAACCAAAGTAAAATGCTAACCAAGATTATACTTGATCACTCAAGCACTCAAGTAATCAAATATTCCCCGTGAAGTAGATAATCCAAAAGAGGGTACATAGAAAGGTAGAAGGAGCTTCTTGATCAGTGTGTAGTAGCATATGGGGCATATTAATAATCAATAGATAGGTATCATGGTCTTCATTATAGTCTCTATTGTCTTCAAATAGGCTAGAGAGTGTTGGGACACAAGGAACAGTAGGTAGTGTGTATACAAGGCATGGATAAGAAAAGAGTGAACATGCTCAAGGCACGAACAAGATAGTGAGTGTTGGAACATAGTAGTAGACTATATATGATGTAGTCAGATAATAGACAAGTATACAAAGTAGAAAGTAGTAACAATAACTCCAAGATGAAAAACATTATCGGAAAGTATGAAGCTCTATCGTAGCATGTAAGTCAGTAATGGTACCATCATCATCTTATCATATAATTTCCATCATGTAGCAAACGTCTAAGTCCAGAGGGTGTTGGGTCATAGTCATAGTGTAAGGACCTTGACCTTCGTTTTGGGCTTATCATGTTTGCTTTGCCCAAACCTTGTGTTTATTTGCTTGCTAATCACCTCTAGTGGTGATTAGGGTTTGTTTGTGCTTTGTCGAGAGTTGGAGGTGCTACTTGAAAATGACCCAAGTTTTAGGGTTGATATGCAAGTTTGTCACCTTGAGGGATGTTTCTCTCTCTCCTTGCATCCTCTAGGGTTGAGAGGATAGATTGGGCTTGTTGTTTGAGTATCTTTGGGCTTTGTTTTGCCTTGTTGAGCCTTGTTTGGTCTTTGCCTTGCTTGTTGGGCCTTGTATCAGGCAAGCTCTAGGTGTATCAGCCAAGCTTGGTGCCTTGTGTGGACCATGTATATCATCCAAGCAGGGTGCTGGTGGGTGGGACAGTTTTCCATGATGGGCGAAACACACCCCACCACATTCCATCATTTGTGTCACCCCCTTGTGGACACTTGGTGCTTGTTGCTTGCATGTGGCAAATTCTTTGGGCATGTGGAAGTGGCGAGATGAGTAGGTGGCTTTTCCCCATGGACAAGTGTCCCTAGGTTGGGTGACACCTTGCCTTAGTTTCCTCTTCACTCTCTTCTATATATGTCTCTCCTTTCTATTTTTTGGGATCCCTTTTAGTTCCTTAGTTGCCTTCCTTTTTCCTTGGTGGACGATACCTCTCCTTGGTAGAGCTTGGTGGCCAATCTTCTTGGAGTCTTCTTCTTCCTCTAGTGGTGGCCAAACTCTAGAGTGTGTCTTGCTTCTATTCTTGTGGTGGTGATTGGAGCTTGGGAGCTTGGTGATAGGAGCTTGGAGCTTGCTTAAGGCGGGTTACATAACTCCTTACCCTAGCTATACTACTTCCCTTTCTTGTTGCATGTTTATGTTTCATCTTGATCGGCCATGCATCTTGTTTAGATATGTTTCTTGCCCTAGTTTGTACCTTTAATCTTGTTGAATATATGATGGATATGTTGTTGATGTGTTCTTGACCTTGGTAGTCGAACCATGAGTTTAGGGTTTCTTGGGCTAAATCCCTTTCTCTTCCATTTGGTTTAGAGAAGTGAGTCTGAGCTCTAGTGGTGTAGGCAAAACCCCTCTCACTTGGTTGTTGAGAGGTGAGTCTATACTCTAGTTGCTCGGGAAATACCCTTCTCTCACCATGGAGGTTGACCTAGTGGAGGTTCGGATCTTGACCGATGTGGGGATGATCCACCATGTTGCCTGATATGTGATGGAGGTTTTGCAAAACCCCTCTCTCTTGGTTGTTGAGAGGTGATCCAACTCTCTCGATCTATTAGGATTTGATGATGGTGATCTTAAGGTTGGTGATGAACAAACTGATATGGACCTTGTGCTCTGCACGATACCCCTCTTCTAGGGTTTTGGTTTGGACGATATGATAAGTTGAGTTCTATTGGCTTTGTTGCCCGATATGTCCCCCTTAACCTTTCTAGTGTCCTTGGGTGATATGCCTTGAATGAGATGTACCTTTGCCTTAGTTGGTGTTGTGCCTTTGGTCGACATGTTGCTTAGTAGATACCACTGTTTTATACCTAGGGTGACATAGGCTAGCTATAAGGACCCTGACCTTCGTTTAGGGCTTACCCTGTTTGCTTTGCTTAACCCTGGTGTTTTGGTGCTTTCTAATCACCTTTGGTGGTGATTAGGGTTTGGTTGTGCTTTGTTGTGAGTTGAAGGTGCTACTTGCAAATAACCCAAGTCTAGGGTTTTGTGAGAAAGTTTGCCACCTTGAGAGGTGTTCTTCTCTCTCTTTGCTTCCTCTAGAATTGAGGGGAAGGCTTGGGCTGGTTGCTTGAGCTCTTTGGGCCTTAGTTGATCTTGTTTGGGCCTTGAGGTGCCTTGTTTTGGCCTGGTTGAGCCTTGTGTCGCCCAAAGTGAAGAGTGTGTCGACCTAGGGTGTTTGTGTCGGCCAACAAGGAGGTGTGTCACCCTAGTGCAAGCTTGGTGTGTCGCCCATGGTGCTTGGTCTTGTTTGATGGACACTTGGTGCATGTTTTGGACAAGTGTCTTATGGCTTGCTAGAGTGGTGGTTTGAGCTTGTGGACAAGTGTCCTTTGTGGGGGCGACACCTTGCCATGTTCCACCTTGTTTTCTCCTCCCTTTCTTTCTATAAAAGATGGTTCCTTCCTTAGCCTAAGGACCCTTTGGTTCCTCTCCCTCTTGTGCATGACACACTCCCTCCTTCCCTTGCTTGGTGGCCGACACACCCTTGAAGGGGGTTGCTTGGAGGTCGACACACCCTTGGAAAAGAAGAGTGGTGGCCGATACCCACCCTTGGAGAAGCTTTGATGGTCGATATCCCTTGGAGCTCTCCATCCTCTTTGCTTGGTGGTGCATGGAGCTTGGAGTTCTTCTTCTTCCTTGAAGCTTGGAGCTTAAGGCGGGTTGCATAACTCTAACCCTAGCTACTCTACTCTCTTTTCATATATGTTGCTTTAATCTTGCCTATATGCACGTTAGTAGTTGGTTTTTGGTTATCTTGCATGTTGGCTGATCCATGTAAGTTAGGGTTTAGGGAGCAACACTCCTTTCTCCCCTTGGTCTTGAAGAGTGAGTTTGGGTCCTAATGTTGTGAGCAATACCCCTCTTTCCTAGTCGATTGAGGTGAGCTTGTGACTTAGTGGCTTGAGCAAGACTCTCTTCTCACCTTGGGTAAGAAGGTGAGCTCGTTAGATGACCTTGATGAGATGCATCTTGAGCATTTGGTGCTTGAAGAGGTGCTTCCCGACAGCCCTCATGGCTTAGCTACTCTTGCACGACATAAGTGAGCAATGTATCCCTTTTGTTCCTTGGGCGGGTGAGCATTCTGACCTTGCACGCCTTGAGCTAGTTCTGCCCGGCAGGCTGCATACCTTGGGGCTGCTCGCCTGACACCATGTTGCTCACTCGATACATCTTCTCGCCTGACCATCCTGCTCGCTTGATGCTTTGCTCACCCGGCACCCCTTTGCTCGCCCAGTGTCAGTGTTCGCCCCGCTTCAACTCGTGTCGACCAGCGTTGCTTACCTGTCGCACCTTGCACGGTCCATAGTCTGCACGCCTTAGTGAACATTGCTCTGCTGCACACAAGTGGCGCGTTGCCCTGCACGCTCGGCAGCCTTGCTCACCCGGCATAGCGCGTTGTTACCCCTGCGTGGCACAAGGAGTAGTGTCTCGCCCGACGCAGCCTGGAGCCCGATACCATGTTGCTCGCCCGGCATCAATCTGTGTCGCCCGACATCCACCCTGCACGCTCAGCTAAACCCTGCACGCCCAGATCATACCCTGGCTCGCCCGATATACTATGCACACCTACTAGAGATGCACGTCCGATAGGGATTAGATGAGAGTGGGTCCTTCCCGGGATGACCTTTAGTGAGGGTTTTGGTTACCTCTTGTGAGGGCACGGTCTGTCATTAAAAAGTGATATGTCAGCTAGGTTTTTATGAATCGTTGAAGCTTGTTCTTTATATCTTCTTATGACTAAGAACATGTGTACGAGTGTGACTACCCTGGTTATCTCTTTAATGGTAAGAATAATGTTAAGCATGCAATAGGGTTGTTTGATAATGTACTTACCTATGTGACCTTAAGATGAGGCATGGATGTAATTATCATTGTCATTATGTGCTGGCAATATACTTAACCCTAATTGTCACCTTATGGTAATAATATGAGTCTCTTGATTATTCATATGGTTATTGAACGATGCTAACCATGCAGGTAATGCTTAGCCAAATGAAAGGCTATAAGAAATGGTTATATGTGAATATTGTGATGACAGGTGCATTAGGAATGATGTTCCATAATGATGATGAATGCATTGAGAGGCTATGGCATTATGTGATGAGGGATTGAGATCCCATGTTCTGTGATGATCTTTGAGGTGGATCTGGATGGTTGGCAAGAGGCCAAGGGATAACATGTGGTGTTGGATCCTTGATATGGATCAGGTTGATGTAATTGCAATGATAACATATTATTGAGTTTATGTTGGTTATTTCCCTTCTATAGTTTGCATGTTATATAACTTGTTTGAATCATGCAATCCATCTAAAAGATACTAATTAATCACACTGAAATCTACCATGTAGTTTGCCCTGGCCATAGATCCATCATCAGTCAGGATAGGGTGATGGTGAAACAGGTTCTCCTTCGGGTTAACCCGGAGCGCATATTTTTGAATATGCGAGGTTTCTCCTAGCCTCAAATAGAGAGGTGAAATGAGTGCAGCTGCGGTTGCAGACTAAGATATGAGATGAGCATGGCGAACATGGCCCATGGCTCTGGATATGTGATATGTGATGAGCATGAATGCGTTCATGGCTCAGAGCATGGTGGTGAGACCCGTGGCTCGGTTTTACTAGCGCCGTGACCTGTACCAAGGTGGGCTAGAGGAAGGGTAGCCTGAGGAGCTGACCCTTTGGCTTAAGACCACTTGAGCATGAGACTGCAGTCATGCTGTGTTTCTCGTGTACTGACCATGAGGGGTGAGGTCATGGACTCCGGCTCTTCCATTGACCTTGTATGGCACCGGTTATGGGCTTCACAGCTGAGGTTTGGATTTGAACGATATGGTTCATTTCCTCAGGGCATAATAAAATGTAATCCAGCCGCTTAGTACTCACTACTTAAGTCAAACACGAAACATTGACTGAGGCCTTGTTTGTGTAGTTACTCTCTTTTATATATTGCAGTTATTCATATGTCTTTCATATGAAGTAGAATTTGGGTATCCTATCTCATAAATTGTGTCTCACATGTAATACTTGAATATATCTGGTAAGTTTAGTTAGCTTTATTCCAATAAATTGTTCTTGCTATATCCTCTATCAGATAGCTGCTTAATGTATATGATCTTGAGGTTTTGTAGTTTTGGTGAGGAGTTATGCCTCCCGCTGGGACAATGTTCAATTGTCTCACCCCGCTGGTTTAACCCCTTTTTAGGTGGTCAAGGTAGATGTGGTCGTGGTCGTGGTGTTGCGACCGAGCAGCTTGAGGAGCAGTAGAAGGCAAGCGATGGATATGCTGCTGTTTTGGATGTTTTGTAGTAGAGTCTAGAGTCATCCCTGTACTCTCAGGTCCTTGGTAGTATTTTGATGTTGTTTCACGATGAACGATCGATGATGTTTGTATATCCTGCCGTTGGCCGGATGTGGGCCTTTATGTATATGAATAGGTGGTGAACTCATGTGATGGATGAACAGTTGTTCCTGAGTTGTGGACACGTATCAGATATCGTATAGGTGTATATATATAACATGTTTTCTTGTAGGATGAGGATTGATATGTACTAAGTTTCTCAGTTTACCAGTTTTCCGCAATCGGTTTTAATTATCCCGTGTTTTTGATCATCTATGGTTATGGTGATTTCCGCACGTTTTCGCGTAACACCTCGTTATCTGTGTGATAATGGGATGTGTTGCCACAAGTTTTGGTATCAAAGATTTAGGTTCGCTGAGTCTACCGGGATCTAGGACTAGGTTGTGTTTGTTCTTATGTGTTTTCCAGATTTTCTCATAAGAATCTTCTGCCCTCAGTGGAAGAAAAGTCAAGTTGTCTGGAAACCATGAAGAACACTCTGCTGAGTATAGTGATGCTGCATCTGTTGATGGAGCAGAAAGATAGGAACATGAAGATCGGGTGCCCAAGGTCCCCCAACCTGACCCAGCCATACTTGAACACCCTGCCTACCAACAGCTTATGGGGCAGATGATGGCTATGATGAATCTTATGGTTGAGCGATTACCAGTGCCTCCTCCGCGAGCACAGGTTCCCCATGGAGAAGCATCGGGTATTGGGAAGACCTTCGAGCGGCTTCGCCGAGTCGGAGCTTCAGAGTATGCTGGAACGGCTGATCCAGCGGATGCGGATCTGTGGCTGACAAGTCTTGAGAAGGCTTTTCGGATCCTCGACATCCCCGAAGCAGACAAAGTAAAGCACGCTGTCTACCTTCTGAAAGGTAGTATTAGTCACTGGTGGACCATCGAGGAAGAGAAGCGGCCTGGTGAGGTGATCCGTTGGGAAGTGTTTCGATGTGAGTTCATCACCAGATACTTTCCCAAGATGTATCTATTTGAGAAGATCCGTCAGTTTGAGAGTTTGTGATAGGGAATGATGAACATCACCGAGTATGAAGCCAAGTTTATGGATCTGTTGAGGTTTTTTCCTCACATGGCGGCAACAGACAAGGAACGGATCAGGCATTTTGAGAAGGGTCTGAGTGTTGAGCTGACGACACCGGTTTCTGCTTTGGAGAACCGGGAATGGTTTGCGATGTTTGTGGAATCTGTTCGGAGGATCGAGCAATCTATTAGGGAGAAAAGAGAGTCTATGGCTAAGAAGAGACCTGCTCAGTTTTAGGGTCAGAGGTTTGGTGGCTTCAAGAAGCATAGGTTTTCAGCACCGTCAGCGATGAGAGGTTCTGGAGGACCGTCCCAGTGGTCTATGAGTAGAGGAAGAGGTTATGTTTCTTCACCATCTAAGGCACAAAGTTCGGCTTCTGTGGCAGTGACAGGGCCATCCAGGCCACAAGTTGATGGTAGAACATGCTATGCCTACGGTCAGATAGGGCATGTTAAGTCGAGTTGTCCCTTGAGAGATGATGAAGTAACCCAGCAGCTGAGGCAGAACCTTCAAGGGTCAGAGAAACCACAGCCTAGTGGTAGCAGAGGATGAGGTTGTGGTCAAGCGTCTCAAGCTGGATCGTCTTCTCAAGGAAGTAGAGGTCGTGGACAGCAAGCAACGACTCGATTCTATGCTATGAATCAGTCGGAGACGATAATCAACCCGCGGGTGGTGACAGGTCAGATGGAGTTATTTCATTCTGATATGTCTTCTTCTTGCTTTATATCTGTTCTGGTTGACCCGGGTGCTATGCACTCTTTTATCGCCTATAGTATGCTTGAGAACTGTCGTTTACCTGTTAGTAGTAAGAAGGATTTCTTGTCGTTAGAAACCCCTCTTGATGGTTCCTTTTTGCTTCGAGAAGAGTGTCCATCTTGTGTTTTGTCTTTCTCGGGATGCTGCATTCAAGTGGATCTTATACCACTTGATATGCAAGGTTTTGATGTTATCCTTGGGATGGATACCTTAGAAAGGTATAAGGTTGTTCTGGACTGTGGTTCCAAGAAGGCAATGTTTGATGTTGCTGGAGAGAAGTGGATCTTCCAGGGAGATAGGAAGATTCTTCCGACGTGTTTGGTATCAGCTATGGTGGAAGATAAGTTGTTACGACAAGGATGTGAGGCATTCCTAGATCACGTGGTGGATACCGTTGTGGTTACCAAGGCGAAAGGTCCTAGTCTTGAGGAGGTGTTAGTGGTTCGAGAGTTTGCAGATGTGTTTCCTGAGGAGTTTCCTAGTGTTCCTCCACCCCGAGAGATTGATTTCGAGATCAATCTGGTTCTAGGAACACAACCAGTTGCATAGTCACCATACAGGATGGCTCCAGCAGAGATGGTAGAGTTGAAGAAGCAGTTGCAAGAGTTGTTGGAGAAAGGTTTTATCCGACCGAGTACGTTGCCGTGGGGTGCTCCCGTGTTGTTCGTTAAAAAGAAGGATGGTTCGATGCGTTTGTGTATAGACTACCGGCAGTTGAACAAGGTCACGATCAAGAATAAGTACCCATTGCCGAGGATAGATGATCTGTTTGATCAATTGTGTGGCGCTACATTGTTTTCGAAGATCGATCTACAATCCGGATATCATCAGTTGAGGATTAAGGCGGATGACATACCCAAGTCAGCTTTCAGGACTAGGTATGGTCATTATGAGTTTGTGGTTATGCCGTTCGGGTTAACCAATGCACCTGTTGCTTTCATGGATCTGATGAATAGGGTGTTTCGTCCGTTCTTAGATCAGTTTGTCATAGTCTTTATAGATGACATCTTGATCTATAGTCGGGACAGGCTAGAGCATGAGCAACATCTTCATTGACCGTTGACTCTTCTTCGTCAACATCAGTTGTATGCCAAGTTCAGTAAGTGTGAGTTCTGGTTGGATGAAGTGACTTTCTTGGGTTATGTGATATCTGCTGAAGGAGTCAAAGTAGATCCGAAGAAGGTGAAATTTGTTGCAAAATGGGAACAACCGAAGACACCGACAGAAGTTCGTAGTTTCCTTGATTTGGCAGGATACTACCGGAGGTTTATCAAGGACTTCAGTACGATCGCATTGCCAATGACAAAGTTGACCAGGAAGGATGTACCTTTTGTTTGGGATGATCGATGTCAGCAAGATTTCTGGAGTTTGAAGGAGAAGCTGACCAATGCTCCAGTGTTGATCTTGCCAGAACTGGGGAAAGGTTATGTTGTTTTCTGTGATGCTTCCAAGAAGGGTTTAGGTTGCGTGTTGATGCAGGAAGAACATGTGGTTTCTTTTGCCTCGCGACAGCTCAAGAAGCATGAGGAGAACTATCCGACTCATGACCTGGAGCTGGCAGTAGTGGTTCATGCGTTAAAGATTTGGAGACACTATCTGTATGGGGAAGTGTGTCAGATCTTTACGGATCATAAGAATCTGAAGTACATCTTTACGCAGTAAGAGTTGAACATGCGACAGCGGCGTTGGATGGAGTTGATCAATGATTACGACTGCACTATTGAGTATCATCCCGGTAAGGCGAATGTGGTAGCCGATGCGCTTAGCAGGAAGTCTTCTTCTCTTTCTTTAAAAAAGGCACAATTGAGTTCTCTGGTATGCCATAGGCAAGATATGTTTGTTTCTTTGCGGCAGATGAATGTGCAAATGGAAGTTTCTTTGTTGGCTGGTCTTTTCGCACAGATGCAAGTCAAGCCTACATTAAGACAGCAAATCAAGGATGCACAACAGACAGATGAGGCAGTACAGTTGATCAGATTAGAGTTTGGCGGAGACAAGCATGATGGGTTTCATGAGTCTGAGGATGGACTAGTCTGTTATCGTAATAGGATGGTGGTTCCTGATGTTGATAAGCTGAGGAAGTTGGTGCTCGAGGAAGCACATACGTCGATGTATGTGATGCATCCAGGTGTCACCAAGATGTATCATAGTCTGAAGGACTTGTATTGGTGGCCCAGTTTGAAGAGAGATGTAGCTGAGTTTGTGGCAAGATGTGCGGTTTTTCAGCAAGTGAAGGCTGAGCATCAGAAGCCGGTAGGTACATTGCAACCTTTGCCAATACCGCAGTTGAAATGGGATCATATAACCATGGATTTCGTAGTTGGTCTACCCAGGACAACAAGGAATCATGATTCCATTTGGGTGATAGTGGACAGATTGACGAAGTCTGCCCATTTCCTGCCTGTGAAGACGACGTATACAGCAGAGAAGCTCGCTAGAGTGTACGTGGATGAGATAGTCTATTTGCATGGTGTGCCA
This sequence comes from Alisma plantago-aquatica, assembly GCA_963693085.1. NCBI lineage: Eukaryota > Viridiplantae > Streptophyta > Magnoliopsida > Alismatales > Alismataceae > Alisma > Alisma plantago-aquatica. The sequence goes on along the minus strand of OY856411.1, from coordinate 1,066,700,208 downwards.
GTGACGATAGTTTCTGACAGAGGTCCTCAGTTTACCTGTCATTTCTGGGAACAGTTGCACAGAGCATTGGGAACGCAGTTGAGGTTCAGTACAACCTTTCACCTATAGACAGATGGACAGTCTAAGAGGACTATTCAGATTCTAGAGGATCTCCTTCGAGCTTGTGTTTTACAGTTCCTAGGCAGCTGGGATGTACATCTGAGTTTGATAGAGTTTGCCTACAACAAGAGTTATCAGTGAAGCATCGACATGGCTCCTTATGAAGCTTTGTATGGAAGGAAGTGTATATCCCCATTGTGTTGGTATGAGTCCGGTGAGTATCAGCTATTGGGTCCTGAGTTAGTTCAGCAAACGACAAAGAAGATCAAAGTGATACAGCAACAGTTGAAAGTGGCACAGGACAGACAAAAGTCCTATGCAGACAATCGCCGACGACCTTTGGAATTCCAGGTAGGAGACAAAGTATATCTTAAGGTCTCACCTTGGAAAGGTGTGTTAAGGTTTGGACAGAAGGGTAAGTTGGCACCCAGGTATATGGGGCCTTACCCAGTGATAGCACGTGTTGGTAAAGTAGCTTACAAGATAGAATTGCCTCCATAGTTGCACAGGTTGCATCCAGTGTTTCATGTCAGTATGATGAAGAAAAGTCACCCGGATTCAGGTACAGTGATACAGCCAGTTGAGGTTGAGCTTGATGCCAATGTAACCTATGAGGAAGGTCCTGTGGCGATCCTTGACAGAAGAATCAAGAAGTTGAAGAAGAAGGATCTGGTTCTTGTGAAAGTTCTTTGGCAGTGTCGTGGCGTTGTGGAAGCCACGTTGGAGCTTGAGGGAGAGATGAGGAGGAAGTATCCCTTCCTTTTCTCTTCGGATTTCGGGGACGAAATCCCTTAAAGGGGGTTATATTGTAAGGACCCTGACCTTCGTTTAGGGCTTACCCTGTTTGCTTTGCTTAACCCTGGTGTATTGGTGCTTGCTAATCACCTTTGGTGGTGATTAGGGTTTGGTTGTGCTTTGTTGTGAGTTGAAGGTGCTACTTGCAAATAACCCAAGTCTAGGGTTTTGTGAGAAAGTTTTCCACCTTGAGAGGTGTTCTTCTCTTTCTTTTCTTCCTCTAGAGTTGAGGGGAAGGCTTGGGCTGGTTGCTTGAGCTCTTTGGGCCTTAGTTGATCTTGTTTGGGCCTTGAGGTGCCTTGTTTTGGCCTGGTTGAGCCTTGTGTCGCCCAAAGTGAAGAGTGTGTCGACCTAGGGTGTTTGTGTCGGCCAATAAGGAGGTGTGTCGCCCTAGTGCAAGCTTGGTGTGTCGCCCATGGTGCTTGGTCTTGTTTGATGGACACTTGGTGCATGTTTTGGAAAAGTGTCTTATGGCTTCCTAGAGTGGTGGTTTGAGCTTGTGGACAAGTGTCCTTTGTGGGGGCGACACCTTGCCATGTTCCACCTTGTTTTCTCCTCCCTTTCTTTCTATAAAAGATGGTTCCTTCCTTAGCCTAAGGACCCTTTGGTTCCTCTCCCTCTTGTGCACAACACACTCCCTCCTTCCCTTGCTTGGTGGCCGACACACCCTTGAAGGGGGTTGCTTGGAGGTCGACACACCCTTGGAGAAGAAGAGTGGTGGTCGATACCCACCCTTGGAGAAGCTTTGGTGGTCGATATCCCTTGGAGCTCTCCATCCTCTTTGCTTGGTGGTGCGTGGAGCTTGGAGTTCTATTTCTTCCTTGAAGCTTGGAGCTTAAGGCGGGTTGCATAACTCTAACCCTAGCTACTCTACTCTCTTTTCATATATTTTGCTTTAATCTTGCCTATATGCATGTTAGTAGTTGGTTTTTGGTTATCTTGCATGTTGGTCGATCCATGTAAGTTAGGGTTTAGGGAGCAACACTCCTTTCTCCCCTTGGTCTTGAAGAGTGAGTTTGGGTCCTAATGTTGTGAGCAATACCCCTCTTTCCTAGTCGATTAAGGTGAGCTTGTGACTTAGTGGCTTGAGCAAGACTCTCTTCTCACCTTGGGCAAGAAGGTGAGCTCGTTAGATGACCTTGATGAGATGCATCTTGAGCGTTTAGTGCTTGAAGAGGTGCTGCCCGACAGCCCTCATGGCTTAGCTACTCTTGCACAACATAAGTGAGCAATGTATCCCTTTTGTTCCTTGGGCGGGTGAGCATTCTGACCTTGCACGCCTTGAGCTAGTTCTGTCCGGCAGGCTGCACACCTTGGGGCTGCTCGCCCGGTGGGCTGCTCGCTCGACACCATGTTGCTCGCCCGATACATCTGCTCGCCTGACCATCCTGCTCGCTTGATGCTTTGCTCACCCGGCGCCCCTTTGCTCACCCAGTGTCAGTGTTTGCCCCGCTTCAACTCATGTCGACCAGCGTTGCTTACCCGTCGCACCTTGCACGGTCCATAGTCTGCACGCCTTAGTGAACGTTGCTCTGCTGCACACAAGTGGCGCATTGCCCTGCACACTCGGCAGCCTTGCTCACCCGACATAGCGCGTTGTTACCCCTGCGCGGCACAAGGAGTAGCATCTCGCTCGACGCAGCCTGACGCCCGATACCATGTTGCTCGCCCGGCATCAATCTGTGTCGCCCGACATCCACCATGCACGCTCAGCTGAACCCTACACGCCCAGATCATACCCTGACTTGCCCGATATACTTTGCATGCCTACTAGAGCTGCACGTCCGATAGGGATTAGATGAGAGTGGGTCCTGCCTGGGATGACCTTTAGTGAGGGTTTTGGTTACCTCTTGTGAGGGCACGGTCTGTCATTAAAAAGTGATACGTCAGCTAGGTTTTTATGAATCGTTGAAGCTTGTTCTTTATATCTTCTTATGACTAAGCACATGTGTACGAGTGTGATTACCCTAGTTATCTCTTTAATGCTAAGAATAATGTTAAGCATGCATTAGGGTTGTTTGATAATGTACTTACCTATGTGACCTTAAGATGAGGCATGGATGTAATTATCATTGTCATTATGTGCTGGCAATATACTTAACCCTAATTGTCACCTTATGGTAATAATATGAGTCTCTTAATTATTCATATGGTTATTGAACGATGCTAACCATGCAGGTAATGCTTAGCCAAATGAAAGGCTATAAGAAATGGTTATATGTGAATATTGTGATGATAGGTGCATTACGAATGATGTTCCATAATGATGATGAAACCATTGAGAGGCTATGGCATTATGTGATGAGGGATTGAGATCCCATGTTCTGTGATGATCTTTGAGGTGGATCTGGATGGTTGGCAAGAGGCCAAGGGATAACATGTAGTGTTGGATCCTTGATATGGATCAAGTTGATGTAATTGCAATGATAACATATTATTGAGTTTATGTTGGTTATTTCCCTTCTATAGTTTGCATGTTATACAACTTGGTTGAATCTTGCAATCCATCTAAAAGATACTAATTAATCACAGTGAAATCTACCATGTAGTTTGCCCTGGCCATAGATCCATCATCAGTCAGGATAGGGTGATGGTGAAACGAGTTCTCCTGCTGGTTAACCCAGATCGCATATTTTTGAATATGCGAGGTTTCTCCTAGCCTCAAATAGAGAGGTGAAACGAGTGCAGCTGCGGTTGCAGACTCGGATATGAGATGAGCATGGCAAACATGGCCCATGGCTCCGGATATGTGATATGTGATGAGTATGAATGCGTTCATGGCTCAGAGCACGGTGGTGAGACCCGTGGCTCGGTTTTACTAGCGCCGTGACCTGTACCAAGGCGGGCTAGAGGAAGGGTAGCCTGAGGAGATGACCATGTGGCTTAAGACCACTTGAGCATGAGACTGCGGTCCTGGTGTGTTTCTCGTGTACTGACCACGAGGGGTGAGTTCGTGGACTCCGGCTTTTCCATTGACCTTGTATGGCATCGGTTATGGGCTTCGCAACCGAGGTTTGGATTTGAACGGTACAGTTCATTTCCTCAGGGCATAATAAAACGTAATCCAGCCGTTTAGTACTCACTACTTAAGTCAAACACGAAACATTGGTTGAGGCCTTGTTTGTGTAGTTACTCTCTTTTATATATTGCAGTTATTCATATGTCTTTCATATGCAGTAGAATTTGGGTATCCTATCTCATAAATTGTGTCTCACATGTAATACTTGAATATATCTGGTAAGTTTAGTTAGCTTTGTTCCAATAAACTGTTCTTGCTATATCCTCTATCAGATAGCTGCTTAATGTATATGATCTTGAGGTTTTGTAGTTTTGGCGAGGAGTTATGCCTCCCGCTGGGACAATGTTCAATTGCCTCACCCCGCTGTTTAACCCCTTTTTAGGTGGTTGAGGTAGACGTGGTCGTGGTCGTGGTGTTGCGGACGAGCAGCTTGAGGAGCAGTAGAAGGCAAGCGATGGATATGTTGTTGTTTTGGATGTTTTGTAGTAGAGTCTAGAGTCATCCCTATACTCTCAGGTCCTTGGCAGTATTTTGACGTTGTTTCACAATGAACGATCTATGATGTTTGTATATCCTGTTGTTGGCCGGATGTGGGCCTTTATGTATATGAACAGGTGGTGAACTCATGTGATGGATGAACAGCTGTTCCTGAGCTGTGGACACGTATCAGATCTCGTATAGGTGTATATATATAACATGTTTTCTTGCAGGATGAGGACTGATATGTACTAAGTTTCTCATTTTACCAGTTTTCCGCAATCAGTTTTAATTAGCCTGTGTTTTTGATAATCTGTGGTTATGGTGATTTCCGCACGTTTTCGCGTAACACCTCATTATCTGTGTGATAATGGGATGCATTTCCACACTAGTTTTGTTGTTGCCCGATATGATGCTTGGGTAGTGAAACCCTAATAGCTGCCTTAGTGGTGACCGAGATGTAGTGCCTAACCTAGTTGGATGACAGGCCACCTTGTGGTGCCTTGGTGTCGTTTGTTGTAGTAAGCTTGTTGGGCGACACAGTGTTAAGCTTGGGCGTCATGGCCTTGGCCATTATGGCTTTGGCCGATATGGTGAAGAAGGCTGCCTGATATAAACCCTAACCCTAATGGGTGATAGGGTCTTGGTCGTTAGGGCTAGTTGTGTTGCCCGACACACCCTTGATCCTTGGTTGCACGGTATGAGCTGCACGATATCACCCCTGGTTCCTTGGCTACATGATACACAGCTCCTGGACTAGTTGCACGATACACATCATCTCTATTTGCCCGATATCCATTGTGCATGGATGCACCCCATCGTTGACCGATATGTGTGGCTAAGTGCCCTAGTGGATAGGCTTTTAGTGAGGGATGTTATCATGCCTAATACCCCTTTGGGTAAGGGATGCAGTTCCCGTCACACCTATAGTGAGGGTAGGCGGTATTAGTGGTAAGGGTTGCACCTAGCTCGGAAACCCTAGTTTTGGTGAGTCGTTATCTTGATGATGCGTTATGAATGATTGGTTGTGAACCATGATATGTTTGATACTTAAAGATGATGCTACATAAGATGATCAGACACACGATTATGTTTATAAGATAAGGGCATAGTGGATGCTCATGGTTTGATAACAATAATGTAATTAATACAACTTTATGCCTCTTGAAATTATGATCATGGATGTTAATCCAATCATGTACCTTCAACCCTAATAGCATGATGATCATAAAGATCTATGCCTAGTGATTTAAGTTATCTCTTTTGATATGCATACTAACCATGCAGGTGTATCAAATGAATTCATAGCCGGATAAGAGCTATGAGGTATATGTCATGTGAATAACACTGAATGATGATAATCCTTGTGGATGAGATAACATGTATCACCAGTATGATGTGAAAGGTCTGTAGATCTGATAAAGGTTGAGTTCCAAGTTGAGGTGTTATCCTCTTATGTTGAGATAAGGGATTGCTATACCATGGTGATGATGTAAGCCTTGAGAGGCAGTGGCATTCTGTGATGAGGGATTGAGATTCCATGGTAATAATGCATCTCAATGTTGTTTATGTCTTACAACTTGGTTTCCTCAACAATCCACTTAAAATATACTAATTAATTATAGTAGAGCATATCATGTAGTTTTCCCTGACCATAGATCCATCATCGTCAGTAGCTGGTGATGGTGAAATGGGTTCTCTTGCAAGTTAACCTGGAAGCGCATATTGTTGAATATGTGTGGTAGCTCCTAGCCAAAAATAGGAGGATTAGAGTGCAACTTCGGTTATAGGCTCCAGAGCGCGATTTCAGGCCCATGGCTCAGGATGTGTGATAAGACCATGGTGAACAAGCCCATGGCTCAATGATTATGGAGCACAGTGAACAGGCTCGTGGCTCAGATCACTAGAGTCGATACTTATACCAAGGTGGGCTAGGCAGAGGGTAGCCAGACCCTGTGTGGCTGCGGCCACCTAATCATGAGACTACGGTCCTACTTTTTAAGCACTCGTGCACTGACCACGAGGTGGTGAGGTTGTGGAGTCCGACTCTTCCATTGACCTTGTATGGCACCGGCTTGGGCTTCATAGCCGATGGTTGGATTTGAGCAGTACAACTCACTTCCTCAGGGCATGATAATATGTAATCCAGCCGAATAGTATATACTGCTTAGAGAAAAACACGGAACATTGATTGAGGCCTTGCTTGTATAGTTGATCTAGTTATACCTTGTAGTTTCTCGTATGTTCCTTATATTTTGTGATAATCTCTTATAAAGCTTATCTTGTTAATCATGTTCCATAAAGAATATCTGGTCATATGCCTCCTAGATACCTTGGTAAAATTATTAATAATATAAGTTCTGCTCAGAATGCTGCTCTTATGATCTGTTGATATCAGTTATCTTCTTTACATGCTTCTTCCGAAGTTTCATAGTTTCGACGGGGAGTTATGTTTCTTACTGGGACTGTGTGTCTCACCCCGTTGGTTTACAACCTTTTTAGGTGCTCGTGCTAGATGTGGTGGTGGTCGTGAGGTTGCGGTCGAGCGGTAAGAAGAGCAGTAGGAGGGAAGAGATGGTTATGCTGCTGTTTTGGTTGTTTTGTAGTAGAGTCCTAGAGTCATCCCTATACTCTCAGGTCCTCGGAGGTGTTTTGACGATGTATAACTGATGTAGCTTTGTATATCCTACTGCTGGCCTAATGTGGCCCGTTATGTATGTATAAACATGTGATGAACTCCTATGTTGATAGGACAGCTGGTTCCTATAAGTTGTGGACATATATCAAGGTTATGTATATTCATATGACATGTTTCCTTGTAGGATTAGGTTCTAAATGTAATAGTTCTCTTTCCACAATCGATTTTAATTAACCCGTGTTTTTTGTATTATGTGGTTTATGGTGTTTCTGCACTTTTTCACATGGCATCTCGTTGTCTGTGTGATAGCGGGATGTCACCTTACAAGTTTGGTATCAGAGCTCTAGGTTTGTTGAGTCTACAAGGATCTAAGACTAGGGTTGTGTCTGTTCTTATGAGTTTTCTATATTTTCTTACAATAACCTTCTTCCCTCAGTGGAAGATAAATCTTAAAGATGTATGGAAACCATGAAGAACATGCTACTGAGAGCAGTGATGTTGTATCAGTTGATGGAGCAAGAGTGCAGGAACATGAAGATCGGGTGCCTGAGGTTCCCAAACTTGACTCAGCCATTCTTGAAAACCCTACCAATCAACAACTTATTGGGCAGTTAATGGCTACGATGAATCTCATGGTGGAAAGGTTGCTAGTTCCTCCTCCAAGAGCACATGCTCCCCATGGTGAAACATCGGGTATTGGGAAGACCTTCGAGCGGCTTCGCCGAGTCAGGGCTTCGGATTATGCTAGGATGGCTGATCCAGCAGATGCAGATCCATGGTTGATAGGTCTCGAGAAGGCCTTTTCGATCCTTGACATCTCCGAAGCAGACAAAGTCAAGCATGTTGTCTACCTTCTAAAACGTAGTGTTGGCCACTGGTGGGCCATCGAGGAGGAGAAGCGACCTGGTGAGGTGATTTGTTGGGAGGTTTTCAGGCGGGAGTTCATCAGTCGATACTTCCCGAAGACGTATCTGGATGAGAAGATCAACCAGTTAGAGCGTCTGCGCCAAGGATCGATGAGCATCACCAAGTATGAAGCCAAGTTTATGGACCTGCTGAGGTTTTGTCTCATACGACAACAAAAGATGACGAGAGAATCAGATGGTTTGAGAACGGTTTGAACGCTGAGTTGACAATACATGCTGGTACTTTGGAGAATCGGGAGCAGTTCGCCACGTTTTTGGAGTCTGTCTGAAGGATAGAATGGTATGTTAAGTAGAAGAGAGAGTCCATGACCAAGAAAAGGCCTTCTCAGTTCCCGAGACAGAGGTTTGATGGCTTCAAGAAGCCAAGGTTTTTAGCACCTTCGGTGATAAAAGGTTCCAGTGTGACATTACAGTGGTCTCCGAGTAAGGGAAGAGGGCATGGATTTTTGCCATCCAAAGCCCACAATACAGCTTCAGTGGCAGTGATAGCGTTGTCTAGGCCACAACAGAGAGACCAGTCATGTCATCTTTGTGGTCAGGTTGGGCATTTCAGGATAAATTACCCAAAGAGAGATGTTCAAGTGACACAGTAGTCGAGGCATAATCAGCAAGGGTCAGATAAATAGTAGTATAGTGGTAACAGAGGGCAAGGATGCGGTCAAGCATCGCAAGTGGGATCGTCTGCCCTAGGAAATAGAGGGAATAGACGACAGCAAGCAACGGCTCATTTCTATGCTATGAGTCGGCCGAAGGCGATAGTCAACCCACGAGTGGTGGCAGGTCAGATGGAGTTATCTCATTCTAATTTGTCTTCTTCTTACTTTATATCTGTTCTGGTTGACCCGGGTGCTACACACTCTTTTATCGCATGTAGTATGCTTGATAGCTGTCTTTTACCAGTTAGTTGTAAGAAGGATAGCTTGTTGTTAGAAACCCCTCGTAATGGTTCCTCGATGCTTTGAGAGGTGTGTCCATCTTGTGTTCTATCTTTTTCAGGACACAGTATACAAGTCGATCTTATATCACTTGATATGCATGGATTCGATGTGATCCTTGGCTTGGATACCTTAGAGAAGTATAAGGTTGTGTTGGACTATGATTCCAAGCAAGCAGTGTTTGATGACGATAGTGAGAAGTGGATCTTCCAGGGAGATAGAAAGATCCTTCTGACATGTTTAGTATCATCTATGGTGGTAGAGAAGTTGTTGCGGCAAGGATGTAAGGCGTTCTTAGCTCACATTATGGATACCAAGGCAAAAGGTCCTAGCCTTAAGGAGGTGCTTCTTATCTGAGAGTTTGTGTATGTTTTTCCCGATTAGTTCCCCGATGTTCCCCCACCTCGAGATATTGACTTTGAGATCAATCTGGTACCAAGAACACAACCAGTTGCTCAGACACCATACAGGATGGCTCCAGCCGAGTTGGCAGAGCTGAAGAAGCAGTTATAGGAGTTGCTGGATAAATGTTTCATCAGACCAAGCACATCTCCGTGGGGTGTTCCGGTCCTATTCGTAAAGAAGAAGGATGGATCGATTTGTTTGTCCATAGATTCCCGGTAGTTGAACAAAGTTACGATCAAGAACAAGTACCCATTACCAAGGATAGATGGTCTATTTGATCAGTTGTGTGGTTCTATAGTGTTCTCAAAGATCAATTTATGGTATGGATATCATTAGTTAAGAATTAAGGATGACGACGTACCAAAGTCAGCTTTTAGGATGAGGTATGGTCACTTTTAGTTCATGATTATGTCGTTTGGGGTAACCAATGCGCCTGTTGCTTTCATGGATCTGATGAATAGGGTGTTCCATCCGTTTCTAGATCAATTTGTTGTAGTTTTTATAGATTCTATCTTGATCTATAGTCAAGACAGTCAAGAGCATAAACAACATCTTTGACAAGTGTTGACTCTTCTATGCCAACATCAGTTGTATGCCAAGTTTAGGAAGTGTGAGTTCTGGTTGAATGAAGTGACTTTCTTGGGTCATGTGATATCTATAGAAGGAGTCAGAGTGGACCCTAAGAAGGTGGAGTCAGTTGCAGAATGGGAGCAACCAAAGACGCCGACAGAAGTTCATAGTTTTCTGGGTTTAGTAGGATACTACCAGTGGTTTATAAGGAACTTTAGTGTTATCGTGTTGTCATTGATAAAATTGACCAGGAAGGATGTACTTTTGTTTGGGATGATCGTTGTTAGCAAGATTTCCAAAGTTTGAAGGAGAAGCTGACTAGTGCTCTAGTGTTAGTGCTGCTAGAGCCTAGGAAAGGCTATGTTGTTTTCTGTGATGCTTCCAAGAAAGGCTTAGGATGTGTGCTGATGTAGGAAGATCATGTAGTTTCTTTTGCTTCACGACAGCTTAAGAAACATGACGAGAATTTTCCGGCACATGATTTGGAGCTGGCAGCGGTGGTCCATGCGTTAAAGATTTGGAGACACTATCTTTATGGGGAAGTGTGTCAGATCTTTACAGACCATAAGAACTTGAAGTACATCTTCTCGCAGAGTGAGTTGAACATGCGACAACATCGTTGGATGGATTTGATCAATGATTATGATTGCACCATTGAGTATCATCTTGGTAAGGCGAACATGGTAGTTGAGGCGCTTAGAAGGAAGTCTTCTTATCTTCCTATGAAGAAGGCACAGTTGAGTTCATTGGTATGCCATAGGCGGGATATGTTTGTCTCTTTCCAGCAGATGAATGTACGGTTGGAAGTTTCCTTGTTGGAAGGATTGTTGGCACAGATGCAAGTAAAGCCTACGTTGAGACACCAGATCAAAGGCACACGGTAAGAGGATGCTTCAGTTCTGTTGATAAGATCAGAGTTTGGTAGCGAAAAGTGTGATGGGTTCCATGAGTCTGAGGATGGACTAGTTTGCTATCGTGGTAGGATGGTGGTCCCCAACGTTGATAATCTGAGAAAACTAGTGCTCGAGGAAGTGCACACATTAATGTATGCTATGCATCCAGGTGTCACCAAGATGTATCATAATCTGAAGGACCTGCATTGGTGGCCTAGCTTGAAGAGAGATGTAGTCGAGTTTGTGGCTAGGTGTGCGGTATGCCAGCAAGTCAAGGTTGAGCATCAGAAGTAGGCAGGAACGTTGCAACCCATGCCGATACCACAGTGGAAATGGGATCATATAACCATGGATTTCGTAGGTTGTCTGCTGAGGACAGCTAAGAATCATGATTCCATCTGGGTAGTAGTGGATAGATTGACAAAGTCTGCTCATTTCATACCTATGAAGACAACATATACAATAGAGAAGCTTGCTCAGGTGTATGTGGATGAGATAGTGTGTTTGCACGGTGTGCCCACAACGATAGTCTCTGCCAGAGGACCCCAGTTCACGAGTCATTTTTGGGAACAGTTGCATAAAGCGTTGGGAACGCAATTGAGGTTCAGTACCGCTTTCCACCCTCAGACATATGGACAGTCTGAAAGGATTATTCAGATTTTGGAGGATCTTCTCCGAGCTTGTGTTTTGTAGTTCCTAGGCAGTTGGGACGTGCATCTCAGTTTGATAGAGTTCGCCTACAACAATAGTTACCAGTGAAGCATCGACATGGCTCCTTATGAGCTTTTATATGGCAGGAAGTGTAGATCTCCTTTGTGCTGGTATGAGTTGGGCGAGTATCAGCTTTTGGGTCCTGAGTTAGTGCACCAGACAACAGAGAAGATCAAAGTGATACAGCAACAATTGAAAGCGGCACAGGACAGACATAAGTCATATGCAGATAATCACTGACGACCTTTAGAGTTCCAGGTGGGAGACAAAGTCTATCTCAAGGTCTCACCATGGAAAGGCATGCAGTGGTTTGGATGAAAAGGAAAGCTGGCACCCAGGTATATGGAGCCATATTCGGTAATAGCACGTGTTGGCAAGGTAGCTTACATGTTAGAACTACCGCCCAAGTTGCATAGGTTACATATGGTATCTCTAAACTAGTATAACCTTGTGCTTGCATATTTAGGAATGAGGAATCTTGATAAGCTGGAATGTTGTACATGTATAATAAGAACTTCCTCACTGAAAATTAAAACTTCTAGACACACCATCAAGAGTTTCTATTTCATTTGTGTACTTTTTTTGCCTCTTGTTGTTGCTTATTTTATCTTTAGTTTCCTTGCTTCTTGGGGATTATCTTTTACATTCTAATGTGTTTGTCCCAATTATAAAAAACCTGAGCAGGAACTCTCTATACACTTCACCACGTCTAGCATTATGCGTATATAAAGACGCAAACTTTATATCACACTTTTACAAAATGTATTAGAATATATAAATAAATATTTTTAAAATAATTTTTTACATCAGAATTGTGGAAGCTTAATTATAAGTCTGATCTACTCTTCAACATGGGATAGCTCATACACGTCTCTTCTTATCCTTTGTATCAAATGTCCATAAGCTCTCAGAGGGAATGAAACCTCACATGGACCTCAAGAAGAGAAAATATAGGTCAGCGAGGGTGGTACAAAATTCAGTTATTGATATATCTAGGAAAATAAAGAGCAGTGTATTGAACATAGGAAAGTTTGCTTGGTGGAGTATGTTAATAAACGAAGATGGCCTAGTTACTACGATTGTTTCAAAAATGTAACAATTCAATGAGGATATTAGAAGTAATAAAGAGATTATTAAAACTAATATCAAGATATGCAATTATGCAAAATGAAACAATTCATCCATTAGCATAATCAATCTAATATTTTATCTTCACCAATGGATAGGTGCCTAGTATTCTCCCCTCTATGAGAGAACTACACTTTCTCTTATGGAGGTAGGGGGACCTATAATTGTCTATTATCCACTGTGAAAGATTGGGGGAATATAGTGATCCAAAGCTCTTAATCAACATTACGAGTTTTTGTGCCAATATCAAAATCAACCAATATTTCAGTTTATCAATAATGCTCAACATTCAATTTAATTGTGATGATGTTCAAAAAGAGGGAAAGTCTTACTTTTACAAAATCATATAAATGAAACTCAAGAGGGATATATATAGTTAAATTACAAAATCAAAAATTTAGTACTTGTTTCAAATGATACTTTCCAATTGAGATGTCCACAAGAATAAAGAATGCCAATTTTCATGAATTTGAGTAAGAGAGAATTTAATAGGGTTATTTTATGATTCTTATCTTGGAAAACACTTCCGAGCTTCTTATTCAATTTTTACCCTAAGGGGATCTATATTTATTAATCACTTTTGGTTGTTATAATATCTTATATCAAGTTCATTAGTATAGTAGGTGTCTTTATACATGTAGTCACACATGATATTCTAATCATTACTCATTTTCATTATATACATGATTCATGTATTCATATGATACATACCCATCATGTAAAGACACTGGTATAGTCCACATGCATATGTATAATGTACACATTTGTATTATATAAACATTTTCTAAGAATTGGTCTCCATACCTTTAAGGGTTACAAAATTAATAGCATAGTTAGAGCTAGGGTTTTAGTTCATTAAATATAATTCTTCCATATTTATCTCTTCACTTGCAGATTTGTATTCATTTACACCTTTATAAGGATGATATATCCATTACACTAATCACTAATAAGGATTTTCATTTTTAGGCAATTATTATCTAAACCATGGATTATGTTAAGCTTCAATTCCTAATGTTATGTAAGCTTCTCTATATAATTATTTACGTCATACATTTATACATGTGTGTTAACTAAAACAACAAATACATCTAGGTCATGATATGCATATACAACTATGGTTTGTATTTTAGTGATCTTAAGGTCATGTGTATACCCCATGTATTAATTTAGTCAATCATAAGTCTAATAACTATGGGATGTGTATTCTATCGAAAGAAGTCGATTTGTATATATCTATTTTGGTTTAACTCATCATAATATCCCATTCATTCACTTAATCATGATTCAAATATAATGACTTGATTAATGGTTTGTTAGATGTTTGCAAAGAAGAAAGTGAAGGAGGGAGGGTCAAGTACCTCTTTGACACACAGAAGATGATTGTGGAGTGCTCCAAAGATGGAGGAGGTGACTGGTCGATATGCATAATGTGTACAGAGGGTTACACTCTACTCAAGTCAATAATTTTGTTGGCTATGGTTTTAGTAACCAAGTCAAAGCATTGTGTCTTTGTAGTTGGAGGTTGGAGAGGAAAGGGGATGTGACTTTGTTTTGGAGTTAGGATTTGGTGATTTCTAGTTTGAGGTGATGGGTCTATGTGATTGGATAGAGGGTAGGCACCTCTAGAATTAATAGTTCTCTTAGAGGTAGGGATGGCATTCAGGTGATCATGACCCTATAATGTTGCAGGTCATGATCCATGATTTTGTTGCATGCTTAGGACTGTTATCAGTGAGCTCCTCAACGTCTCCATGGTTGATCATCGATGAGGCATTCCAAGTTGCAAAGGCTACAGAGGCAATGGGATTTTATAGGGTGAAGCTGCAAGGATTTTGGTGGTGGTTGAAGAATCCATGTCACTGTCGAGAATTAGAAACATAGGTTGTGGTTGGGATTTGAAAACATAGGTTGGAACCATCTTCAGACCTTCTGTGTTGTTGCAAGTTGCTACATGTTACCATAATGATTTGTTGTTCTATCTGTAGGAGTAGGGGTTTGTCCTCTATTTCTAGATGAATCTCAGGCCTCTGGTTTAACTTCAAGGAGCTCATCCATTACAGAGGGTTGTTGTGTTGGCTATGTTGCAGGTTTTCATACCTTTGGGCTATGGAATACAGTTGCATATATGCATAGGAGAGGGAAGTGTTTTGGGCCCTGAAGGAAGTGACGAGGGGTTGGTGGTTGCATGGTCTCAAAACTAATGAGGAAAGGGATCCAATCCTAGGTGTCGAGGATGAAGTCATCGTAATTGACAGGGTTATGGAAGAGGAGAGTAACGTGAGTTATTCTAGGGATTTTGTTGGCTATTCATCCTACGTACAGGTAGGGGATCTAATGAAGGATTAAATTCTATTAGATTCATTAAAAATGGTGAGGATGAGGGGGTGAAAATCTCAATGTTGCCTTCTACAACGGTGGATGTACAACCAAAAGTTTAGGGTAGGCAAAGGATAGGGATGGTCAGTCAGTTTGTTTGAGGGGAACATTGAATTTGTTTTTGTTCACTTTATGCGATTGGTCTCATTAATTCAGAAATTGATATCTCCTAACCCATACATCTATTTTCCATGGAATTTTTTTATGAGTTTAAATTTTTTTATAATTATTAAAAATACTAACTTCCTTAATTGGTGAGGTTAAGATTACTAAAACAATTACTCTTTTCGTTAATGCAAATATGGGTATCTAAAAACCAATCATGTATTTTTATGTGATTCCAAAGACAAAATCTATTATTGAGTTTAATTTCTCAATTCTGGTCACAAATGGGTAGTTCAATCAATTGAGGACAAATTACATTTTGGTGCCCAAATTTCAAGATTATTCCATGAAATAAAATTATGAATGGAAAATTTAGCAAAGAGGTTTTCAATTTGAGAGGATTATGAATTATGAAAATGATATGAGTGGGGAAATCCCCTCGTGTAGGTTTTTTATTGATGGTAGGCAGCCCCCCTTTCCTATATTAAGGATTAGGGGGAAGCATACAAACAAAAGATAAACCCTAATGGGCCAAGAAGCAACTGGGCCCATATTACAAACAGACCCAAACAAATTAAGTAAATTGATTAAAACAACTTAAGTAAATAGACTCTCTAGCACTCCCCCTCAAGCTAGAGCTTAGGATAATCCTAAATTAGCATGCAAACATACAGACCGACAGACTAACCAAAGTAAAAAAGCTATCCAAGCTTATACTTGATCACTCAAGCTCTAAAGTAATCAAATATTCCCCGTCAAGTAGATAATCCAAAAGAGGGTACATAGATAGGTAGAAGGAGCTTCTTGATCAGTGTGTAGTATAATCTGGGGCATATTAACCATCAATAGATAGGTATCATGGTCTTCATTATAGTCTCTATTGTCTTCAAATAGGCTAGAGAGTGTTGGGACACAAGGAACAGTAGGTAGTGTGTATACAAGGCATGGATAAGAAAAGAGTGAACATGCTCAAGGCACAAATAAGATAGTGAGTGTTGGAACACAGTAGTAGACTATATATGATGTAGTCAGATAAAAGACAAGTATACAAAGTACAAAGTAGTAACAATAACTCCAAGATGAACAACATTATCAGAAAGTATGAAGCTCTATCATAGCATGTAAGTCAGTAATGATACTGTCATCATCTTATCATATAATTTCCATCATGTAGAAAACGTCTACGTCCAGAGGGTGTTGGGTCATAGCCATAGTGTAAGGACCCTGACCTTCGTTTTGGGCTTATCCTGTTTGTTTTGCCTAAACCTTGTGTTTAGTTGCTTGATAATCACCTCTAGTGGTGATTAGGGTTTGTTTGTGCTTTGTTGAGAGTTGGAGGTGCTACTTGCAAATGACCCAAGTTTTAGGGTTGATATGCAAGTTTGTCACCTTGAGGGATGTTTCTCTCTCTCCTTGCATCCTCTAGGGTTGAGAGGATAGGTTGGGCTTGTTGTTTGAGTATCTTTGGGTTTTTTTTTGCCTTGTTGAGCCTTGTTTGGGCTTTTCCTTACTTGTTGGGCCTTGTATCGGCAAGCTCTGGGTGTATCGGCCAAGCTTGGTGCCTTGTGTCAGCCATGTATATCGGCCAAGGAGGGTGTTGGTGGGTGTGACGGTTTTCCATGATGGGCAACACACACCCCACCACCTTGCATCGTTTGTGTCACCCCGTTATGGACACTTGGTGCTTGTTGCTTGCATGTGGCAAATGCTTTTGGCATGTGGAAGTGGCGAGATGAGTAGGTGGCTTTGCCCCATGGACAAGTGTCCCTAGGTTGGGTGACACCTTGCCTTAGTTTCCTCTTCTATATATGTCTCTCCTTTCTCTTTCTTGGGATCCCTTTTAGTTCCTTAGTTGCCTGCCTTTTTCCTTGGTGGACGATACCTCTCCGTGGTAGAGCTTGGTTGCCGATCTTCTTGGAGTCTTCTTCTTCCTCTAGTGGTGGATGAACCCTAGAGTGTGTCTTGTTTCTCTTCTTGTGGTGGTGCATGGAGCTTGGGAGCTTGGTGCTAGGACCTTGGAGCGTGCTTAAGGCGGGTTACATAACTCCTAACCCTGGCTATACTACTTCCCTTTCTTGTTACATTTTTATGTTTCATCTTGATCGGCCATGCATCTTGTTAGATATGTTTCTTGCCCTAGTTTGTACCTTTAATCTTGTTGAATATATGATGGATATGTTGTTGATGTGTTCTTGACCTTGGTAGCCGAACCATGAGTTTAGGGTTTCTTGGGCTAAACCCCTTTCTCTTCCATTTGGTTTAGAGAAGTGAGTTCGAGCTCTAGTGGTGTAGACAAAACCCCTATCACTTGGTTGTTGAGAGGTGAGTCTATACTCTAGTTTCTCAGGAAATACCCTTCTCTCACCATGTATTTGAGTGGTGAGCCTTGGTTGGACGTTGATCTAGTGGAGGTTGGGTTCTTGACTGATGTAGGGATGATCCACCATGTTGCCCGATATGTGATGGAGGTTGCGCAAAACCCCTCTCTCTTGGTTGTTGAGAGGTGAGCCAACTCTCTTGATCTATTAGTGTTTGATGATGGTGATCTTGAGGTTGGTGATGAACAAACCAATATGGACCTTGTGCTCTGGACGATACCCCTCTTCTAGGGTTTTGGTTTGGACGATATGATAAGTTGAGTTCTGTTGGCTTTGTTGCCCGATATGACCCCCTTAACCTTGCTAGTGTCCTTGGGAGATATGCCTTGACCAAGATGTACCTTTGCCTTAGTTGGTGTTGTGCCCTAGGCTGACATGTTGCTTAGTAGATACCTCTATTTTGTACCTGGCGTGACATAGGCTACTTGTTTCATTGCCCGATATGATGCTTGGGTAGTGAAACCCTAATAGGTTCCGTAGTGGTGACCGAGATGTTGTGCCTAACACAGTTGGACGAAAGGCCACTTTGTGGTGCCTTGGTGTCATTTGTTGTAGTAAGCTTGTTGCGTGACAGAGTGTTAAGCTTGGGCGCCATGGCCTTGGTCATTATGGCTTTGGTTTATATGGTGAAGAAGGTTGCCAGATATGAACCCTAACCCTAATGGGTGATAGGGTCTTGGCTGTTAGGGCTAGTTGTGTTGCCCAACACACCATTGCTCCTTGGTTGTATGGTATGAGTTTCAAGATATCACCCCTAGTTCCTTGGCTGCACGATACACACCTCTTGGACCAGTGGCACGATACACATCATCTCTATTTTCCTGATATCCCTTGTGCATGGATGCACCCCATCGTTGACCGATATGTGTGGCACAATAGGCTTTTAGTGAGGTATGTTATCCTTCTTGATACCCCTTTGGGTAAGGTATGCACTGCCCGTCACACCTATAGTGAGGGTAGGCGGTATCTTTGGTAAGGGTTTCACCTAGCTCGGAAACCCTAGTTTTGGTGAGTTGTTATCTTGATGATGTGTTATGAATGATAGGTTGTGACCCATGATATGTTTGATACTTAAAGATGATGCTACATAAGATGATAAGACACACGATTATGTTTATAAGATAAGGGCATAGTGTATGCTCATGGTTTGATAACAATAATGTAAATAATACAACTTTATGCCTCTTGTAATTATGATCACGGATGTTAATCCAATCATGTACCTTCAACCCTAATAGAATGATGATCATAAAGATCTATGCCTAGTGATTTAAGTTATCTCTTTTGATATGCATACTAACCATGCATGTGTATCAAATGAATTCATAGCCAGATAAGAGCTACGAGGTATATGTCCTATGAACAACACTGAATGGTGATAATCCTTGTGGATGAGATAACATGTATCACCAGTATGATGTGAAAGGAATGTAGATCTGATAAAGGTTGAGTGCCTAGTTGAGGTATTATCCTCTAATGCTGAGATAAGGGATTGCTATCCCATGGTGATGATGTAAGCCTTGAGAGGCAATGGCATTCTGTGATGAGGGATTGAGATTCCATGGTAATAATGCAACTCAATTTTGTTTATGTTTTACAACTTGGTTGCCTTAATAATCCACTTAAAATATACTAATTATTTACAGTAGGTCATATCATGTAGTTTTCCCTGGCCATAGATCCATCATTGTCAGTAGCTGGTGATGGTGAAACGGGTTCTCCTGCGGGTTAACCCGGAAGCGCATATTGTTGAATATGTGTGGTTTCTCCTAGCCAAAAATAGGAGGATTAGAGTGCAACTTCGGTTGTAGACTCCAGAGCATGGTTTCAGGCCCATGGCTCAGGATGTGTGATAAGATCATGGTGAATAGGCCCATGGCTCAATGATTATGGAGCACGGTGAACAGGCCCATGGCTCAGATCACTAGCACTGATATCTGTACCAAGGTGGACTAGGCAGAGGGTAGCCTAACCATGTGTGGCTGCGGCCACCTAAGCATGAGACTATTGTCCTACTTGTTAAGCACTCGTGTGCTGACCACGAGGTGGTGAGGTCGTGGAGTTCTACTCTTCCATTGACCTTGTATGGCATCGGCTTGGGCTTCACAACTGATGGTTGGATTTGAGCAGTACGGCTCACTTCCTCAGGGCATGATAATATGTAATCCAGCCGAATAGTATATACTACTTAGGGCAAAACACCGAACATTGATTGAGGCCTTGCTTGTATAGTTGATCTAGTTATACCTTGCAGTTACTCGTATGTTCCTTATATTTTGTGATAAGCTCTTATAAAGCTTATCTTATCGATCATGTTCCATAAAGAATATCTGGTCATATGCCTCCTGGATACCCTGGTAAGATTGTTAATAATATAAGTTCTGCTCAGAATGTTGCTCTTATGATCTGCTGATATCAGTTATCTTCTTTACCTGCATCTTCTGAAGTTTTATAGTTTTGGCAGTGAGTTATGTTTCTCACTGGGACTGTGTGTCTCACCCTGTTGGTTTACAACCTTTTTGGGTGTTCGTGCTAGACGTGGTGGTGGTCCTAAGGTTGCAGCCGAGCAGCAAGAAGAGTAGTAGGAGGCAAGAGATGGTTATGTTGCTATTTTGGTTGTTTTGTAGTAGAGTCCTAGAGTCATCCTTGTACTCTCAGGTCCTCAGAGGTGTTTTGACAATGTTTGATGATGTATAACTAATGTAGCTTTGTATATCCTGCTGCTAGCCTGATGTGGCTCGTTATGTACATATAAACAGGTGATGAACTCTTGTGCTGATAGGACAGCTGGTTCCTATAAGCTGTTGACATATATCAAGGTTATGTATATTTATATAACATGTTTCCTTGCAGGATTAGGTTCTGAATGTAATAGTTCCCTTTCCACAATCATTTTTAATTAACCCATGCTTTTGGTATTATGTGGTTTATGGTGTTTCTACACATTTTCGTGTGGTATCTCATTGTCTGTGTGATAGTGGGATGTCACCTTACACACAACCATAGCAGATGTATGCAAGGCGCTTACAAATAGTCAACACGCAAACAAACATTAGACAATAGTAAAGAAAATTCACAAAGCAGGAAGTAAAATATGCTAACCGTAACACAAGTATAAACAATCACAATGTTAGATAGAAAATCAATAAACACATAAAAGAGAAGTAGACTACTCCATAGCAGTAGTCGAGATGATGATAATATGCAATAATAGCAGTCTAAATCTCCACATATCATAAACAAGCATGAATAATCCACTTAACAATAGAAGGATCCAAATATAAGAAAAAGTAACACCATATAATAGCATAAGGGACCAAATATCAATAGTTGCATGAAGATTCATATAGAAACACAACCAAATTCTTATTCTTCCTTCATCTCTTGTCCATGTCATTTCCTCCCTCTACTCTTCATCCTATATTCTCTCCCTCACACCAACATTGAAAAGAATCAAGAGATTGGTTGAGGTGGAGAGTAAAAAACAATGGTAGAGCTATAATTCTGTAAACAAATATGTGGAGGAGGTAATGTTAGTCAATATGCAACATGAATCGATTACATAGATCCAAATAGAAAAATAAATGGATCTTTTTAGGACAAAAAAAGAGATTAGGTTCAATATTTATATGGGTGTGGAACAAGGATTGAGGAGGTCAGCAAAAGGTAAGTAGGTCTAAAAAGACTAGTGGGTGTAAACAGAATATAAAATTGCAGAAAAAGGGAAGATAATTGTTTCCGATTAGAAAAGGATAGGAGCACGTCATATATAGAACCTTCCTCCATGAATAGATAATGTAACATGCCAAGATGTACCAAGAGGAAGAAACAGGCATGTTGTGTCTTATAAGACATAGTAGCACCAGTCAGTACCAGAAAAAAGAAGGCAAAAATTTGTGTCGATGAAGAGAAACACTATGTCAGTTGACAGAGCTGGGGGCAGTAAGGCAGCAATATGTCATGTTGTATATTGACACACCATGTAGGTTGCACGATAGAAAATATTAGCAAAGCGGTAACAGGTCATGTAAAAATTTTGACACACTATATCTTGTATCGAGACGGAAGATTTGTCGAAGAAGATGCATGTTGACACATCGTGTTTCAAGATAACATGTTGTGTTGTGACAGAAAATTGTCAGCAACAAGTCCAAGCAGTAGAACAAATGATGGAGAAATCCTTTTGGAACTCCACTATATCAATATATAGGAGATATATCCCTGAAATCACTAGAAAAGAGAGATCTTTCTCCTACATTTGGGACTAGATCTCAGTAGATGTATAGATGACCAAGGCAGTAGAGATTTGTAGAGATGTAGATATCGACGGGGTTTCTATAAAGATTACATGACAGTGGTGTATATCTACAACTGAATAAATGAAGAAGACAGTAGGATAGATCTAGCAGCTCTAAAGGCAGCAAATCATGGTTGTGGTGTGGTGTTCCATGTAGATAATTTAACAACAACTTCAAAGTAGATGTTTTTGTGGTTTAAGATGGATATGTCTCATGGATATGGCTCCAAGAACAGATACATATGAGAAATCCATGAGGGAAACCTAGTAATACCTAGCGGCAGTGACTGCACTCAAGGGGAATAAACTCTCCTTTGTGCTCTTTCTCTCTTAGGGTTGGGGTAGCACAAGACCGGGTGCTATGATACTATGTATAAAACAATATAAGTGGGGAAATCCCCTCATATAGGATTTTCTTATTGATAGGAGGTAGCCCCCTTTCCTATATATATGATCAGGTTGAAGCATACAGACAGAAGAAAGACCTTAATGGGCCAAGATACAACTATGCCCATATTACAAATTGATTCAAACAACTTAAGTAAATAGACTCTCTATCATGAATAATATCTACTACCAAAATTTGATATGTTTCAGCATATGAGATTGTTGTTGCACCAGAAACCAAATTTTGAGCATGTTGGAGTGCTAAAGGAAGTCAAGAAGCTTCTTCAGATCTACTAAAGACTTGTCTAGCTAAACATTGTTCTTCTAGGATGGGCTTTTGAGATTTTACAATTTTGTTATTCTAGATCAATTTTTTTAGGATCATGTGTTCTTGTGTATGAAGAATGTAAAAAAATATTCAGTAACTTGTGGGGTTTCATTGACATAATTTTATGCTAGTCGAATGTGTCGTTGAATGGACATGAATAGTGGGTTTGTCAAATTCCATCTTACTGGTCTTTAAAGTTTACTTTTGACCTATAATTTGTACACTTAGTCAGTATTTGTGTTGAAAAAAAATTAAAAGTCTTTGTATAATTTTTGCATTGCATGTGTAAAAATTAAAAATTGATTCCTTAAATAGAGTAGCACGTGAGATGAAAATGGCATAGTGCAGTTGTTGGAAATGTTTTGCTTAATTGAATTTTGACAACCTAGCAACAGTTGGCATGTGTTCACTGTAGATTTAGTTTCCCACTTCAAGTACACCATGGAATCTAAATGAATGGGAAGTGTCCTTGACCAATTGTCATTTTATAATGAATGGAGCTGGTATGGAATTTGGGAGTGCACCTGGTACCATTGCCAAGCCTTCTCTAGGTGAATTCTCTCCTCAAGGTTTATTCTAGACTCCCCATAGTATTTCTTTTTACTTACTTTTATTCTGAGATCTTTGTCTACCTCTAAATTTTTATCTCTCTTCTTGACAATTCCAAAACTACATACGCCACACATGTGAGATGCCCAATCCTCATTAGGTGGTATCAACTTCTATCAAGATATCATTTCTCTACTTTGCAGACATATTTATCCACCGTTTCGATTTCTACTTGTTTTGTATTTTTTTCTTAGATAGTGTTATTTATCTCTCTGTGATCATGTAAAAGACAATGTAAACAAATCTAAAAAATAAATTTTACGATGCAACATACTCGTGGAACTCTGATGAAGGATCCTCGCTTAGTTTCTATGATCTAGACGAGGAGGTGATTGAGGACTTCAGCGTGAATACGGAACCAAGGCCTAAAAAGAAGAAGAAGAAACATAGGAGGAATAAATCTGAGGAGATCCCCATGATAGACTTCTCTGAGTCTATCTAGACTCCCTATTTTGTTTTGTCCAGTGGATGTCTTTGTGTAGGTACCTGGATAGGTATAATGCTTTTGGCTGATGTGAGCTTCTTTCTTGGGTTGTCAGTTTCTGCTAGTGCCTAGTTGGACTCTTTCCGTTTCAACCCAGTCTTTGTGGGTGCTCAGAATATCAGTGTTCTTGGACTGATGAAGACTGGATACTGAAGAACTTGATTTGTCTTGGAAGGGACTCCTTTTGTCCATTTTTTGTTAACTGTTTAGTTATCTTTCTCGTACAGTGGTGATTTTGGAAGTGGCAGTCAGATCACCCCAGGAAGTCTTGTAGGGTGTGGCAGGCCTTGCAACTCTCATTAGCTTTATAGTGATTCTCTCAGCTATCAGATATCTCTTGCAGCACGGTGAAGTGCTATCAGTAGAATGGTCCTTAGTGGAGTTGCAAGAAGAATCACACGGATATATTTATGGGTGTGGTTAACGCACCTATGTGACCTCCTTGCTCTTTGTTAACTCTATCCTTTCTATTAGGTCTTTATGCTTGCTCATAGTTTTCTGGATAACTGAGGCCTATTCTGGGGTTTTTTTTAGATCTGATGTGCTCTTCCTACGTGGAGACACATAGATCTAGTTTATTTGAGGCACTATTGTACCTAAAGTTTTGTTTTTATAGTAATAGAATTTTTTGTCGACCAAAAAAAAAGAATTGTCCTTTTATTTAATATTTTGTGTTGTATTGGGTGTTTTTTTTTATCACCTAAATCTATTTTTTTGTAAAGCATGTGATATTGGTGAAGTTGATGGAAGACTTCAACTAATCATAATCAAATTGAAAAATCTTTTATTTAAGAGAATAAAGAAAATAAAGTAGAATATGTTAAGTTACTAGGAAATACACATGTGCCATTACACGTGAAACTATATACTAATATAGTTCTTAAATGTTAACTTTTGTTATTTTATTTTAAAATGTAAATAAATTTTTATATTTTCATGTTTATTTTCTACAAATATATTAACTAAAGCATAGAAATAAAAAATTAGAATCATATAAATCTTATCTTCAACTTCGAGACAATATTATATTTATATATGATAGTGCATATTTTGTTAATTAATTACAAAATAAATCTAAGAATACATTATCATTTGGTTGGTGAGAAAGTAAAGGTGCATAACTATCAACTATCAACTAGTAGCTAATAAGGATTTATTTTTTCCAAATGGTCCCTTATGTTTCTGCGATTTAAATTTTGTTAACTTAATTTATATTGGAAAAATCTACATCAAAGATTACATATCAATAAAGTGTGATCATGGAGTAAACTTTGCCTCAATTGACCTTATTCTATATTTTATAAAATATAATAAGATTCTACTTACTTGAGATTGAGTTATAACTAATTGCACATATTTAAAGGTTACATATTATTAATGCATGATCATGGTGTACATTCGGTCTAAATTCACCTCATAATGAAGGCACACCAGATATAATTTGATTTGAACTCCAACTTTTTACTATTGTAAGTTTGATCTCAATATTAAATAGCACCTATTTAAAAAAAAGTAAACTGCATAAGGTTGTTCTTGCAGCTGTGGGCATGGTTCTTTTGGCTGCCTCCCACTTTGGTGAATTATAACCCTAAAAAGATAAATGTAAAGTGTAATCAGAATGAAAACATTATCTCAGTTGATGTGTTCTAAATTTACATAATATTTAATTAGATTTAAACTACATAAGATTGAACTATATATGATTGCATCTACTTAACTATTACATATCGCTAAATTATGATCATTATGTAAACTTTTTTTATTGACCTTACATTAAAGGTGCACAAATATGATGCTCTTTGTGGAATGATGTAATTATTTTTTCCAATCATCCTTCTAGAGATAAGCCTCTCTCATCTGGCATTAATACTATATTACCTTATATGTAAGCAAGAATATGACATCATTTTCCTAGATTTTTTTATAACAATATCCTTGTCAGTTTCATTGAAAATTTTATTCAGATGCTCATAGCATACTTTAAAATTATGTGTACAGTAATCCTGTTAAAATTAGGAATAATTTTTAGTGAGCCAATTTGAGAGTTTACATATCATTTTACATAAATCAGCAGGGTAGCAATCACTAAAACTAGGGAACCACTGTGAAATATTTTACAGTTCCAAATGTGATTTGTCCTCGCAGTGGACTATCAACCCAACAAATTTCTATTATGACTCCACCTATCACTCATCTCATTTAGGGGCAAGGATTTGCTGATCCTGGTGAATAGTCAAACCATGTTGGTCTGTCTCCCTCTACTTGTCATGCATATTTCCTCTTCCAGGCACTTTAGCATGGTGTTCACTTAATACTATCATTAACTAAAAGCCAGTAGTGAAAATTGGTTCTCCAATATTTTCTTGAGCTAAGAGAAATAATTAGTATGATATCAAAAAATCAGGACTTGGAGTTGTGTGATCAGCTAAAACTAGATGTCAATTATGTCTTATATTATTTTTAGACAACTACCCTGCAAGGACAGTCTACTTAGTTATCCCTTGATATGTATATTGATTTGTTGATAGAAACTCTCAATATCAAGGTAGGGTTCTATGTAAGAGAATAGTCAATTTTTAGTTCAAAAACGAAAGGGAAGATTTACATTCAAATTTGCATGGATGTTCATATATTCTTATTAGAATACACCAAGCATCATTTCAACTAACTTTAGAAAAGACCTAGCAGTTTTATCATTGTTGCATAAAAGGTCCATAAATATGATGCACTTTGTTAGATAAATAAATATCATTTTAACCTTTTCTCTTTGACACCATTAGGGTGCTGGTAGATGATGCAATTTCTCCTCTTTGATGCTTTTAGAACCTAATAAATAGGAACATCATGTACCATTGTCAACATCTAATAATTTTACTTTTGAGTATGTATGTTTTGTCATGTCCAAGAAAGGCTAACAGCTCAATTTGTTGATCGTGTTTCTATGAAGACATTTTTGTAATTGGCATGTGAATGTCATTAGTTATCAATCACTAAATACACATGGATCAATACATAATTCGAAAAATTAAAAGGAAAATAGTTTATGCATGTGTGCTTGATTAGAACACAAGGGCAAATTTGTACTTCAAAAATTAAAATGAAAAGCCACATACCTCCCATACTCTTTCATATATTATATAAGCTAGAACTAAGGCTGGCAAATCGGAACCAAACCCGATTAACCTAAGCATGGTCATGTCTTTTTTTTAACACAAACCAAAAGAACCAAAATCACTTACAAGTTAGTTTAGGTTTTCTTTGTTGACCCGCATAGCTCGATCAACCTAAAATAAGAATTTTAAGTTCATGTCTAATTAGTAGTATCTGGAATTATTTGTTGATGAGATTTGGGTCGAGAATTTTTGGGAGCCTAATTGACTTGAAATAAGATCTGCTGACACATATTGGATTGCCAATCTTAGCTAGAATACAAGGACTTCTACGTAATTCAAAAAACTAAAATAAAATAATTATATAAAAACATTTCCCATGCCTTTAAATATAATATAGATAAATGTGTACAACATATGTAATTGAAAAACAATGAGATGTAGTTTCACTTAGACTTTGATTAAGTGATATATACACTAAGAAAATAATTTTCTTCCACGTATGTCTCATACAAAACAAAAATAGAAAACAAATTCATGAAGATTGTCTTCTGTATAAAAGTTAAAACAAATTAAAGCCTAACGGACGAACACATTAGATGAGCAAGGAGATCTCACTCATGTTTTGATATAATCATGCCAATTAATTCTCTATGTTCGGGTCAAGAAGTGGATAAGTGGTTTTCCATTTGCATATTGGCTTCCTTTATTTCATGATAGTGTTAAATTTAATGCCACATTGCAGTGCCTGGGAGAATCAATCTGTTCCCTATGAAAGGAACATTGACGGAGTAGTGTGGTTATATGCCTAGACTAGTATATATGTGCCCCTCATCTACTGTTAGACTGTGTGTTCTGCCAAGGGGAAGTTAGTGGCAAGTAGGAAACCTATCATGTTTGTTGCAATTTTACAATCATTTGAGCATGACTTCAATTAGAAGGAGGGAAAAGATTAAAAAGGGATTTGAATGATAATGACATATTCACATACTCAAACCTATATCATGCACTGATGAGCATGAAAAAGTGGGCCCACTAATATCCACGTAGTTATTCTACCCATTGGACACCTTACTACATGGTAGACAATGTAGACAATTATTCTTATGTATCAATATATTGTTTCAAGTTATTAACTGACAAAAAATGATATGTATTGTGTATGCACAATAAAATATAAAATCCCATTCGTTGTCATAGGCTTTGATCTATTGGTCGGACGCACATTGGATTAAATAAACAACATGTTTTTTATTTTATCCAATGTGCATCCGACCAATAAATTCAAAACCTTTGACAACAAATGGGATTAAAACATGTATATTGAAGTTCTAACCATATTGAACGTCCATTGGCTAGTGCAGGACGTGGTTGATCTCTTTGGTGACAAACTAGTTAATTACAGTGATGTCTCAAGGATCCTTATGGTCATAGACAAATGACATTCATCAAGGGATGCAATGAGATATTATGGTTCATGTCATCATGTTGTTGGTGTTTCTTTCTTACATACTCATTGGAGAAGTAAGCATAGAAGAGAAGGAAATGGTGAAGATAGGAAATAGGGGAAGGATGGAATGCAATGAGAATTTTGGGTTTTTCTTAAAACTATTTCTCTAGATTGTATGATTAACCATTCACTCACTATTTACCCATGAATTCAGTAATGGACAAAATAAATTGTGGCATTTTTTGTCTTGTTGAAAACAAAAAGGTCAAGGGAGACATCAAGGGAAGGGGTAAGTTGTGGGTGGCCAATATATAAAATGAGTGGAAGAAAGGAATGGACTGGCATAATATAGAAAGCCAATGATACTGGGAAGAAATAGTATTATGGTTAAATCATTATTAAGTAAAGAGATGTTGTTACTCATTATCATAATTTATGAAACAATGAAAAGAGGGGAATGGATGGAAGTTTGGGATTGAACTTGATTTGTAAGATATGTTCTTAAAAACAATTTCTAGGTTAGAAGTTATACATCATTCAGTTCGTGTTTGATATTTATGTAGATAGTTCATTGTTTGTTTGAAACAAAATTCGAAATAATTTTATAATTGGTATTGTGATAGAGAGTGAGTGGAAACACAAGAGACATGGAAATGCAACATCAAAGAAGAGTCAATTGAAAGAATTGAGAAGACATAATGAGAGGTGAGAGAAATAGAGAGGGTGCAATATTTGAAATGGGATGATTCAATTAATTAATACCTTTTATAAGATAAAAATGGCATGCTTTTAGTTTATTCAACAACTCATTTTATAGTATTATAAACCTCTTTAATAAATGAAAAAGTAGGGAAAAGTCAATGAGTAGTGCTATTCAATATGGATGTATTGTTAAGGAGAGAGAAAAAGTGTCGACTGATATGAAAGACACATAGTAAAATTTAAAATATTTTTTCATACAAAAGGGAAGAGAGATATAGACAGAGGGTAAAGGACAAGCTAGACTTTTGAAAATGGATCTAATTCCATTGACCCGAATATTTAAAAAATCTAAAATGTCATAATTGTAATTATTGAACCAACTCGGGCTTGTGTAGTAGTACACATAGCATGAAAGTTACAAATATACATATAATGTAGGAAATTTCATGATATATGAGCAAGATTGATATATAAATAACTACTATTAAAATAATAACATAAGTATGTTATCATTTGAAATTTACTTGATATGGAACAACTGACCTTTTCTTCCATTTATAGTGTCCTTCAACTCACATAAGGACTATGACAAAATGTGAAATCCTCAAAGCTATTGTGAGGATTGAATGTAGAAGTCATAGGATAGACTTGGGACACTAAGACCTCTACACTAGATCCCAGGACTACAGCAGACCTTGCAATGTCTAGCCTCAATGTCTAAATAGTTGACCAATACATTGGACACCTCCACCAACCATGGATAGTCATGTAGAGTGTCTAGGTTCTCTTTACTAAAACTCCATTTTATTGTTGCTCTAGTATGGATGACACACTATGTAGTAAAAGAATGAATTTTCGTATGGGTATCACTAATCTCTCTAGTTCTAGTTAGATGTGATAACTATTAAGGAGACCTATTCACACTAGATGGGTGTGACGGAGTAAAATTGTAGTATTAGAATACCCAATTTTACAATTATGATCATAACATACTTAATTGCACTCAATAATATCTCTCTCCATACCTTAATATTCATGGACCACATGGTACTCAATTTTTTTGTGGTAGCTAAATTATAAATTTGAATACAAATTATACTATCATGACTGCACTAATGTACTCTGGAATTGTTTTTAATTATTAAGACCCCTCAATTGCATAATCTTCAACCCAATCTTTTCTATAAGTACAGAAATTTCTGAATCAAATCTGAAATTTTCGTGTTAGTTGGACTTATTGTTTGCAAGTTTTGAATTTTACTAGTTTTACATGACAAGCCAATCAAAATTTCTCTTTTTTCTAACCTAGCCACATCATGGATGCACGTGTTTGTTTTTCATCCATTGGGGGTTGTGGATCTGAAGCCCTGAATCTAGCCATGGTCTAATGGACACAAGGCTTTATCCTACCCCCTCCTCAACCATGTACATGGGGCATGGGGTCAGATGGCCACCCATGCCAGCCATGTCTGGCCTACCTGAACTGCAATTGATGAATTACACCTTTTTTCCTTGCCTTCACCATCCTCCCCTTCATGCCATTAAAAATCACACCCCACAACTCCTCATCTCCTCCCTTCCTCTATCTCCATCCTACTTGCACTCTCTCGAGGATTATATTTGGGGTCTCCATCCTTCTAACCCTCAAACAAAATAGAGGTCATGGCTAAGAATATTGGGCCAACCCAGAGGCAGCCTTCTTGTAGGACAAATACATCTACCAATTTGCTCAAAAAATAGAAGGTTAGTTTTAATTTAAGTTGATGTTAGAAAATATGATATGCATATGATGTATATGATTCTATGTTAAAGTAATTTTATAAAATATGTAATAGTTTTTTGGGAAAACATGGGGCTCCAATTGTGTATTTTGAATGTGTAATTGAAAGTCAAATTCAATATTATTTTGTGTTTAAGTGTACTTTGTTGTCATGTGATGAATGATGAGTAACTTCTCATGGTGCAATTATTGTTACAATCAAAATAGTCATGATTTTTCCCTGGTACCCTCATGCCCTTCCCCTTGCTGATTTAGAGAGCTACCATTTCACCCTCATGCAAGAACCAATTGAATAATATGAGACCCTACAATCAACCAACACTCAGATGGCCCTGGTCACCCTAGCTCTACTCTCCCCCTCATGCCCTCTCTCTTTGTCTCTCCTTCTCCATCATTGCCCATGTAATAATTTGTGCACTACCCAAGCTCTGGTAGAATTTTAGGAATGGATATTTTCTGCACAAACCACCACTAACCTTAACTATACATTTTATCCTTAGTCAAGCCTAAGTCAGGATCAACTTCCAGATTGGTCATCCATCCTAGTACTTATAAGGCCCCTAAACTTGCTTAATGAGTTGAATAAGCTTAATTATCATAATTGAATTCTTATAAACCTAATATAACCATGTGATATTCTTTGAAATCATAAGACAAGCTTAAGTTTCAAATTTGGTCCAATTTGAACATTGTTTGAGCAAGTTATGTAATTTTATGCATAGTTTGGACTTTTCTACAGTTTACCCAATTGAGAGGTTTTCTTTGCAATTTATCACTTGCATTATGTTCCTTGGATATTATTTCATCATTCTTGATCTTGTTGATCCATGGGGCGCCTATTTAAACCTTGGTTTGAAGGTGTTTTCTTCAAGGGTATTTTAGGGTTTACCCCTTCATGGATGAGCTACCTTTAGCAGCTATCAACTAATGAGTTATTTGTTTTGCTTGGAAATTCAAGAAACGAGGGATAAACATGTATCTATGGATGGTGGGGGAGATTCTTGTGTGTTTGCTTGTATATTCTTAATGGTTTAAGGCCATGGACACTTGGAAAGATACTAGAACTTCAACTTTTTCTTTTTCTTTATCTTAAAGTTTCATATATTTATCCCTAAGCACCAAAACGAGCCATTTTCTCTCAACCACTTCCCTCCTTGTACAAACCTCGTCCTCCCTCTGTGCTTCTGTGAATTTCCTATCCAAGGAAGAAGAAAGAGGGGACCTTCTTGGAAAAAGAATCTAGGGTTGCAATTGACTTCATTTTAGGGTTGAAAAAGCTTCCTTCTAGTGATCTTGACCTAAAAGAGTAAGAATCCCCTTATTTCCTCAATTTATTTCTTTGTTATCCTTCCTCCTACCATTCTCCAGGTCAAAACCTTGTTGTTACATAGTAGAAATTTCTCTAAAGCTCTAAAACCCTACCTTTCTTGCTCCTTAGGCTTAGGGTTTGCTCATTTGATGAAGAAAGGTGCTAGATGGACGAATTCATGGTTTATTCTTGGATTTTCTACCCTACCTTCTTGATTTTTCTTATATTTGGGGTTTCATCTTCTCATTATAGGCAAGTTTTATAACTTGTTCCACGTTTATTGCTTACCATAAGCTTTCTAGCTCATGTTCTTGCTTGAAAATTATGATTCATGCACTAAAAAGCTATGCTTGACTTGGATTTTGATTTTTATAATATTATCTATTCTGATTTCAGCTATAGATGAGCCTGTGATCATGTTTGCATTATTCCTAAGGTAGAATATGACTTGGATCAGATTGGTTTGACAACCTACGGTGCTAAGCACCTATCAACCAATGCTCAATTTTAGGGTTTAAAGTTGATTTCTTCTATAAACCCATTACCCGATGATGGTACCATTACAACAACCCTATGGTGTTGTCTTCATGACAACTGATGGTCGAGATCAATGGTTTCAGTTGATGGTGACAACCTATGGTCACCCCCTTAGGTCAGGTTTTGTATCAATTAGAAGTTTAATGATCAATCATTAAGTACCCTACTGATGTTATAAATTAATGATGACATTAGCTTAATACTTTTTTTTTGGTCGGTCGAAAACTCGTGTTGCTTTTTTTGTATTTTTCTTTTTGGTTTCTGTACAATGCATTCCATTTTCAACTGAAAATGGAGAAAAAAAGGAGAACATATAACTATACAGAGTACACTAAGAAAGAAAGAGAGGAGGGATGATGAAGAAACAAAAAACTGAGCAACACACTCCAACGCCTCCAGAAAAAACTTCAGGGACACCAAAAAAACACATGTCCTTTGTCAAGAAGACCAAAAAATCCATAACTTCAGTGTTGTAAAGGAGTTCTTCATTAATAATAATATGTTGAAAGAGGCTAATAGAACTTATTTGACTTTGCTGCCTAAGGGTGCTGATAGTTCTTTGATTTCTAACTGGAGGCTTATTGCTCTTTGTAATATTTTCTATAAGCTCATTTTGAAGATTCTCTCAAATAGGTTGCAGGTGTGCCTCCCTTCAATCATTGATGATAATCAGTGCGCCTTTGTTAAAGGGAGGAGTATTAAGGAAGCTATTCTGTTGACGAATGAGATTTTCAGTGATATCATGAGAAAAAATGGTAGAGGTATGTGTATTCAGGCTGACATATCCAAAGCCTACGATTCTGTGAGTTGGAAGTATTTGTTTTCTATTATGAGCAGAATGGGTTTTTCTAATAAATGGATTCGTTGGATTGAGGTGATCTTCAGAACTACTTCATACCAGATTTTGATTAATGGTGAAACGTCAAGAACGATTGTCCCGTCTAATGGGGTTAGGCAAGGAGATCCTATTGCACCTTATTTGTTTACTATTGCTATGCAGGGTTTATCTGAGATGATTAAGAGGGACAAGTCTTATTGTCCGATTCATGTTTCAAGTAATATGAGCTGCTCTCATCTGGTTTTTGCTGATGATTTGATGATGTTCTCTAGAGCAGGGGTTAGTAATGTTGTTGGCATAAAGGATTTGTTAGATAAGTTTGGCTTGATGTCTGGTTTGTGTGTGAATAAAAACAAAAGTATGATTTATTTGAGACCTGGTCGGGAGGCTGTGGATATTTCCGAGGCTATGGGTATTAATGTTGGTAGTATTGAAGATACCAAGTATTTGGGGATGCCCCTTTTTGCTGGCAAGTTGAACAAAAAACATTGTGAAAAGTTGTTGGATAAAATTAAGAGAAGGATGGAAGGATGGAAAGCCAAATCTCTCTCCTTTGCTGGTAGGGTTGAGCTTGTTAAGTCGACGCTTTCAACTATGTATATCTATTGGGCGTTGTCCTTTCCTATTCCCTCCTCTACGCTTGACGAGATCGATAAGTTGTGTAGAAGCTTTATTTGGGGAAAATCTGATAAGAAGGAGAATGTCCATTTGATTAAATGGGATATTATAACTCTTCCGAAAAAGGAAGGTGGTCTTAGTATTAGAAAAAGTAAAGAGATTGCAGAAGCCTGTCTTGTTATGAATGCTTGGGATGTGGCCAGAAAGAAGGACTCTTTATGGGTCAAGTGGATTAATGAGAAGTACTTAAGGAAAGCGTCTTTCTGGAGTATCGAAAAGTCTTCTAATTACTCTTGGATGTTCAATAATGTGCTTCGTATGAGGAGTAGTCTCCTAAACCTGTTTGAGATCAAGGTTGGAAATGGCAAAAATGTGGATATTTGGGGTGACCCGTGGGTTAATGGAAATTATTTCCACGAGACTGTTGAGAAGGGTATGTCTATTAGAGCTGGCATCCCTCATGGAGCCAAATTGTGTTCTATTATAAGAGATGGTTATTGGAGTATTAAGGAGTCGAGATGTTCTATGTCTATTCTTGAAAAGTTAAAGAATGTTAAGATTGATAAAGACAGTGAGGATAAGTTTCTTATGAAAGGTCAGAGTGACGTCAAGATTAAACATGTGTGGGATCATGTCAGATCCAAGGGGGTGCAAAAGGATGTCTTTGAGTGGCTCTGGAAGACTAAAAGTAGTATGAATGCAAAGATGCATATGTGGAAAGCTATTCATAATAAGATTCCTACCACGGATTATTTAAGAAGAATGGGGATTCCTGTTACATCTATTTGTTATATGTGTAGAAAGGATTATGAGGATACTATGCATATTTGTTTCAGCTGCAAGTATGTTAAAGATCTTTGGAATTATGCCCTGAAAGGGAAGCTTATTGATAGTATCCCTGATGATTGGGAATCTATCGCTAGTATGAAGGACTTGAAGGCTGGCTCTACTATTCCTTTAATTCTGTATCATGTCTGGCTGGAAAGAAACAGAAGAGTTCATGATAATAGGTATAAGGATGTGTACGCTCTCTGGAAGGTTATTGATGCTGATATTAGGATGTTCGTTGTTTGAAGTTTGGGTTTCTTGTTGTTCTGAAGGCTGTTGGCTTCTTTTCGGTGGGCTGTTTATGCTGGGTGCTGGAGTTTTTTGAGCTCTTTTGCTGTTGCGTCTCGCTTAAGAGCTCGTTGTTATCGTGGAAGTGTTGGTTCCGTGGTTTGCTCTTCTGTTCTTGAGAGGCTGAGTTTATCCCGAGCGGAGTGGCAGAACTCACTCAAGATCTATCTTTGTTGTGTTTTTTTGCTGTTGTTGAGTTGCTGCGGGTGCTGCTTCTTTTTTCTGCCTGATGTTTTCTTGGTTCTCCATTGAGATGGCTGTAGCTTGTTAGTTCAACTGGAGAGTTGGCTTGTGGCGGTTCCTGATGAGCAGCTGCTCAGCGTGATTAGTTTGTTGCTCTGCCTGGTCAGGAAACTGAAGCCTTGGTTGTTCTGTTGGTTGAGAAGGAAGTGTACATGGTTTTTCTGAGGTATGTTGGTGGTCTTGAGTTTTTCCTTGGCTGAGAAGGAAGTGTGAAGGTTGTGTTTTTCTGAGGTATGTTGGGTTGTTGAAGGGTTTCTCGTCTGGAAGTGCCTGAGATTTTGAGTTGTTTAGTCTGCGATGTTCTCGGACTTCACCCATGTGGTGCTGAGCTTTAGGGGGTGGATCCATGGATGGATATCTCACCTGCTGTCCCTTTGTATAGCTTGTTTTTTTGATGTTCGGCTAGCATGTTATGTTGTTCTGTTTGCTGTTGCTCTTTGTGCTGCAGGGGAGATTTGTTCTCGTGAAGGTTGGCTGGTTCTGGATGCTTGGATGTTGTTGGTTGCTGTGTTGATGGAGGTTATGATTTTTTGATGGTTTGAAAGGGTGCATATGTTTGATGCTGTGGCTGATCTGTGCTGCTATGCCCTTGGGAGTTCTGTTGCTGATCTGCTGAAAGTGGTTTGTTTGGAGTTGGAGTGCTGCAGGTTTTGATGTTAGTTCTGATCTGTCTTGCTTTGCCCTCTGGAGTTCCTTTGATGCTTGCTGAAGGGTGGTTTGATCGGCTGACCTGTTATGCATTAGCTTAATACTTGATGCTCATTAATGAATATAGTGTTGATCTAACAACCTATGGTGATTTAATGGTAACTAATGATGGTGGACCAGGTCTCTAAATTCTATGTTGAGTTAAGCATTGTAGTTGTAGCATCAATTAATCCTTAGACCAATGGTTTCTTGGGTCACTTGATGCAATGGTAAGACCTATATTATAATTGATGGTTTTAACATATGAACTCGACCCAATGGTCAAGATATACTATTTATTCCTCCAATATAGTGGAATGATGTTTATGTAATATGTTAGTCCTAATAATGTGATTTAGATGGTTTCCTTTATATGATCAACTTAAGGAGCTTATTTGTTGACAATGGATGGCTTGTTTTAAATGAACAGTCAATTGTGGGTTTTACCCAACTCTCAATGAAACTTTTTGTTTTGTTAATCAAGGGATGTCTAGGGTGAAATGGTGAATCTTTCTAGAGAAAAAATCAAGCACTTCATAGGTAGTTTATCCAAGGTGTTTACTTATGCAAACAACCAATGGTCTTACCTTTTAAACATCCAATGGTTTCTGGGTGACATTGTGGTATAGTGATATGGGTTGAATAATGATGGAATAAATGTAGGGTTACCCTTAACAAGGTAATATAACCTATTCACTCATATGAATAGAAGGGATGATAACCATATTGTGTGGATATGTAACCCTAATGAGGTATAGCTTGTTGTACCTAGCTTTAATATAATTAAATGATGGTAATGGGGTATGAATAGTCCTTGAATGACTAATGTAATCATGGGGTGCTCTCTCATTGTTGTTGAAACCCTAGTATTCTATAACCTGATGGTTACATCTTGATTTATGTGTGGGTTCATACTTGAGAATAGTATGGAATGTTATGGTGATGCTTCACCTTATGCATCCATGATCCAATGGGGATGTCGTGAGTTAGGGTTTGGGTATATGTGTTTATTAGCAACATTGATATAATTTATCATGTTGAACCTAACTCTAATGCAAATAGATAAAGATGAGTATTCATGTTTAACATTTGTATATAATGGAATAATGGTGGAATAACCTCCTTAATATGATCGTAACCTTAATATATTAATTGGTGGTTATCATAGTCGCATGGTTGATACTTTCTTATGCTAAACATGTGAATTATGAATATGATGAGGGTTAATCATATCTAGATTCCTTGCATGTTGATGTAATAAAGGAATGTTCTTAATGTTAATATAACCCTACTATGATTATCTATGAATATCTCCTAACTCATTAATGCAATATTGTGTTGATCTAGTGTATTATATGTAAGTGATATTGTAGATCCTTGTTATAAGGCATGTAAAGATAATGATGATCTTACAAGGAATAATATGATGGTCTTAATGACCTTTGGGCATGGTTGAGCCCTGAATGAGGTGTAATCCTCTTCTATTGATAAGGGTTGATATCCTATGTTATTGTGAAAATGATTTATATCATGTGATAGTATGATGGTCTTAATGACCTTTGGGCATGGTTGAGCCTTGAATGAGGTGTAATCATCTTGTGTTGATAAGGGTTGATACCCAATGATATTGTGAAAAGAATTTATATGTTGTGATAGTATGATGAATAGTGCAGACTCATGAATGGTAAGTGAATAGTACTATGTGATGTTGAGATGAGAAATTATGTTTCACACATTTTATATCTTTTGAAGTTGTGATATTTATATGCTTGATAGAAGTGAATTAGGGTTTGTATGTCCACTTGTTTGATGCATCCTTAATTCACCCAATTGGCATAACTAATCAAGTGCAACTCTAATCATGTAGTACCCTGTGTTGTAGAGCCATCTTCAGTGTCATAACTTGCTGGATGGTGAAATGAGTATTCCTAAGGGAAACTCGGAGCACATACTATTGAGTATGTGGGGGTGGTAGGTTGAGTATAGATCCTTGTCATCCACAATGTAGATTGTGGAGGTTGGCTATGGTCATGCCTCATACATCTGATGTGATTGAGAATGGTTGT
Organism: Alisma plantago-aquatica; assembly: GCA_963693085.1. Taxonomy (NCBI): domain Eukaryota; kingdom Viridiplantae; phylum Streptophyta; class Magnoliopsida; order Alismatales; family Alismataceae; genus Alisma; species Alisma plantago-aquatica. The sequence continues at coordinate 1,066,662,189 of OY856411.1, read as the reverse complement.
GGTCGTGTATCGATGATTATAACATGATGTGATTGAGGACAACTACGGTTGTACATTGGATTAGAGGGTTTTGTATACCCTAGTTTCTAGTTTCATGACCTATACCTAGGGCAGACTCGTGGTTATCAGCTTGACTATAAGTCATTGTGGTGGCAACTTTGACTGATATGACACTGCCTTTTTACTCATATTGATTGAGGGGAAGAGATCTTAGGATACCAACACTCCTAGATCTTATATGGAACCAAATATCCCTTCGCAGGGGTCGGTTGGACTTTGAATGGTACGGTTCAAATTTCCCAGGGCATAATAAAAGATGTAAGACAACCGTGTGGCATATCTATTTAGGGTTATACACAATGCTTCATATTGGATGATAACCCTTGCTTGTTTTCTTTTCACTGAGATCATGTATAGTACAATAAGAGATAATAGATATGCTTATGTTGTAGTTATGCTCATGTTGTAAACATGCTTATGTTGTCAAATATACTGACACTAATGGTTAAGATGTTGCTGCTAGCTATGTTTAATACAGCTAGCCATGCCTTTATAACCATAGATGCATATACTGTTAATCATGTTTATCCAGATAGTTGTGCTTATGTTGTTAGCTCTTCTTATGACGTTGATATGTATTAGACATGGTCATGTTGTTAGATATGCTATGTTACTAGGCTTACTCATGATGCTAGATATGCATATGCTATTGAATTGCTTATATTGTTAACAAGACAAAGGATGATAGTCTGGCTAATGATGACAGTTATTATCTGCTCCTTTATGTATTTTTTTAATCATCAATACTGCTAATCATATTTGTTATATCTAATTAAACTGATTATCTTTTTAATTACTTAAATATGTTGTAATCAATAAACGTTACTAAAGGTTATATCACTTGCTGGGACATGGGTCTCACCCTTGTGGTTCACCACTTTTTTTAGGTAATTGAAAGTGATGAAAAAAACATGTTGCAGCAAGGAGGAGCTATAGTAATGAATCTTTGAGAAAGTTTATTAGATGTCTAGTATGTCCTAGAGTCGTCCCTATACTCTCAGGTCTGGGCAGGAAAAGTTTGTATATGGTGTTTCAAACAAATCAAACTTTTTTTAGCATGTTAATGCTTGTTTGTGTGGCATATATGAATAGTGTTCTCCTTTGTATATATGTTGTGGCTAAGGAGATAGAACAATTTGTATCAAATTATTGGCATAGTATGGTTACAAGAAAGATGTTTTCATCTTATTCAAATGTTTCTGAGCAGGTGCTAATGTTGAAATCAGTTTTAATTTACCCAAATTTTTGGGTATGTGGTAAATTGGTGATTGATTGTGTTTTATGTTTTGAGTAATCTCGTTTAGTATAATATGTTCTCACAAGTTGGTATCAGAGCTTTAGGTTCACTGAGTCTATAGGGACACTAGGACTTAAGACTAGGATGATGTCTAAGTTAGGAACGTAACACAAAAACATGGTGCATACTGTCTAATCTCAGTACTTGGATGCCCTGGCTAGGTATTCAATTATTGAAGAAAGTTAAGTATGGAACTCTTAGATTGTTATCTTTTTTATTACTCTGATCAAGTAGTCATTTTGGGACAATCTAAAGAGCATAAAAAATAAGAAATCATGATGTGAATATCTCAATCCTACCTTAAAGAAGATGAGAATTCCATCATTATCTATTAAAACTTGAATGTTGGGTAAATATAAGAGAAAGATACAACACCATGAAATCAAAATATTAATACAAATAAGGAAATGGGGAGTTCATGAAGATGTGATTCAAGAAGATAATAAAGTAAAATACAAACAAGTCTATGCTTATAAAGTGAATCAAGGTATGAAATCCACATAAGATAGAGAGAACTCCTATAACAAGTACAAAATGAGAAGATGAATGAGAACAATGACAAAGGAATAAGGTGGAACCTGAGTTAATCTCAAACCAATCTATTTTTGTAAGAAAGTGTTAATGTAAAATAAGCATGGCGTTTGAAAGAAATTAAGGCAGATGATCCATTTTAATGAAGAAAATGTGGAATATGATGATTTACCTATTGATAAGTGGTTGAAAACATAATAAAATAAGAGAACATACCCAAGTGTGATAAATAGTCATCAAGGAAGGAGTAATGAGATATGTTAATCATGATGATTACTATGCTAATGGCAAGGAACCTGAAATGAAAAAGGTAAAATGATATATAAGAAGTTGTAACTTGCATAATGAAAATAGAATTGGTTACCTTTTTGCTAGTTACCCTTGAACAATGTTGCTATGATGTGGGAAGTGTGTTTCCCTTTGTGTCTTTCCTTTATAGGGTACAACTTTCAAGTGGATCATTGTCAATTGGTACGTGTGGATTCACTACAAACATGAGGATGGATACCTTATTATAGCATATGGTTGCTTGGACTATGGTTCCAAGATCATAAAGTTTGTGATGAGTTTTCTTTTGATCCTTCCAATAATTTGGGAGACTCCTCTTATATGTTTTGAAATTTATTATGTTGGTAAAAGTAGATGAGATAAGGATGTGAGTTCCTTATAACACATGAGGTGGATACCAAGGTAATGAATCCTTGTATCCAAGATGTATCAACAGTATTAGAAGTATGTGAAGGTTGGAGATGTTTACTAAATGAACATATCAAGTATTCCTCCCCCTTAAATAGAGGGAGAGAGAGTTGATGATGACCCTTTAAATGTTGTTTGGAAGGAAAAACAAAAGTGATTCTATAATGTTGTGTATGGTACAGTGATAGTTGGGAAAGACCACTATCAAGGATAGATGGTTTGTTGGTAAATAGATATGTGATATGTGTTCCTTTAAGATAAATCGATGATCAAATATAAATGCATAAGAGTTGGATTGGATGACATAATTCACATGACCATGATGAGTTAAGAGTTATGTCCTTTAGACTAACCAAAGTACAAATAGAATTTATGAATAGGAGGAATAGAGTGTTCCAATCATGTCATACAAGTTATATTAAGCTTTTAATGATGACATGTCAAAGTATTTCAAATATGGTCAAAAATATGATCAATATTTATTCAAAAACCTTAGGGTTGCCGAAGCAGCAATAGCTATGAGACAACTTGAACAAGAGTGAGATGGGGTTGATTAAATGTCTTTATGGGATCATGGTATGTCTTCTAAGTAGGTTGTGTAAATCCTAGTAATGTGAAGATACTATTGTTGTTTCACCCCTAACAAGGTTGACTAGGAATGATGTTTCCTTGTATGGAATGACATGTGCCAGAGTCAGCATTTCTTTTGATGCTGAAAAAGAACTGACAAGTATTCCAGTGTCAGTGTATCTAAAAAAGATGGATACATGGCCTTTTTTATGCTTCAAGGAATGGTATGGGACACATGCCATGTTTGGTAAAAAGATAGCAAGTATGACTTTTGAGTAATGTGTTGATACAATAGATATAATTTTAGTATGATATCTAGAATTTAAAGTTGAACATTACTATTAGATTTGTACAGGTGGCACAACAAGTTTCTATGTTCCATATTTGCAAATGTCTTCTTATGTGGGGGGTTTTTTGTTGACCCAAGATGAGATATGTATGAATGATCTGACATCACCATGATATGAAAGTAACCATGTGAAGTTAATAGGATGAGGTCTAAAGGAAGTACCCATCATTGTTTACCTTGGATTTCGGGGGAAAAATCCTTGTTAGGGGTTTATAGTTGTAAGGCCCCTAAAATTGCTTAATGAGTTGAATAAGATTAAGTATCATAATTTAATTATTATAACCCTAATATAACCTTGTGATATGTTTTGAAATCATAATACAATATTAAGTTTCAAATTTGGACCAATTTGGACATTGTTTGAGCAAGTTATGCAATTTTATGCACATTTTGGACTTTTCTACAACTTACGCAATTGAGAGGTTTTCTTTACAATTTATCACTTGTATTATGTTCCTTGGATATTCTTTCATAATTATTGAGTTTTGTTAGCCATGGGGCACCTATTTAAACCTTGGTTTCAAGGTGTTTGCTTCAATGGTATTTTAGGGTTTACCCCTTCATGGATGAGTTACCTTTAATAGCTATCAACTAATGAGTTATTTGTTATGGTTGGAAATTCAAGAAAAGAGGGATAATAATGTCTCTATGGACGGTGGGGGATCTACTTGTGTGTGTTCTTGTATATTCTTAATGGTTTAAGGCCATGGACACTTGGAAAGATACTAGAACTTCAACTTTTTCTTTTTCTTTATCTTAAAGTTTCATATACTTATCCCTAAGCACCAAAACGAGCCATTTTCTCTCAACCAATTCCCTCCTTCTAAAAACCTCATCTTCCCTCTGTGCTTCTGTGAATTTCCTATCCAAAGAACAAGAAATAGGGGACCTTCTTGGAAAAAGAATCTAGGGTTGCAATTGACTTCATTTTAGGGTTGAAAAAGCTTCCTTCTAGTGATCTTGACCTAAAAGAGTAAGAATCCCCTTATTTCCTCAATTTATTTCTTTTTTATCCTTCCTCCTACCTTTATCCATGTCAAAACCTTGTTGTTACATGGTATAAATCGCTCTAAAGCTCTAAACCCCTACCTTTCTTGCTCCTTAGGCTTAGGGTTTGCTCATTTGATGAAGAAAGGTGCTAGATGGACGAATACATAGTTTATTCTTGGATTTTCTACCCTACCTGCTTGAGTTTTCTTCTGTGTGGGGTTTCATCTTCTCATTAGAGGCAAGTTTAATAAATTGTTCCACGTTTATTTCTTACCATAAGCTTTCTAGCTCATGTTCTTGCTTGAAAATGATGATTCATGCACTAAAAGGCTATGCTTGACTTGGATTTCAATTTTTATAATATTACCTATTCTGATTTCAGTTCTAGATGAACTTGTGATCATGTGTACATTATTCCTAAGGTATAATATGATTTGGATCAGATTGGTTTGACAACCTATTGTGCTAAGCACCTATCAACCAATGCTCAATTTTTGGGTTTAAAGCTGATTTCTTCTATAAACCCATGACCCGATGATGGTACCATTGCAACATCCCTATGGTGTTGTCTTCATGACAACTGATGGTCGAGATCAAAGGTGTAAGATTATGGTGAAAACCTATGGTCACCCCCTTAGGTCATGTTTTGGATCAATTAGAAGTTTAATGATCAACCATTAACTACCCTATTGATGTTATCAATCAATGATGACATTAGCTTCATATTTGATGTTGATTAATAAATATAGTGTTGATCTAACAACCTATGGTGATTTAATGGTCTCTAATGATTTTTAATCATGTATATAAAACCTATGTTGAGTTAATCATTGTATTTGTAGCATAAATTAATCCTTAGACCAATGGTTTCTTAGGTCACTTGATGCAATGGTCGGACCTATATTGTAATTGATGGTTTTAACATATGAACTTGACCCAATGATCAAGATCTAATGTTTATTCCTCCAATAAAGTGGAATTTTGTCTAATGTAATATTTTGGTCCTAATAATTTTATTTATATGTTTTCCTTTATATGATAAACTTAAGGAGCTTACTTGTTGACAATGGATGGCTTGTTTTAAATGAACTATCGATTATGGGTTTTCCCCTACTCTCAATGGAACTTTTTATATTTTTAATCAAGGGATGTATAGGGTTCAATGGTGACTATTTTTAGAGAACAAATCAAGGACTTAATAGGTGGTTTATCCAAGGTGTTTACTTATGTAAACAACCAATGGTCTTACCTTTTAAACATCCAATGGTTCTGGGTGACATTGTGGTATAGTGATATGGGTTGAATGATGATGGAACAAATGGAGGGTTACCATTAACAAGGTAATCTTACATATTCACTCATACGAATAGAAGGGATGATAACCATATTGTGTGGATATGTAACCCTAATGAGGTATAACTTGTTGTACCTAGTTTTAATATAACTAAATGATGGTAATTGGGTATGAATAGTCCTTGAATGACTAATGCAATCATGGGGTGCTCTCTTATTGTTGTTGAAATCTTAGTATGCTATAACCCTATGGTTACATCTTGATTTGTGTGTGGGTTCATACTTGAGAATAGTATGGAATTTTATGGTGATGCTTCACCTTATGCATCCATGATCCAATGGGGATGTCGTGAGTTAGGGTTTTGGTATACGTGTTGATTAGCAAAATTGATTTAATTTATCATGTTGAATATAACTCTAATGCAAATAGATAAATATGAGTATTCATGCTTAACATTCTTATATGATGGACTGATGGTGGAATAACCTCCCTAATATGATCATAACCTTAATATGTTAATTGGTAGTTATCATAGTCACATGGTTGATACTTTCTTAAGATAAACATGTGCATTATGAATATGATGAGAGTTAATCATATCTAGATTCCTTGCATGATGTAATAAAGAAATGTTCTTAACGATAATATAACCCTGCTATGATTGTCTATGAATATCTCCTATCTCATTGATGCAATTTTGTATTGATCTAGTGTATTATATGTAAGTGATGTTGTTGATCCTTGTTATAAGGCATGCAAAGATAATGATGATCTTGCAGGGAATAATATGATGGTCTTAATGACCTTTGGGCATGGTTGAGCCCTAAATGAGGTGTAATCCTCTTCTATTGATAAGGTTTGATACCATGTGATATTGTGAAAATGATTTATATCCTATGATAGTATGATGGTCTTAATGACCTTTGGGCATGGTTGAGCCCTGAATGAGGTGTAATCCTCTTGTGTTGATAAGGGTTGATTGTAAGGACCCTGACCTTCGTTTAGGGTTTACCCTATTTGTTTTGCTTAACCCTGATGCTTAGTCGCTTGCTAATCACCTTTAAGTGGTGATTAGGGTTTAGTTGTGCTTTGTTGAGAGCTGGAGGTGCTACTTGCAAATAACCCAAGTCTAGGGTTTGTGGGCAAGTTTGCCACCTTGTGAGGTGTTCCTCCCTCTCCCTGCTTCCTCTAGTGTTGAGAGGAAGGCTTGGGCTCGTTGCTTGGAGTCATGTTGGGCTTGGTTGAGCTTGTTGGGCCTTGAGGTGCCTTCCTTTCATGTTCTTATATGTTGCTAGCTTTGTTTTCTTGCTTAGTCTTCATGTTTGGCCAAACCTATATCCTAGGGTTCTTGGTGAGCAACACTCTCTTCTCTCCTAGGTCTTGAGGAGTGAGCTTGAGTTCTAGGATCATGAGCAACACCCTCTCTCACTTAAGTTGAGAGGTGAGCTTGTGGTCTAGTAGCTTGAGCAACACCCTCCTCTCACCTTGGACTTGAAGAGTGAGCTTGGTGATGGTTGTGGACATCGTTTAGGGTTGTCCCTTGTGTTGCCCGATGGATGTTAAGAGATGTGCAAAACCCCTCTCTCGTTTAAGTTGAGAGGTGAGCCATCTTCTTGACTCTTTCTAGGGTTTCGGGTGCCCTTGTGCTTGAGGAAGATGATAATCTTAGAAGTGGTACCTTGGACGTTGTGAGTGTGGGGAGGTGCTGCCCGACAGTCCTCTTGACCTAGAACCTTGCACGATACAAGTGAGAGAGTGTTGGACGATACCCTTGATCTTGTGGTGGGTGTCACACCATCACTTTGCCCTGACGGCCGATAGGCCCTGGCTTAGTTTGTTGCACGATAGGTCTCCTAGACGTTGCCCTTGTGGAGTACCTTGCACACACACGCACCTGACTTAGATATGGTTAGTGTCATTATGTGGACATTGTTGAGCAGCCTGTGGCGGGCGTCATGAGTGGTTGTGTGTCGACCGATAGCTCTCTCTTGTGATGGGCGTTGCCCGTTAGGCCGGGTGCCCGACACCCCGTCACACGTTTAGTTTCCCTGCTATTGCATGCCCTGATGCTGTTGCGACGTTGTGTCGCCTGACACATGTTGTGCACTACTCCCTGACGTGGCGTTGCTGAGTGCTGGCCGTTATATGATGGACATTAGATGAGGGCAAGTTGCCCAATACAACCTTTAGAGAGGGTCTCGTTTATCAGGGAAAGCTGATTTGTTGTTGTTTAGCATGATGGTGACTCCTTGCATGATTAATGACATTTATTATGTTAAAGATAGTCCTCTTAACTTAGCATGGCTACACACATGAATTTGATCTCCTTGATTATCTGTATAAGGCTAAGGATAATAATAAGCATGTAGTGTGGATTGCTTAATAATGTACCTTATGCATATGATCATAAGTTGATGCATGATTAAGAAAGTATATCTAAGCATGGTCTTTCTGTTAAGCCTATGATTATTGTGTACACTAACCATACAGGTGATGCATATCCAAGTAAAAGTCTATGAGGCATATATCATGAGTAATGTGTTTGTTCCATAATGATGATGTAAGCCTTGAGAGGCAGTGGCAATACATGATGAGGGATTGAGATCCCATGGTATGTGGTGATCCTTGAGATGGATCTGGATGATTGGCAAGAGGCCAAGTGATAACATGTGATGATTGATCCTTGAGACGGATTAGGTTGATGTGATTACAATAAAAGCATAATGTTGAGTTGTATGTTGTTTATTTCTTGTTATAGTTTGCATGTTATACAACTTGGTTGAATCTTGCAATCCATATAAAACATACTAATTAATCACAGTGGAATATATCATGTAGTTTGCCCTGGCCATAGATCCATCATCATCAGGAGCTGGTGATGGTGAAATGCGTTCTCCTACGGGTTAACCCGGAGCGCATATTGTTGAATATGTGAGGTTTCTCCTAGCCTAAAGTGAGGAGGTAAGAGTGCAACTTCGGTTGTAGACTCGGGATATGTGATGAGCATGGTGAATAGGCCCATGGCTCCAGATAGGTGATATAAAGAGCATGAATACATTCATGGCTCAGAGCATGGTGAACAGACCCGTGGCTCAGATATACTAGCGTCGTGACCTATACCGAGGCGGGCTAGAGGAAGGGTGGCATGTGGAGCTGACCCTGTGGCTGAGGCCACTTGAGCATGAGACTGCGGTCCTGCTTTGTTTCTCGTGCACTGACCATGAGGGGGAAGGTCATGGAGTTCGGCTCTTCCATTCGACCTTGTATGGCACCGGCTTTGGGTTTCGCAACCGAAGGTTGGATTTGAGCGGTACGGCTCACTTCCTTAGGGCATAATAAAATGTAATCCAGCCGAATGGTATTTCTTGCTTAAGGTAAAACACGGAACATTGGTTGAGGCCTTGCTTGTGTAATTAATTTGGTTATATCTTGTAGTTACTTATATGTTCCGTATGTTATGTGCTAAGATCTTACGAACCTTATTTTGTCAATCATGTTACATAAAGAGATAAGTGGTGAACAGCTTGGTAAGCATGATGGTATGAGTAGCCTTGTTATATAATCTGTTATTATTCTATGTTTTACTGTTTATCTACTGTTGTTGCTTTATCCTTCTGGTTTTATAGTTTTGGCGGGGAGTTATGTTTCTTGCTGGGACAATGTTCAATTGTCTCACTCTGCTGGTTTTCAGGTGGTCGAGCTAGATGTGGTGGTGGTCGCGGGGTTGTGGCCGAGCAGCAAGAAGAGCAGTAGAAGGCAAGAGATGGACATGCTACTGTTTTGGTGTTTGTAGTAGAGTCTAGAGTCATCCCTGTACTCTCAAGTCCTTGGAGGTGTTTTGACATTGTTTCATGTTGTATAGTTGTGGATGTTTTGTATATCATGCTTCTGGCCAGATGTGGGCCTTTATGTATATATGACAGGTGATGAACTCATGTGATGACAAGATAGCTGTTATTCTAAGCTGTGGACACGTATCAAGACTCGTATATGTTTATATAACATGTTTTCTTGCAGGATGAGGACCTATACGTAATAGTTTCATAGTTTATCTGTTTTCTGCAATCCATTTTAATTAACCTGTGTTTTTGGTAATCTGTGGTTATGGTGTTTTCTGCATGTTTTCGTGTAACACCTCACTATCTGTGTGATAGTGGGATGTGTTTCCACAAGTTTTGGTATCAGAGCTCTAGGTTCGCTGAGTCTACAAGGATTTAGGACTAGGTTGTGTCTGTTCTTGTGAGTTGTCCAGATTTTCTTACGATCATCTTCTATCCTCAGTGGAAGAGAAGTCAAGATGTCTGGAAACCATGAAGAACACTCTGCTGAGAACAGCGATGCTGCATCAGTTGATGGAGCTAAAGGGAAGGCACATGGAGATCGGGTGCCTGAGGTCCCCCAACCTGACCCAGCCATTCTTGAACATCATGCCTATCAAAAGCTTATGGGGAAGATGATGGCTATGATGAATCTCATGGTTGAGCGATTTCCAGTGCCTCCTCCGAGAGCACAGGCTCCCCATGGTGAAACATCGAGTATTGGGAAGACCTTTGAGCGGCTTCGCCGAGTCAGAGCTTCGAATTATGCTGGAACAGCTGATCCAGCGGATGCAGATCCGTGGCTGACAAGTCTTGAAAAGGCTTTCCGGATCCTTAACATCCCCGAAGCAGACAAAGTAAAGCACATTGTCTACCTTCTGAAAGGTAGTGCTGGTCACTGGTGGACCATCGAGGAAGAGAAGCGACCATGTGAGGTGATCAGTTGGGAGGTTTTCCGGCACGAGTTCATCAGTAGATACTTTCCAAAGACGTATCTGGATGAGAAGATCAGTCAGTTCGAGTGTTTGCGACAAGGAATGATGAACATCACCGAGTATGAGGCTAAGTTCATGGATCTGTTGAGGTTTTGTCCTCATATGGAAGCAACCGATGAGGAGCGGATTAGACGTTTCGAGAAAGGTCTGAGTTTTGAGCTGACAACACCTATTTCTGTGTTGGAGAACCGTGAGCGGTTTGCTACATTTGTGGAATCTGTCCGGAGGATTGAACGGTCTGTAAGGGAGAAAAGAGAATCCATGTCCAAGAAGAGGCCTGTTCCAGGGATAGAGGTTTGGTGGCTCCAAGAAGCCCAGGTTTTCAACACCTTTTGTGATGAGGGGTTCCAGTGTACCTTCACAGTGGTCTCCGAGTAAGGGAAGAGGATATGTTTCTTCGCCATCTAAGGCACATAGTACAGCTTCAGTAGTGGTGACAGGGCCATCTAGGCCACGGTTTGAAGATAGGGCATGCTATCTTTGTGGTCAGACCGGGCATCTCAAGTTACATTGCTCGAACAGAGATGATGAAGTGACACAGCAGCCGAGGCGGAATCAACAAGGATCAGATAGGCAGCTGCCCAGTGGTAGTAGAGGTCGAGGACGCGGTCAAGCGTCGCAAGTGGGATCGTCTGCTCAAGGAAGCAAAGGACGTGGACAGCAAGCAACGGCTCGATTCTATGCTATGAGTCAGCCGGAGGCGATAGTCAACCCACGAGTGGTGACAGGTCAGATGGAGTTATTTCATTCTGATATGTCTTCTTCTTGCTTTATATCTGTTCTGGTTGACTCGGGTGCTACGCACTCTTTTATCGCCTATAGTATGCTTGAAAACTGTCGTTTACCTGTTAGTTGTAAGAAGGATAGCTTGTTGTTATAAACCCCTCTTGATGGTTCCTCGTTGCTTCGAGAGGAGTGTCCATCTTGTGTCTTGTCTTTTTCGGGACACAGCATTCAAGTGGATCTCATACCACTTGATATGCATGGTTTTGATGTTATCCTTGGGATGGATACCTTATAGAAGTATAAGGTTGTTTTGGACTGTGGTTCCAAGCAAGCTGTGTTTGATGATGTGGGAGGGAAGTGGATCTTCCAAGGAGATAGGAAGATTCTTCCGACGTGTCTGGTATCAGCTATGGTGGCAGATAAGTTGTTATGACAAGGATGTGAGACTTTCTTAGCTCACATTGTGGATACCGTTGTGGCTACCAAGGTGAAAGGTCCTAGTCTTAAAGAGGTGTCAGTTGTCCGAGAGTTTGCCGATGTGTTTCCTGATGAGTTTCCTGGTGTTCCTCCACCCTGAGAGATTGATTTTGAGATCAATCTGGTTCCAGGAACACAACCAGTTGCACAGAAACCGTATAGGATGGCTCCAGTGGAGATGGAAGAGCTTAAAAAGCAGTTGCAAGAGTTGTTGGAGAAAGGTTTCATCCGACTGAGTACGTCACCTTGGGGTGCTCCAGTGTTGTTCGTCAAGAAGAAGGATGGATCAATGCGATTGTGTATGGATTACCGATAGTTGAACAAGGTCACGATCAAGAATAAGTACTCGTTGTCGAGGATAGATGATCTGTTTGATCAGTTGCGTGGTGTGAAAGTGTTTTCAAAGATCGATCTGTGGTCTGGTTATCATCAGTTGAGGATTAAGGTGGATGACATACCAAAGTCAGCTTTCAAGACGAGGTATGGACACTTCGAGTTTGAGGTTATGCCGTTTGGACTAACCAATGCACTTGTTGCTTTCATGGACCTGATGAACAGAGTGTTCCGTCCGTTCCTAGATCAGTTTGTTGTAGTATTTATAGATGGCATCTTGATCTATAGTCGGGATAGGCAAGAGCATGAGCGACATCTGCGTCTAGCATTGACTCTTCTTCGCCAACATCAGTTGTATGCCAAGTTCAGTAAGTGTGAGTTCTGGTTGGAAGAAGTGACTTTCTTAGGTCATGTGATATCTGCTGAAGGAGTCAAAGTAGATCCGAAGAAGGTGGAATCCGTTGCGGATTGGGAGCAACCAAAGACACCGACAGAAGTTCATAGTTTCCTGGGTTTAGCAGGATAATATCAGAGGTTTATCAAGGACTTCAGTGCGATTGCGTTGCCGCTGACGAAGTTGACCAGAAAGGATGTACCTTTTGTCTGGAATGAGCAATGTCAGCAAGCTTTCCAGAGCTTGAAGGAGAAGCTGACCAGTGCTCCATTGCTTGTTCTTCTAGAGCTTGGAAAGGGCTATGTAGTTTTCTGCGATGCTTCCAAGAAAGGTTTAGGTTGTGTGATGATGCAGGAAGATCATGTGGTTTCTTTTGCTTCGCGACAGCTTAAGAAACACAAGGAGAACTATCCGACTCATGACTTAGAATTGGAAGCAGTGGTTCATGCGTTAAAGATTTGGAGACACTATCTTTATGGGGAAGTGTGTCAGATCTTTGTAGATCATAAGAATCTGAAGTACATCTTTTCACATCATGAGTTGAATATGCAAAAGCGTCGATGGATGGAGTTGATCAATGATTACGACTGCACTATCGAGTATCATCCTGGTAAGGCGAATGTGGTAGCTGATGCGCTTAGCCAAAAATCTTCTTCGCTTTCTTCAAAGAAGACACAGTTGAGTTCGCTGGTATGCTATAGACGGGATATGTTTGTTTCCCTGCGACAGATGAATGTGCAAATGGAAGTTTCCTTGCTAGCTAGACTTTTAGCAAAGATGCAAGTCAAGCCTACGTTGAGACAGTAGATCAAGGATGCACAACAGACTGATGATGCGATATAGTTGATCAGATCAGAGTTCGGCAGTGAAAAGTGTGATGGGTTCCAGGAGTCTAAAGATGGGCTAGTTTGCTATCGTGATAGGATGGTGGTTCCAGATGATGATGATCTGAGGAAGTTATTGCTCAAGGAAGCACACACATCGATGTATGCTATGCATCCAGGTGTCACCAAGATGTATCATAGTCTGAAGGACTTGTACTGGTGGCCCGGCTTGAAGAGAGATGTAGCCGAGTTCGTGGCTAGATGTGCGGTTTGTCAGCAAGTGAAGGTTGAACATCAGAAGCCGACAGGTACTTTGCAACCTTTGTCGATACCGCAGTGGAAATGGGATCATATAACCATGGATTTCGTAGTTGGTTTGCCCAGAACAACTAGGAATCATGATTCCATTTGGGTAGTAGTGGACAGATTGATGAAGTCTGCCCATTTCTTACCAGTAAAGATGACATATACATCTGAGAAGCTCGCTCGTGTATATGTAGAGGAGATAGTACGTTTGCATGGTGTGCCAGCAATGATAGTTTCTGATAGAGGTCCCCAGTTCATGAGTCGTTTCTGGGAACAGTTGCACAAAACGTTGGGAACGCAGTTGAGGTTTAGTACCGCCTTCCACCCGTAGACAGATGGACAGTCTGAAAGGACTATTCAGACTTTGGAGGATCTCCTTCGAGCTTGTGTTTTGCAGTTCCTAGGCAGTTGGGATATACATCGTAGTTTGATAGAGTTTGCCTACAACAACAGTTATCAGCGGAGCATTGATATGACTCCTTATGAGGCTTTGTATGGAAGGAAGTGTAGATCTCCTTTGTGTTGGTATGAGTCTGGTGAGTATCAGCTTCTGGGTCCTGAATTAGTACAACAGACGTCAGAAAAGATCAAGGTGATACAACAACAGTTGAAAGTGGCACAGGAGAGGCAGAAGTCTTACGCAGACAATCGCCGACGACCTTTGGAGTTCCAGGTAGGAGACAAAGTATATCTTAAAGTCTCGCCGTGGAAAGGTGTGCTAAGGTTTGGATGGAAGGGTAAGCTAGCACCCAGGTATATGGGGCCTTACCCAGTCATAGCACATGTTGGCTTATAAGTTGGAGTTGCCTCCAGAGTTGCACAGGTTACATCCAGTGTTCCATGTCAGCATGATGAAGAAAAGTCATCCAGATTCAGGAACAGTGATACAACCAGTTGAAGTTGAGCTTGATGAATATGTGACGTACGAGGAAGGTCCTATGGCGATCCTTGACATAAGGGTTAAGAAGCTGAAGAGTAAGGACCTGGTTCTTGTGAAGGTTCTTTGGCATCATCGTGGCATTGAGGAAGCCATGTGGGAGCTTGAGGAAGAGATGAGGAGGAAGTATCCCTCACTTTTCTCTTCGGATTTCGGGGATGAAATCCCTTGAAGGGGGTTAGCTTGTAAGGACCCTGACCTTCGTTTAGGGTTTACCCTGTTTGTTTTGCTTAACCCTGATTCTTAGTCGCTTGCTAATCACCTTTAAGTTGTGATTAGGGTTTAGTTGTGCTTTGTTGAGAGCTGGAGGTGCTACTTGCAAATAACCCAAGTCTAGGGTTTGTGGGCAAGTTTTCCACCTTGTGAGGTGTTCCTCCCTCTCCTTACTTCCTCTAGTGTTGAGAAGAAGGCTTGGGCTCGTTGCTTGGAGTCCTGTTGGGCTTGGTTGAGCTTGTTGGGACTTGATGTGCCTTGCTTTGGTTTGGTTGAGCCTTGTATTGGCCAGGAGGTGGCTGTGTCGCCCATGGGGTGTTTCCCTCATGGGGTGTGTCGTCCAGTTGTGTCGCCCAAGTGTGTCTCCCATGACCCTTGACCAAGTTTGACCTCATTTGTATCACCACTAGTGGACACTTGGTGCATGATGCTTGCATGTGGCAATGACCTTGGACATGTGTTTAGGGCTTGCTAGAGTGGTGGCTCATGCGCTGGGACAAGTGTCCCTAGGTGTCTGACACCTTTCTTGGTTTTGCCTTGTTTTCTCCTCCCTTTTCTTCTATATAGGCGGCCCCTTTCCTTTGCTAAGAGTCCCTTTGGTTCCTTAGTCTTTTCTCCACCTTGGTGTGCACGATACCCCCTTGGAGGAGCAAGCTTGGTGACCGATATCCTTAGAGTCTTCTTCCTCCTTGGAGCTTGGTGGTGCTAGGAGCTTGGATCTTGCGTAAGGCGGGTTTCATAACTCCTAACCCTAACTATACTACCTCCTTTCATGTTCTTATATGTTGCTAGCTTTGTTTTCTTGCTTAGTCTTCATATTTGGCCGAACCTATATCCTAGGGTTCTTGGTGAGCAACACTCTCTTCTCTCCTAGGTCTTGAGGAGTGACATTGAGTTCTAGGATCATGAGCAACACCCCTCTCTTGCTTAAGTTGAGAGGTGAGCTTGTGGTCTAGTAGCTTGAGCAACACCCTCCTCTCACCTTGGACTTGAAGAGTGAGCTTGGTGATGGTTGTGGACATCGTTTAGGGTTGTCCCTTGTGTTGCCCGATGGATGTTAAGAGATGTGCAAAACCCCTCTCTCGTTTAAGTTGAGAGGTGAGCCATCTTCTTGACTCTTTCTAGGGTTTCGGGTGCCCTTGTGCTTGAGGAAGATGACAATCTTGGAAGTGGTACCTTAGACGTTGTGAGTGTGGGGAGGTGCTTCCCGACAGTCCTCTTGACCTAGCACCTTGCACGATACAAGTGAGAGAGTGTTGGACGATACCCTTGATCTTGTGGAGGGCGTCACACCATCACTTTTCCCTGTGCCGGCCGATAGGCCCTGGCTTAGTTGGTTGCACGATAGGTCTCCTAGACGTTGCCCTTGTAGAGTACCTTGCACACACACGCACCTGACTTAGATATTGTTAGTGTCGTAATGTGGACATTGCTGAGCAGCCTGTGGCGGGCGTCATGAGTGGTTGTGTGTCGACCGATAGCTCTGTCTTGTGATGGGCGTTGCCCGTTAGGCCGGGTGCCCAACACCCCGTCACACATTTATTTTCCCTACTGTTGCGACGTTGTGTCGCCCGACACATGTTGTGCACTGCTCCCTGACGCGGCGTTGCTGAGTGCTGGCCGTTATGTGATGGACATTAGATGAGGGTAGGTTTCCTGATACAACCTTTAGAGAGGGTCTTGTTTATCAGGGAAAGCTGATTTGTTGTTTTTTAGCACGATGGTGACTCCTTGCATGATTAATGACATTTATTATGGTAAAGATAGTCCTCTTAACTTAGCATGGCTACACACATGAATGTGATCTCCTTGATTATCTGTATAAGGCTAAGGATAATAATAATCATGTAGTGTGGATTGCTTAATAATGTACCTTATGCATATGATCATAAGTTGATGCATGATTAAGAAAGTATATCTAAGCATGGTCTTTCTGTTAAGCCTATGATTATTGTGTACACTAACCATGCAGGTGATGCATAGCCAAGTAAAAGGCTATGAGGCATATATGATGAGTAATGTGTTTGTTCCATAATGATGATGTAAGCCTTGAGAGGCAGTGGCAATACATGATGAGGGATTGAGATCCCATGGTATGTGGTGATCCTTGAGATGGATCTGGATGATTGGCAAGAGGCCAAGTGATAACATGTGATGATTGGATCCTTGAGATGGATCAAGTTGATGTGATTACAATAAAAGCATAATGTTGAGTTGTATATTGTTTATTTCCTGTTATAGTTTGCATGTTATACAACTTGGTTGAATCTTGCAATCCATATAAAACATACTAATTAATCACAGTGGAATATATCATGTAGTTTGCCCTGGCCATAGATCCATCATCGTCAGGAGCTGGTGATGGTGAAATGGGTTCTCCTACGGGTTAACCCAGAGCGCATATTGTTGAATATGCGAGGTTTCTCCTAGCCTAAAGTGAGGAGGTAAGAGTGCAACTTCGGTTGTAGACTCGGGATATGTGATGAGCATGGTGAACAGGCCCATGGCTCCGAATAGGTGATATAAAGAGCATGAATGCGTTCATGGCTCAGAGCACGGTGAACAGGCTCGTGGCTCAAATATACTAGCGTCGTGACCTGTACCGAGGCAGGCTAGAGGAAGGGTAGCCTGTGGAGCTGACCCTGTGGCTGAGGCCACTTGAGCATGAGACTATGGTCCTACTTTGTTTCTTGTGCACTGACCACGAGGGGGAAGGTCATGGAGTCTGGCTCTTCCATTCGACCTTGTATGGCACCGGCTTTGGGTTTCGCAACCGAAGGTTGGATTTGAGCGGTACGGCTCACTTCCTCAGGGCATAATAAAATGTAATCCATCCGAATGGTATTTCTTGCTTAAGGTAAAACACGGAACATTGGTTGAGGCCTTGCTTGTGTAATTAATTCGGTTATATCTTGCAGTTACTTATATGATTCGTATGTTATGTGCTAAGATCTTACGATCCTTATCTTGTCAATCATGTTACATAAAGATATAAGTGGTGAACAGCTTGGTAAGCATGATGGTTTGAGTAGCCTTGTTATATAATATGTTATTATTCTACATTTTACTGTTTATCTACTGTTGTTGCTTTATTCTTCTGGTTTTATAGTTTTGGCGGGGAGTTATGTTTCTTGCTGGGACAATGTTCAATTGTCTCACTCCGCTGGTTTTCAGGTGGTCGAGCTAGACGTGGTGGTGGTCGCGGGGTTGCGGACGAGCAGCACGAAGAGCAGTAGAAGGCAAGAGATGGACATGCTGTTGTTTTGGTGTTTGTAGTAGAGTCTAGAGTCATCCATGTACTCTCAGGTCCTTGGAGGTGTTTTGATGTTGTTTCACGTTGTATAGTTGTGGATGTTTTGTATATCCTGCTACTGGCCGGATGTGGGCCTTTGTGTATATATGACAGGTGGTGAACTCATGTGATGACAAGACAGTTGTTATTCTAAGCTGTAGACACATATCAAGACTCATATATGTTTATATAACATGTTTTCTTGCAGGATGAGGACCTATACGTAATATTTTCACAGTTTATCTGTTTTCCGCAACTGGTTTTAATTAACCCGTGTTTTTGGTAATCTGTGGTTATGGTGTTTTCGGCACGTTTTCGCGTAACACCTCACTATCTGTGTGATAGTGGGATGTGTTTCCACATTGATACCCAGTGATATTGTAGAAATAATTTATATCTTGTGATAGTATGATGACTAGTGTAGACTCATGAATGGTAAGTGAATAGTACCATGTGATGATGAGATGAGAAATTATGTTTCACACATTTTATATCTTTTGAAGTTGTGATATTTATATGCTTGGTAGAAGTGAATTAGGGTTTGTATGTCCACTTGTTTGATGCAGCTTTAATTCACCCAATCGGCATAACTAATCAAGTTCAATTCTAATCATGTAGTGCTCTGTTCCGTAGAGCCATCTTCAGTGTTTGAACTTAACAGATGGTGAAACAAGTATTCTTAAGGGAAACTCATAGTGCATACTATTGAGTATGTGGGGGTGGTTGGTTGAGGATATATCCTTGTCATCCACAATGCAAATTGTGGAGGTTGGCTATCGTCATGCCTCATACATCTGATGTGATTGAGAACGACTGCGGTCGTGTCTCGGTGATCATAACACGATGTGATTGAGGACAACTGTGGTTGTACCTCAGATTAGAGGATTTTATAAACTCTAGTTTCTAGTGTCATGACATGTACCAAGGGCAGACTAGCAGCTTGACTATATGTCATTGTGGTGGCAGCTTTGACTGATATGTCACTACCTTTTTACTCGTACTGACCGAGGGGAAGAGATCTTAGGATACCGGCACCCCTAGATCTTGTACGGAACTGAATAGCCCTTCGTAGGGGTCGGTTGGACTTTGAATGGTATAGTTCAAATTCCCTAGGGCATAATAAAAGATGTAAGATAGTCGTGTAGCATATCTATTTAGGGTTATACAAATTGCTTCATATTGGATAATAACCCTTATTTGCTTTCTTTTCACTGAGATCACGTATAGTACAATAAGAGATAATAGATATTCTTATGTTGTAGTTATGCTCATGTTGTAAACATGCTTATGTTGTCAAATATACTGACACTGATGGTTAAGATGATGTTGCTAGCTATATTTAATACTACTAGCCCTGCCTTTATAACTATAGATGCATATACTGCTAATCATGCTTATCCAGATAGTTGTGCTTATGTTGTTAGGTCTTCTTATGATGTTGATATGTTCAACCAATTAGACATGCTCATGTTGTTATCTATGCTATGTTACTAGACTTGCTCATGATTCTAGATATGCATATGCTACTGAATTGCTTATATTGTTAACATGATGATAGTTATTATCTGCTCCTTTATGTATTTTTTTAATCATCAATATTGCTAATCTTATTTGTTATTAAACTACTTAATGGTTTAATTACCTAAACATGTTGTAATCAATAAATGTTGTTGGAGGTTATATCACTTGTTGGGACATGGGTCTCACCCTTGTGGTTCGCCACATTTTTTTAGGTAATTGAAAGTGACAAAAACAAACATGTGGCGGCAAGGAGGAGCTATAGTAATGAATCTTTTAGAAAGTTGATTAGATGTCTAGTGTGTCCTAGAGTCATCCTTGTATGCTCAGGTCTAAGCAAGAAAAGTTTTTATATGGTGTTTCAAACAAATTGAACTTTTGTTAGCATGCTAATGCTTGTTTGTGTGGCATATATGAATATTGTTCTCCTGTGTATATATGTTGTGGCTAAAGAGATAGAACAATTTGTATCAAATTCTTGGAATAGTATGGATAAAAGAAAGATGTTATGATCTTATTCAAATGTTTTTGAGCGGGTGCTGATGTTGAAATCAGTTTTAATTTACCCATATTGTTTGTTATGTGGTTAATGGGTGATTGATTGTGTTTTATGTTCTGAGTAATCTTGTTTAGTGTAACAGGTTCTCACAGTACTACTTAAAGATGAGCACACTTAACCTTGGAATTCTTATTGATGGGCTCCCTAAGAAGGAGGTTCACCTTGGTAATATGATTAGTCCAAACATTCCTTTTAAGATCATTTTATTGAGTCCTCAAATCATGGGACGTTCAAATGTCCCCCACATAGACTCTTGACTTCCTTTTCAAGACTCAACTATATGACCTCATATTATTTCCACACTTGAGTGTAGACCCAAAATAGCACATGGATACCCAACTCCTGATCATGACTACCAACACAACAGTGGCTACATCACAATGGATATCCTATTTTGACATGCCTGGACCGCACGACTCAAAACTAGTATGCCACATGTTCATGTGGGCCCCACCTACTAGAGGGGTTTTGGCTCTGATACCATATGTAACAATCAGATCCACTTACCAAAACTCTAGTAGAATTTCATAAATGAAGAATGGCCTCACAGACCACCACTAGCTTTAACTGTGCACTTTGTCCTCACTCACACACATGTCATGATCAATTTCCCTACTGGTCACCCATCCTAGTACTACTCGAAGCTAAGCAGGATCAACTTTGGACTTCTTAGTGATGGGCTCCCTAAAAAGGAGGTGCACCTTTGTGAAACAAGTAGTCCAATCACCCCTTTTAAGATAATTTTACCTAAGGCCTCAAATCCTGGGGCGTTACAGCCCAACTAGATGAGTCAGGCAAGGAGGTGATGCCATGTCATCAGGCTCTTTCCTCTCTCACTTAATCGTGAATCTGGCCTCACAAAACCATGGATTAGTCCTCAAACGACCCTTTTTTCCATTAATGGTATTTTCTCTCACACACACAATATTTATGGTGCCAACTCTTGCAAAATTCATAATAAATGCATATATGGCCAAATATAAACTTCCCATATACCTTTTTGAAAATGAGATATTTACATTAAAATGATATCATGTCCTAGATCTACTCCTAATCTCAGTGATATCAAGGAAATACATATTCAATAGTTCTTTTGATATAAATAGTGCATCTTTATGCTAATCAATATCAATTATGCTTTAAATCTTTATGATGGCCTCAGCTCAATATAGATGACATCTAACTAAAGTTAATATTGACATTGATTACTCTTGAATACTAAATGTGACCATATGATATGAAATGTGGGATATATGGGTAATGGTACATAACTATTAAATATTATGCAAATCATGACGTAATGATGACCCAATTATATGTTGAAACTCTACATCAGTAACACTTAATACTTTTGAATCCAAGATTCAAACTTGATCACTCTAACGTTCTAGAGCTAATATTATGACACTAGATGTGACATTATGTGTCCTTTTGATGCTATATCCTTGGTCAAATAATGACTTAATGATTCTCCAAAATACGTATATGGGCTCCAAATTGGTTCACTTTAGTGGCTTGTATCAAAAAATACAAACATGTTCACTTTTATGCACTTAATTGAATATATGACATGAAATATGACTTATCTAATATGTTTATGTTTAACTCATTAAGCTTATTCAAATCTTATGGTTTCCCTATTAAGATCATGAAAATTAAAATTCAAAATCCCTTATCTTGTTAGGATGTTTAACCCTAAGTCAAAATAAGTAATGATGTAGTAAGTAGGTTGATGGTGATATTACATGCACTAGTTGAGATTTTGTAAAAATTGTTTTAAGAAATGATACATGGAATTAGGTGAAACATACACATTTTATTAATATAATTAATGTTACTAAATCATGTTTATTTCAATTAAATCATGCTTTCTTGCTAGGACCATTGATGGACTCATTCAAAAATCTAATCATGTTGTCCATTGGGTTTCCTTGTTTTAAGTTATGTTTCACCTATTATTGAACTTGATTATGATATTGATTCTTATATGTATATTTATGAGTCCCTATGCTTGGATATATAAACTTTTTTGGGATACTTGTTCCCTACGAGTATTGTATTTCTTTTTTATTAATACATTAAATTGATAAACATGAATTTGTAATCATATATGTCCATTATACAACCCTTGTTGTACCTGCCTAAATTTATGACGTAAGGCATAAGGGTTAGTGCATCTACTTGATTTTTATTAAGAAAGGGAACAACAAAAATGAGATAGGTTCTTGTGGCCCCTCACATAGAAATGAGGTTAATTCTTAACTTTGATTGTATATGTCTCTCATGGACCCTTCCTTTGGGAAGTTGAATAAGTATCTTTTGATGATGTTTTTTGGTTGATGTAAATGCACTTAAATTACACTTGGGGGTAATAAGAAAGTATTTGATGTTGTTATATGCTTTCATTTAGTTCCTATGTTTATCTAAGCATTAGTAAATAAAATATGTTCCTTTAACCTGCAAGTTTTTGTATATTTTGATAGCGTACCAATACATTTCAATTAATTGTGTCTGATTTTATGATTGTAGGTATCAATTACATAATGATATTAACAATATTGTGCTTCCACTATTACATATTTTGTTTCTATATCTTGGTTGGACTATCATGATATGCAATTGTAATCTTCATATGGCTTCAAATCTAAAAGGGAATATGATGTTGATTTTCATGTATTGAGTTAGCTTCCTTATGCATATATATCTCTTATATTAATTTAAACCTTATGGTTCATGAATAAATAATGATGTTTTCATTGATTTTATTCATATATATTCATCATTATTAGATTTAACATTTACACTTGGCAAGCCTACCGAGAATATATTCGACTCATCATACTTGTTGTAGTATTGCAATGGACAACCTTTTCCCATGAAGAATGACAGACCATTTTTCATTTGCAGGGTCATCAATGTAGAATACTTACTTTGCATGTGATTGCATGATGAATGGATCATCCTTGAATCCAACCTTTCAAAAATTCACTAATGTGAAACCTAACTCATCCACTTGAACTCCTTTGTTGTTATCAACCCAATTATACTTAAAGATGGGAACTCTGAATTCTATGTAATAAATTTCCATATGTCTTCAGCGATTCCATAATAATACATCTTACCTTCTCATTGACTCTTATCCTACATACTAGAAAAATACAATGAAGACACTTGAAGGGTGACCCCACCATTTTGAATGACACTCTTATCATCTTGATACTTTGTGTAGTACAAAAATTCAACTATGTCACATCATTTGAAAGATATAACATCTATTTTTGGTTTAATGGTGAGACATTTGTTACTCTTAGCAACATCATCTGGTTTTTGACATAATTAATAGTATGCTTTATCTTCAAACCACCTAATAAATATTTGATTATGCTCTCTAGAAAGACACATTGAACTTACTCAAGGAAATAACATATTAATAAAATTGGTGGGTTAGGTGATATAGATACCCACTTTACTGATGTTGTGTAAAATGTACAAGTGTGCTTGTTCTCGCAACATACAATTCATTCCTTTCACTGGTGCTCCCAAAGTCCCTTTTTGAGAATAAGCGTCAATTTGGTGGGACTTTTTATTGGCTGGAGTTTCATTGCAAGTCAGGAAATCATTACAGAACACCATCACCTCCCTAGCCACATAACCCTCAATAATACTACCTTTAGGATGATAATGATCTTGAATATAACTCTTAAACACACTCGTGCACCATTAAAAATGATACATCCAATGCAAGAAAATGAAAACCACCATCATCACTTCCCTAGTCTAATGACAACAAGATGTGCCATGATTTCAAACAATGGAGGGAAATACATCTCAAGCTTGCATGAGGTAACAATCACTTCTCATTGCAATTTATCAAGATTATCATGATCTATATCTTTTTTAGATATAGTGTTGAAGAAGAAAGAAATTTTTGTGATTACAAATCATACATGATTTGGCAGTATAGATCGAATATCAACAGGAAATATTTATTGCATTAGGATGTGACAATCACAAGATTTAAGACCTATCACCTTCAAATCCTTCATTGATACCAATCTACAAACAAGAGATGAGTGTCCATGTGGTATCTTAACATTAAGAAATCTCTCACAAAAAGATCTTTCCTCCTATCTAGATAAAATGTAACAAGTAGGAGGTAAAAATGTGTGGCAGTCGCTGATAACCTCTATTGTTAATTCTTTCCTTATACCCATTTCACATGGGTCCATTTTAGATTCAACGTCATCTTTAGTCTTTATGGGCATATTTAATAGAGTACCAATGACACTATCATATATATTTTTCTCAGCATTCAAGACATCAATAAAGTGCCTAATTGTTGAAGGACTTCAATAAGAAAGATCCCAAAATATTGACTTCTTCTTGAATAAAGATTTATCACATGTGGAGTTAGTACATGGTCTCTTACCAAATTTGTTGACAATTTCTCTTATCTTACAAAATTTGTTGACAATTTCTCTTACTCTTCCGTAAACATCCTCCCCAATATAACTTTAAGGGCACTCTGTTCCTCAGTTGAGTCATTAAATTCTTTATGCAACCTTTAGTAAGGATGCACTTTTGGGAGATACCTTTGATGACCAATATATATAGTCCTACTGCCATATTTTAATTGTATTGAATCAATATTTTCCTCACATATAGGGCACGCTTTGGTTCCTTCTACTTTGTGCCCAGAAAAATTTTGGTATGCTTCAAAAGTCATTAATCATCAAAAATAACATTGCATGCAAATTAAAGGTCTCTACATTTGAAGCATTATAAGTCATAATGCCTTCTTCTCAGAGCTTATATAATTTGTCAACCAAAAGTTCAAGGTAAACATCAATATCATTGCCAAGTTGTTTCGACCCTGATATCAACATTGAGAGCATGACATACTTATTTTTCCTAAACAACCGAGGAGGAAGATTATATATAAGAATCATAACATACCAAGTGATATGTTGGTTTCTTAAAGTGCCATATGGTTCATCCTATCAATATAAAATCAAACTCTTAAAGGGTGAAATGAAAGAAGGGTGAGTCGAACGAGTGGACTTGTCCTTCCTAACTTTTTCACCAAATTCAAAGTATAATAAATCAATTTTCTTCCATTGTGGGAAATTGGATAGAAATTATAGGGACTCGTCATTCTTGGTCTTCACATATACATGCCAAGATAAATAATGTGTGCCATTAGAAAAAAAAAATAAGTGCTAAAAATCATGGTATTATAGGTAGATGTTGCATCACCTTGACATTAGAACCAGTCTTGGTTTTTCCAAAGTCTTCACTGTATACC
The DNA here is from genome assembly GCA_963693085.1 of Alisma plantago-aquatica. Lineage (NCBI taxonomy): Eukaryota > Viridiplantae > Streptophyta > Magnoliopsida > Alismatales > Alismataceae > Alisma > Alisma plantago-aquatica. The sequence continues at coordinate 1,066,636,705 of OY856411.1, read as the reverse complement.
TTGACACCTACATTTTGGAAAATCTTTCAAGTCAATATAGTCATTTTGAAATAACACACATTCATTAGCATGCATGTATTTTTTTATTCTCCATACATTAGGAAAAACATATTTCATGTGTTAAGATTGGAAGCAAGTTCCCTTTAGGTTAAATTCCTTTCAACAAAGACAATAGAGAACTGAAACTTTTTTCTATCCACCTGTTGTTATCTTTTAGGGTATACAATCTCGACACACCACTCATCCTGATAAACTTAGCACAACCTATATATAAAGATTTTTTGACATAATGTATAATATTCTAAATAAGAAAGGTGGATCGATAAGATGTACCCCACAACTATCTAGTATCACATCACCCATGTTGTTCAGAGTTGGCTCATTCACGTCAATATCATTGTCCATTTCTTCATTCACAAACATTTACTAATGTCATCTACTTATCTAATATAAGGAATCTCACCATTTCAGTACCATCATATATAGACGTGTATAATACCATTTAACATGACATGACTTTTGACTTTATCAATAGTGTAGACTTTTAAGTTATTACTCTAAATCCTACTGGGATAATAGAACCAATCTTTAGGTTGTTTCCTGTGTTCCTATGTAAATCTTAAAAGCTCATCAACACCACTTCTAAACTCTTCTTTCAACAATTTTTAATGGACATCCAATGTTGATCCATTCTGGTCTTAAACTGGTGTTGTACTGAGTATTTAAACTAAAACATGTTTGAATCAAGATCAAAATATCTTTTACAATAGTATTTGGCATCCATATTGAAGAATGTGTACTACCTACCCCATTATTGAATAGTTAATCTAACTAGTTGATGCATAATGCGTATTTGAATTTTGAGAATATCTCAGCAACATATGTAGTTCTCCAAGTACACTGATGTAGATAGGAAAATACCTATCTACATTTGTACTTAAAGAACAAATAAAAAAACAATTGTCAAAATATTCTTGAAAATCAAAAGTGCATTACACACACACATCCTTAGTGAGATTAAGTGTTATAAAGTTGTCTCAAATGGGGGAGAATCAAGGATCTACTCCTACCGAGTAAATTTTGAATGTCTTTTAGGCCAACATAATTTGGATTAAAATATCTCTATTGAAGTATAAATCAAGTTATTTTAGGTAAAATCATATCAATTTCAAATTAATCCTAGGTGTCATTCATATCAATTACGTCATATCAATGTGTAACTCATATCAAGTTAATCAAACAATTATACAAAAATTCATTCAACAAACAATTATAAAACAATACACTCAACAAATTACTCTAACTATATAGGAAGGGATTATAATGCTCAAAATAAACAAACTTGACATGCATTTGGTGATAGGGAGGTATACAAGGAAGAGGAGAAGAAGGATCTTTGTCCACAATAGGGGCAGATGATGTGGGCACAACATAGGTAGAGAAGAAATAGAAAGCAGGAGTAGAGGGAGAGAAATCTTCATCCATGGTAGTGACTAATGTTGATGGAGCAAAGATAGAGTCACAACAACAAGGTGAGTGGGGGCAAGTGAGAGAAGAATAACAAGTGGCAGCAAGTAGAAGAACAACAATAGTAGAGAAGTGATGGAGTCTGTTCTCTAGAGGAAGCATGCAAGGACAATGAGTGAGAGTGAGGGAATCATGCGGCGACAGACCCTGGGGGAAAAAGACATGTCTTGGCAACGAAAACAACATAGGAAAAAGGGCATTGGCAGAATCAGGGTTGGGAAGAAGAAGTTGTGTTCCATAGTCAAGGGTTTTATAGTAAAGATAGAGAGAAATAGGGGAAGAAAGAAATTCACATTTGTTATTGACAGACCTATAGTGTTGCTTCAACTAGATAAGTAGATGACATAAACAAAACCAACATCCATGTTTTTGGTCTGGCATTAGTTTCATTTAGTAGTTGATGTATTTACATCGTCAATATTGGTCCTAAAACCTATGTCACAATAAATCTTAATCTTCTGGAAGAACTATGACTTTCGATGATAGCATACCCATCAAAACTAATGTAAGAGGTTTTTCTGAGGAATTATTATAATAAGTTAACCCAGACATTCCATGTCAGATTTGGTTGCAAAATCGACGTAGATGGTGAATTTATGGAGCAATTATATTGGAGGGAGAAATTATATTTTAAAAACATTACACCTCTATTTACACTAAGAAACCGAAATAAATCTAATTTAGAGGAAATAATTATTTTGCTTTTTAAAACATTACAACGTTGGTTTAGCGGAAACCAATGTTGTAGTTATTGTCCCAAAATTTGTTAAGAAAATAATTTTAGGCATCATGCTATGTCAATTTCTCCTTTATAAATTGACACAGTAACATAAGTGTTGTATGAATTCATTATTTAATGGAACACACCTATTTATTGTGATGATTACTTTTCAAAAACAAACATTGTAGGCCTTTTGTGTCAATTTTATAATAAACCAACGTCAAATGCAAAAACATTACTAGTGTTAGGAAAATTTAGGCAGTGTAGTGCCTCTAAATATAGAATCATATAAAGATTATCATCCTAAATATAATTACATTATGCATGAATTCCATCTTTCAACTCATTTGTACACCATTTCTTTCTTTTTAGCTCAAGCACATGAAGTCCATGTATTAAGATTTATGATTCCATTAGATTTGGTTTCTAATAATGGTGGTATAAAATAGCATTTACACTCGTCTATGATAGAAAAACCCTAGATGCATACATTTTTTACTCTCTAATTTCATATTTGAAGCATCCCAAAATTATTTAAGAACGCCACTTCTAGGTTTTACTTACATAGATTCTAGTTGTGTTGGGGAAATAAGGAAAAGAAAGAACAAAACATAATCATTTTGTTGGTTACAAACTTGTCAATCAATTAGAAGAAAAGAAAGATAATGTATACATTTTTCTCTCAAGTTATCAAAATTGCTCCAAAATCACCAATATGTGGTTATAAGGTATTGATCAGTAAGATAAGTTGGGATGCACCTTCTCAAGTACCAAGATTTTATTATAACAAAAGTTATTGAGATTTTGTTGATTGGTTGAAGAATAGGTATGTCAATCCATTTAGTCAACTGACCAGCTAACTAGTCGATCCCACTAACTGGAGATAGCAATCCAATCTAAGTCAAACACCAAAGACCAAGGTCACTAACTAGGAGCTTGCCATCTTAAAGAGGTTGGTCTACCTAACTAGTAGCTAATTTGACCACTTAATAGCTACATCCAACCCTCCACTAGTGGTAAGGTTTGGTCACTAGTGGTTCAGCTAGATCTCCAAGGACCCAAAAGTGGCCCACTAGATGACATTTCAACCCAACTGGGTCGATCGACTTGTTAAGACAACTTGAGAAGAATTGATCTAAGTGTGGTTTTGAATACTCAAACTCAATTTTGACCCAACCAAAAGACACAAATATTGCTATTATGTGTGTCAAAAACAACTTTCACTATCTCTGCTTATTTTGAAAATATTTGAATTAATATCTCTTTAATGGAGTTATTAGTATTTCCACTTATATGTATATCTAATAAAACAATAGTATACTCAACTAGAAATGTAAAAGAAATCAAATTTTAGACCATATTATATGTTATACACTCAATGTTCATACATATTTGAAGCAAGGAAGCAAAATATTACTAAAAATAAATAGAATTCTAGATTGGAATATGACTTATTAGAAAGGAAAAAATAGGTACATAACAATTAACCTCCCATTTAAAATACTTACACCAAAAGATACATGCACAAATATAGTTAAATATTTAATTGGCTCAGTTATTTTTAAATTGGACGTAATTGACCACATTATATTGATAATACATGACATAGTTTTACACCAACATAAACAAAATAAAGACAAGCTTACATTCAACATTAAATAGGTTAGTGGATGGACTAGAATCTACCCCTTTACTTTCCTAGAAGATTAGTGGCTTAGCTAGAGACCGAAGTGAGGTACATCCCATTCATGTTGTAACCTCTTAGGTATTATTTGGTTAAACTACTATCGAATGAGGATACAGCGTCAGGTATTTTACATTTATAGCGTCAGTTATTAACCGATGCCTATGTGGTTGATGCTAAAAACAAGCACTTTTTTGTCGATCAACTTATTTGGCGGTGTCACTTTTGTCGTCGGCTAGTAGTTGCAGTCAAACTAACTACATAAAATGCAACAACTACCAAAATATTAGTTTCACTAGAACCCATTGTGATGGTTATGCAACGGTATTGATGATGGTTAGTCCATGTCACGTCAGTTGTCATAAAGAAAAACTTGTCGGAGAAAATTTTCATCATTAATGAATAGTGTAAAAAAGAAGTATTTTTCATTAGGTTGTTGTCATTTTCCCCAATGTGGAATGTCAAAGTAGTCATTTTTCCCTAAATAATCGATGGGAAATGTATATGTTTATTTTCTTTATAACAGGTCTCCAAACCTCCTATCCATGCCTACAAATACCTACCCAGAGGCAATGTCCTTCAGAACTAAAAGTTTAAAGAACATCAGGCTCTCTACAAGCGTTGTCTCCTAACAACATATTGGTAAACCTATAAGAAAAATAATCATATATACAATACATGAACAAACATGCCAACATACTTCAACATTTTTTCAAATACACATCACGGTCCACATTCCAGCCAACACTTCCAAAAATCTAACATATGGCATTTCTTTAATTCACATTTCAAATACACTTCTTTAATTCACATTTCAAATACACATCACAATCAAATGCTTCCAAAGATCTAACATAATTGCAATAGACTTACATAATATTCCAGGTAGCAAAAAGATGTCTAATTCTATTACATAATTATAGTAGACCTTACATAATATTACAAAAAACCTTAGTACAGGGGGTTGTATTATCCAGGGACACTATTCAAAGATCTAATGGCTATACTTCGGGATATAGTCTTCTCTTATGATGGCACTATCAAAAACATGTGCAACTATTCTATTGTGCAGTTTGAATATGTTGTAGATGATGCATCTATGTGCAAAACTATGAATCTTCTTGAGAATTGTTCAATAGGATGCATAGTTATGCCCATAGATGTAGCATCTGTAGTATATTCAAACTACACAATAGAATGGCTTCCCATGTGTCTGATAGTACCATAAGAGATGATTATATCTGAAGTATAGCCATTAGATCTTTGAACAGTTTTCCTGGCTCATACTACCCCCTGCAGAAGTCATCCTACTCTTCTAATAAGACTGCAAAGTCTTCTTCGGTACCTTATTTGTGAGTAACATTTGTGGCCTCTTTGATCTTGGAGCGCAACATCGAAATCTGCAAAATAAAAATGTTTAACATAATTAATAAATACAAATTTGAGCACATGATATGGTAATTTTTTCAAATACCAACTAATATCACTCACCATATCAATGTGGTCCAAGGTTTATGGCAAGACTATCCTTTTATCCTTTAGATGATGAAGCAGCACCTGTCTTTTTCTACCACATTAGAATGGGTGTTAAATGTTCAAAACCAGGCAGCAGTCCAATATTTTTGGTAGGATATGATGACTTTTGCTCTTCTGATTCCTCTAAGGAATTGTCGGCCAATAGAAAGTCAGGTGATCATTTATCTCCAAAATAAAATTGGTACTCCCACATATACTCCTCATATTTTTCATTAGTATAATACAAATTGTTGTAGTAGCTAGCATTTAAGGCGATAGCGGTATGGAGATAGCGTGATGGTGCAATAGAGCGTTGGATGAAGAGTTTGGTGATAGAGCGTGACATCAACATCTACAAAATAAAATGTTTAACGTAATACATTATAAATACAATTATGAACACATGATCATAATAATTTCATCATCATCACCACCACCACAATCATCATCATGATCATGATCATGATGGTGATAATCATAATTATGATGATGATGGTGATGGTGATGGTGATGGTGATGGTGATGGTGATGGTGATGGTGATGGTGATGGTGATGGTGATGGTGATGGTGATGGTGATGGTGATGGTGATGGTGATGGTGATGGTGATGGTGATGGTGATGGTGATGGTGATGGTGATGGTGATGGTGATGGTGATGGTGATGGTGATGGTGATGGTGATGGTGATGGTGATGGTGATGGTGATGGTGATGGTGATGGTGATGGTGATGGTGATGGTGATGGTGATGGTGATGGTGATGGTGATGGTGGTGGTGGTGGTGGTGGTGGTGGTGGTGGTGGTGGTGGTGGTGGTGGTGGTGGTGGTGGTGGTGATGGTGATGGTGATGGTGATGGTGATGGTGATGGTGATGGTGATGGTGATGGTGATGGTGATGGTGATGGTGATGGTGATGGTGATGGTGATGGTGATGGTGATGGTGATGGTGATGGTGATGGTGATGGTGATGGTGATGGTGATGGTGATGGTGATGGTGATGGTGATGGTGATGGTGATGGTGATGGTGATGGTGATGGTGATGGTGATAGTGATGATTGATGATGGTGATGATGATGATTGATGATGGTGATTGCATCATCATCACCATCAACATCATGAACATCATCATCATCATCATCATCACCATCTTCATCATCACCGTCATCGTCATCACCATCATCGTCATCACCATCACCATCAACATCAACATCAACATCACCATCACCATCACCATCACCATCACCATCACCATCACCAGCATCACCACCACCACCACCACCACCACCACCACCATCATCATCGTCGTCATCATCATCATCATCATCATCATCATCATTATTTTCATCATCATCATTATCATCATCATCATAATCACCATCATCATCACCATAATCAGCAATCATCATTACCATCACCATCATCATAGTGATGATGGTAGATGATGATGGTGGTGGTGATGGTGATGGTGATGGTGATGGTGATGGTGATGGTGATGGTGATGGTGATGGTGATGGTGATGGTGATGGTGATGGTGATGGTGATGGTGATGGTGATGGTGATGGTGATGGTGATGGTGATGGTGATGGTGATGGTGATGGTGATGGTGATGGTGATGGTGATGGTGATGGTGATGGTGATGGTGATGGTGATGGTGATGGTGATGGTGATGGTGATGGTGATGGTGATGGTGATGGTGATGGTGATGGTGATGGTGATGGTGATGGTGATGGTGATGGTGATGGTGATGGTGATGGTGATGGTGATGATGATTGATGATGATGATGATTAACAATGATGATTACATCATCATCATCATCACCATCATGATTGGTGATTGTATGGTGATGATCAATGATGATGATGGTGATGATTGATGATGGTGTTGATGATGATTGATGATGGTGAAGATGATGGCTATTGATGATGGTGATTGCATCATCATCATCATCATCATAATCATTATAATAATCATCATCATCATCATCATCACCACCACCACCACCACCACCATCATCATCATCATCACCATCAATCATCATCATCGTCGTCAATCATCATAATCATCACCATCATGATCGGTGATCAGATGTTAATTATGATGATGATGGTGTATTGATGGTGATGTGGTAATAATAGATTGAACCCTAAACCCTAAGAACTCATTTATTATGACTAAGAAAACCATTTCAATAAAAAGTGGCATTAATAAAAAAATCATATAACTGGTTTAAGGCATCAAGCTACGAGAGTACACGATTATGAATAAAAATGATCATGAAAACATTTCAAATATGAACAAGAAATATAGAGAGGAGGAGGAATAGGATGAAAGAAAACCTGAGGAGGAGAGAAAAACCTACAATGAACGAAGAGAAAGAGTAGGCCGCTAGGGTGAGGAGTCGTACCTTGGGGGTAATAGTAGAGGAGGTAGTATAGGGGCAGTAGTAGCTTGGAATAGTAGTAGCTTGGTGATAGTAGTAGCTCAGAGGTGAGCAACAACAAAAATGGAGGCTAACCGGTGGCAGCGACCTCTTGGTGGAGGAGAGTCAGCGGCGTCGGTGTCTTAGTGGACGAGACTCGGTGACTGTTGTAGCGGTGGTGGGATAGGACCAGGAGGAGGAGCATTGGTGGAGAGGAGGTAGCAGTGGAGAGGTGGCAGCAGTGAGGAGGAGCTGGAGGTGGAGAGGATGAGGAAGGAGCAATGGCAAAGAGGAGGCAGTGGTGAAGAGGAGGCAACAAGGAGGGGTTGGAGTTAAAGGAGCTAGAGGTAGAGGAGCATTCAGTCAAGTAAGGAGGAGCTAGACATGGAGGAGATGGAGGCGGAGCAGTAGGAGAGGAACTGATGGAGTAGGTTTCCTAAAAAATGCATTGTAGGGTAATGAGGAGGGTAAGGTTTTTGCATGGTTAAGTAAGCTACATACTATCAGTTTGTTATTAAAAAAACTGATGACAAAGGTCAATTGATTTCCTACGGGTCAGATGGCGCGTGCATATATTTCTCCCAGTGGTTGTGTTGACAAAAATTGACGATATATGATTTTTGGAGGAAAATGAAATGCTCCCAAAAATTTTGCATGAAATTTGAATTTTACAGGTGATACATAGCATTAGTTGTTATCAAAACAGTATGATGGCAAAGAGAAAGTGCGGCCTACATTTCTCAGGTGGGAAACCCACTACTACAGAAATGGCTTATGAAGTCACTTTCCAGGCGTCGGTTATTAACTAAGTACTGACGCCTAAAACCTACAGCATCGGTTTAAAACACAAATCGACATATATCGGATAGGAGTGGCTAGACACGGGTATCGCTTTCTATTTAGCGTCGGTTCAAGAATAAACAACCAACGCCTATAAACACCCGCCAAATCCAATTTATCCAACGAAAAAAATTAGGTCCAAAATTTAACTAACAGCGTCGGTTATTAAATACATAACCTACGACGAAAACCTTTTCGCGCGAGACATTTTTATCATCGGTTATATTCCCAAAACCGACGTTGATTTGTTTACCCGCGCTGTCCGCGCCAAAATTTATACACCCCTATGGCGTCGGTTTTTTCTTAGTGACCGACGTTGTTATGTTGTAGCGTCGGTTTGTTAAAGAACTGACGCTTAAGGTTAACTTAACTGCACCCGCATGAGGGACTCTTCCCCTTTCTCTGTTTCATTCCTGATTCTTCAGTTCACGTAACTAGGTTCGGCGATTTCTTCTCTGCTGGTGCCGCCGCCGCTCGATTGCTTCTTTGCTGGTGCCACCGTCGCTCGCTGCTCGTCTCCTCTCCTCTCCTCGCCGCCGCCCCCGTCGGTGGCTGCTTTGGTCGCCCGTCTACTCCTCTCCTCTCCTGCTAGGTCTCTGCTCCTAGTCGCCCGCTCACCGCCGTCGCCCGTTTGTTGCTTGCTGCTCCGGAAACCCACCCTCTCGCTCGCTGCCGACGCCGCCCTCTTTCCTACTCGCTGCTCCTACAGGTATATCCTTTTCCTCCTCTTCTCCGCCATGTTGTGAAATTGCAGGTCGGCACGGCCATGCTGGTAGCATGACCGTGCTGCGTAGCACGGCCGTGGTGGCTGATTTTGTGCAATATTGCTCAATTATGTGTGTATATTTGTGTATTTACTATTTTGTGCTATTTTGTGCTTGCATATATATGTGTTTAGGGTTTAGGGTCACATGTGGGTCTTCTATTTCTAAATTGATTATTTGACCCTAATTAATACATTATAACAGAATTGAATCGTGTATTTGTGTTGTTGTAGGTGTTGTTGACTTACTGTTCAAATCTTTGATATATGGAATCATGGTTTATTTACTGTTTATTATTTACTGACAAGCATGATTAAATGATGTTACACAAAACTTAGGATATGAATGATGAAACTAGGATTGTAGGTATAAGAATGACAGCACATGTATTAATTTGTTGGCCTAGAAACCCATCCAAAATTTACTCATTAGGAGTAAATCTTAGATAGTCCCCAGTTTGGGACTGTTCTTGAACACCTAATCTCACTTAGAATGTAAGTGTATAATGTGTATTGGGTTTTTGAGAAAATTTTGGTAGCATTTCCTCGTTTGTTCTCTAAGTACATATGTACTTAGAGAACAGCAGGGAAATGCTGCCGAAATTTTCTCGAAAACCCAATACACATTATACACTTACTAGTGAGATTAGGTGTTCAAGAATGGGATAGGTGGTACACATTTATTATATATAAGAATGCCAGCACATGTATTTGTTGGCCTAGAAACCCGTCCAAGATTTACTCATTAGGAGTAAATCTTGGATAGTCCCCCAGATTTACTCACATTTATATACAAGTATTTTATATCGATGATCCTGCAAATGATAAATGGTCGGTTGTTCTTCATGGTAAAAGATAGTTCATTGAAGATCCTATAGATGAAGAACAGTACTATGATAAGTATGATGACTCCAGTCCATTCTCAGTTGGGTTGCCAACACCAGTAAATATTGAAGCTATTGATGACTTGTATGTGCGCGGAGATCACAATGAAGGATTGTTAATTGATAAAAAAATCGCAATATTAGAGGCATGTTTATACAATGTTTTTTTATATGTTTTATTTTTCAGAATGTGAACTTTACAATGTGAATGTGAACTTTACAATGTGAATGTGAACTTTACAATGTGAATTACTTTATAATGTGAACTTTACAATGTGAATGTGAACTTTACAATGTGAATTTTACAATGTGAATTACTTTATAATGTGAACTTTACAATGTGAATTACTTTACAATGTGAATGTGAACTTTATAATGTGAGCTTTACAATTTGAATTACTTTACAATGTAAACTTTACAGTGTGAATGTGAATTTTCAGATGGCTGAGCATTCTCCTGATGACCGTGCTGATGATTACTGTGAGGGTGAGGACATCAATGCGCTGCCTCACAATGTAAGTTTTAAAAATATATCATATATTTATATCTATATGTCCATTTATAGTTATATCTTGTAAATGTGTTTATTTTGTCAAATTTTAGGTTGATGATGCACATGTACCATCTGAAGCACTTGAGGCACTTGATCAGCAACACCAAAAAGTTGACAGGAGAAGGGGGCATCACTATGATGAATAAGTTAATAGCGCAAAAGGGCAATGGACCCAAACTTGTTGTGGATTTTGATAATGCAGGAAATGCATCTGGTGTGAATCACAATTCATTTGTTTCATATCTTGGGTATGTTACGCGTAGCCATTGCGGTTGTAAGATAGATTCTTGGCATAAAGTTTCTAAGGAGAAGAAAGACGTAATATGGAAGGATTTATGCGTGATTTATTATTAATTTGCAATTATATTTTGTAGATTACTAATTTTTTGGATACTAGTTAATAGCAATTCTAATTTGCAGAGTATATTTGAATTGGATGAAAAGTTGCATCATAAATGCGTGATGCAACGCTGTGGGAGAGTCCTAAGGAACTATAGGACAAATCTCACCCGAGAATACATAAAAGAAGTTGACAAGAGGAAGAAGACAGCCACTGAACAGTGGAACTTCCTAGACAAAGAAGAATGGGACGCGTTTGTTGCTTCAAGACAAACGGATGAATTCAAGGTATTAGGCGTCAGTCCCAATCTCATTAATATATGTTATATTCACCTATTCGAGATTAACATTTACTGTTACTAACCAAATCATCCAAATCATTAATGTGCATACTAACTAGGCCCTCAGTGAGGCACAAAGATCAAGGCGTGCACTGAATGTGCATGACCACACAATGGGTCCAAAGGGGTATGGAGGCATTCGCCAAAGACTACAGTCTGAGGCTACTGCTCAGTCTGCTGCTACTCAGGACTCCTCCACTGTAGGTAGCACACCTCTGCCTCGCCATGATATCTGGATAGCTGGGAGGCAAAATAAGAAGGGAGAAATAAGGAAGCCCGCAACTGTTGAGGCAGCTACAAAAATGGTAAAATACAACTCTTACAGCAATCGTTCAAATATTGATTATTTGTGGTGTTTACTTAATTACAAATTTTTGTTTTGGCGATTAGCGGGAGCTGCACGAGCTGAGGAAACAAGGCAAGTTCATCCCTGAGGGCACAAGGGATGAATTGACAGTTGCTCTGGGTAACCCAGAGCATCCTGGACGTGTTAGGGTTGTAGGCGCTGGTGTGGGCATCAAATCTTTTTTTGGGCCATCCCAGCGCAAACATGTCCCAAAAGTGGGACTTTCACAAGAAGAGGTAACATATTCTTTCTTTATAATGTTACTGTAAAAAGAGAATTCAATAATTAGAAGCTAACATTTCTTTTATCCATGTATAGGTAGATAAGCTAGTTGATAGGAAACTGGAAGAAGCACTGAAAAAGTGGCAGGCATCTCAGACTGCCACTCAGCAGACAATACCTATCATAGCATCCCGCTCTACTCCTACTGCAGAGGTTGGGAGTAATCCTATAGACCCACCACCTAGCACATCCACTGTAAGTATTTTTATGACATAGTAACTAGTTTTTTAATTCAAGATGATATGTTTTCAAGATGATATGTATATATGTATATAACATTCTTTACACAAAAATTTGTAGGGGTTGAAGCCATGTCATCTAAAAGTTAATGAATATGTCGTTGCAGAGGCGTCGGCTTACCCATCCCTACCAGGGGAAATGTTTCACGGGTCTCCATTACCAGCTGGTTGGATTCGTGTGAGCCCGGTACATATATTCCCCAAGTGGATGGATCTTCCATTACCATATGCCCACCCAAATTGTGAAACACTTGGTGAGGCTTTAGGCGGAGTGATATTGTGGCTAAAAGAGGATGTCATCTTTACTGAAATGGTATGGTAAATTTACATTACGTTAAATTGTTAGTGTGTGTATATGATGTCAGTTGATCTGAAATTATTATATATATACAAGTTAAAAAGAAGACACCCACAACATCTAGGCCTCCACTTCCACCTCCTACATTACCCAGTTGAGTTCCACAGGACCTAACTGTCCCGTTAGGTCCTAACTATAGGGGTATGGCAATATGGTTAGGCGAACATGATATAAACTACCCTATAACTGTTTCTATAGATTCAGATGATGCAGGTCAATCATACGAAAGCAAACTATTTATACAAGATATTTTGGAGTTGTTTCGATATGATTGGCTAAATACATCTGTGATAGAGCTATGGATAAGGTGAGATCTTCTTTATACATCCATATACCTTGTGTAGGATCTGGTGATCTGGTTTCTTATTTATTAATGCATGCGTAATTAATACATATTTTGCAGCTACTTAGACAAGATATGTGCAGATTTTGCATTCGAACATGTAGGATTTTTGATTCCATCTTTGATTAGTCTAGTAGCTAAAGACCCTCCGTCAGTTCAACAATACTGTTGTGAGGCTTTTTCAATTTTTTTTCAAAAAAAGAAGACGATGATAATGGCTCCATTCAATGTAGAGTAAGTTTACTTTGCTTATTAAGAAAATTACATTTTTATTGTGGATTTTGAGTTATTAATTTTTAACATTTTTACCTCTAGTGGTATGCATTGGGAGTTATTGGTTATTGTCCCTGAGACGTTCACTGTCTATTATCTAGATCCTAAGGGGAGTAAATTGAATACAAAATATGGACACATAATGAAAATGGCATTATTCCGGTGAGAAATATTTTATTTTCATATTCGTTAACATATGTTATTACATTACTATTTAATTATGCAATGTACTGTGTTACATTAACATGTAGGGGTTTTCATGAGTTCAAAAAGGCTGGAGGAAAGGTCCCCACGAAAAAGAACCAGCCAATAATTTGGAAGAATGTGAAAGTAAGTTCCCGACTGCAATATATGTATATATTATTTATGTGAACAGTGCTTAATTAGTTGTATTTTTTAATATTTTGTATGTTTGAATTTATAGTGTGCCACACAAGACAACGGATGGGCATGTGGATACTACGTGATGCGATTTATGCACATGATTATCAAATATTCCGCAATGGACATCGATTGTATTGCTGAGGTATTATATAGTCTCATTAGATAATATGAAATATATCAATCTTATTTATAGCTCATTAATTATATATATACATCATTCTCTTTACAGGTGTTTACAACTGAACACACTACAGGAAATGCATTACTAGATGTACATGCTCCCTATACGACGGGAGAATTAAATGAAGTAAGAGAAGAATGGGAAATAGCCATACAAGTAGTGGCGGATTTAAGATATAATTGGGATGTTGATAGCGAATAATGACTAAAGAATGATATTTTATAAATGAATTTCTGAATTATAATATATGTGTGAATGTTTCTACATGTTTGGATGTTTCTACATGTGTCTGAGTGAAAATGACTGAAACTGTTGGTTGCTATATGAATGTTTCTATATGTGAATGTGAAAATGAATGGAACTACAGATTGCTAGCTACATGAATGTTTCTAAATGTGTGAAAATCAAATGGAAATGTAGGTTGCATTGCTAAATGTGTGAATATCTTTCTTGTTAATTTTGCAGGTTTGTGGCCTGTTGTTGGCTGATATCAATGGATGTCGTAAAACCTGCAGTTCATAACTAAACTATAGGTTTCCCATCCTACGACCAGCCATACAGCAGGTCTGCAGACTGACAGAAAAAAAAACAAAAAATAGGCGTCGGTTATTTGTATAAAACCGACGCCACATCGTTACAGTGTCGGTTTGTATCTAATAACCGACGTCTATGTACTTAACACCACGGCCGTGCTGGCCAGCATGGCTGTGGCAGTGGACCAGACACCACGGCCGTGCTGGTCAGCACGGCCGTGGCAGCGGACAAGACACCACGGCCGTGCTGGTCAGAACGGCCGTGACAGTGGACCAGACACCACGGCCGTGCTGGCCAGCACGGCCGTGTTGGGAGTGATATGACGTCGGTTTTTATCTAATAACCGATGCTAATAGTGCCCAACATGGCGCCCTTTCTGTGGCGTGAAGGTATATGGCGTCGGTTTCTTATCTAAAACTGACGCTTATAGTGCCCTGCTGGCATGTTTTCGGTGGCGCGCGAAGGGTTGTGGCATCGGTTTTTGAACCGACGCGTAACAGCTGGGCTTTTAGCGTCGCCCAAATAGGTGTCGCTTAGAAACCGACACTAAAGGCCTTAAATAACTGACACTAAAGGTCATTTATGTACTAGTGACCCACGGTGGTTGCCTACCTAGAACTGACATGAAAAATAACAGTGTCGGTTGCAAGAAAAAATATACTCAATATTGTATCCCCGATCTGTAGTAGTGTTTAGTGGAAAGGATTAACATATGATGGATAAAGGAAAAATATAGGAAGGTACACATGCGAGAAGGCATATATACCTATGTTTGGATAGGACCAAGAATAGTATTACCAACCAAGTTCAAAAGAACACAGACATGCAATGTTTCTATCCATGTATTTCCAAGTGATGCATGTTCTACCAACATATGGGA
This sequence comes from Alisma plantago-aquatica, assembly GCA_963693085.1. Lineage (NCBI taxonomy): Eukaryota > Viridiplantae > Streptophyta > Magnoliopsida > Alismatales > Alismataceae > Alisma > Alisma plantago-aquatica. The sequence goes on along the minus strand of OY856411.1, from coordinate 1,066,621,302 downwards.
GAAGAACCTAACTCAAAGGAGGACTTTAGAGGACAATACCTTTAGGTGCTAACTACAGAACTGACACAAATCAAAAGATTTTGTTTGAGTAGAAGGATCAATAGAGTGGATAAAAATTTTAAGGAGCCAATGTTACAAAAACAACGTCAACAAGGAGAAGCAATGATGGGAAGGAGTTTTTGTATTCCACCTCACTTTATTAGTTGTCTTTCAAAACCTCTCAGGCATCCAATTTAACATTTATATTAAAAAAAAATTCTTTGTTTTGTTTTTGTTTGATGGCATTTTAATTATATAATTTGGAAATACAAAGATGCATAATTTCCCATTCTTTAATTGCCTTGGAAAAGAAATTGTGTTAAGCCATTCAAGCCATTAATTTCTTCTAAATAAAATCCACCCAAAATTATGTAGTTGTTATGTCTCATTAGTTCTATTTTGAGTGTGCCTGATGAACCATTTTGTTTGGAGACTTGGTACCCAATAATTGTTGGAGGAGACTTGGTTTTTTGTTTCCCAATTTGAATGGTTACGTCTAGCTATAAAAGTAACAAGTCTAATCCATTTCTAATACATCAAAAATTAGAAACAACAACAAGAGTTTGTTGTGTGTGACTATTACTCATGTTGTGTGTTGTTTGTTGTTGTTGTGTGTGGCCTTCTTCTTTCCTACTTCTCCACCTTCTCCCAACTTGTTATTCACCGCTCATATCCACCCAATATTGGGCATCTGTAAGGAGTGAGACCCACTCCCTACTAGAAAAATTGAAGAATAGAACATCCATTCTGAAAACACTCAAAGATATGCTGGAATAGGTGTAAAATTTTCAAATTTCAATAAATGGTATTTAAAACAACCAAAGTGTAGCAGCGGAATTAAAAAAAAAGACTATATTATATTTTCACAAAAGATTACAAAAGTACATCATAATCTCCCATAAGGGTTTACATGTATGATACAACATAAGGATCTAAGTAGAGGGAAGTATAAACTACTTCAAATTTGTCTCCAAGCAACATCTCCAAGAGCTAAGTCCATGTTGAAAGCTATGTTCTCCTTGGTCATGTTCAACACCTCAATCTAAACCTGGGTGGTTGGGAAATCACCTAACAAAAACTAAATGAAAACAAAGTATGTATCAAATAATGAACAAGAACAAAAGATAAGGAAACAACATGAAAGTAAAAGCTAAGATTTTATCACAAGATGAAGAGAACAAGAGTATGAGGCATAATAAGATAGATGTTTGCCATAAAAAGAAAAACAATAAGAGATTTACATGCATGATTAATATTGACTACATTAACAAAGTAGGATTGAGGCACCTACTAGACTTAACCTATAGGTGAGGGGAGAATTAATACATTCGCAGTCACCTACACATATATTTATGGTGGAGAATAAGACATTCCCCATGGTGAATTAATACATGCCCTATCTATGGGTGGTTGTACATAAGTACCACTACTATAGCTAAATACTCCATAAAATCCACATGCTAGAAAAGTAATCATGTCAAGTAAAAGCATCATATATTTGAAACAAGCCAGTGGTGTACAAGATCCAAGAAAAAATATTGATACTACTTTTGAGGCAATTTAACAAAAGAATCAGGAAAAGAGGAAATAGGGTTCATTAAAGCCTCATTGGGAAATATAGGGTTTGGTTGAAATTATCCCAATATAGGTTTTAAGGAATGCACATACCTCTTTACTATGTTCAATTACTAACTTTCACCACTTTAATTGAGTCTAAGTTCCTCTTTGTATATTTTCAATGTATTAACATGTATTAGAGTACATAATGCACATTAATGTATAGAAACCCTAATTTTAGACCATTTAAGAAAAACTCAGATTTTGACTCTAAAAACCTAACCAATGACTTATTAGGTTCTCTTGATCAAGAAAATATATTTTATGTTAATTTTGGAGTTATGATGATTAAGATGTAATTTTTATGAATGTTATGCATTAAATTCATTTTCCAAAAATCACCCTTCATCAAACCTCAAAATCAGACCTTGAAAATATTTTTATTATATATAGATTAATTTTCCATCCAAAACGTATTTATTTGTCAAATTTAGATAAGAGGATTAAAAGATATGAATTTTTCAATTTGTACCAATCAAGAAATGACAAGTCAAAAATCCTTGCGAGAGAGAGAGACTATTTGACCCAAGATTACGGTTGGAGTTTCGTAGGTAACCAAACTAGAGCTGCTAGAGAAGGTAAAATAGAAAGAAACCAAAACCTTAGAAGAACATGGTAAATAGAGATGGAGATCATTGATTTTAATAATAGAAGCATGAGTTTTAAGCATGTAGTAAGCAATATATGAGAAGGGAGTTGTAAAACTCACCTCTGGGGAAGGTTTACAAGTTCAAGAAGAAATATTCCCAATCTAGAGAGTCTAGTTTATACAAAAAAAGTTCCTATCTCGAGCAAGAAGTACCTTCTCCACTATAGAGGTGAAAAATCCTACCAAAAGAACATGCAGATGAGGTGTTTAAGGGATCTAGGTGGGGTTTCACCATGAAAGGTCATGGTTCCGACCTGGAAGCAGGTGGGAATAAGACTAATAGAATGAAACATGGAAGGATAGGAGGAAACTTACTAGTTTTGGTCGTAATCACCAAGAAGGAGCTTTAGAAACCCTAAATAGAGCAAATTTGGAACCCTAGGAGCCTTCTTCACCGACATAAGCACTCTCTTTTACCGTGGGATAGCACCTTCATGGACAAATAGAGTAGGAACAATTCTGAAATCTGGGGGAAAGAGAATGACAGAAAGAGTTTTCGAATTGGGAGGTGGGAAGGGATAGATATGGCTTTATAAAGAAGGGGGCAAGCATGAGGGGTATGTGGGACTTTCCATGTGTCCTTAGCCTAGGGCTTCATGGCCATGCAAGGGAACAACTCATAGAGACTTCTTGTATATAAAATGTCGATCCTCAAAGCCCATGGAGACTTCTAGGACATCCCCACCATTCTCCAATTAAAGAAATAACCCCATTGGTTGATAGGTTTTAAAGATAAGTTCATTTATAAAGAGGGTAATCCCTAAAATGCCCTTGGAGAGAAATACCTTCAAACCAAGGTGCAACTAGGTGACACATGGTTTAAAATATCAAGAATAGTAAGGGAATATATAAGGATTATAATTCATGTGATAATTTGCAAAAAAATCCTCCCAATTGGGTAAATTGCATAAAGGTCCAGAATGTACCTAAAATTGCATAACTTGCACAAACAACATCCAAATATAGACAAATTTGAAATTTAGGCTCATTGTATGATTTCAAAACACATAAAAAGTTACATTAAGGTTTAGAACACCTAAATAAGGTCCTTCAATAAACTTTCACTGAGTTATTTGTGCATAAACCCTTTTATTGGTATAATTATTGAACATTTGTTCACCAAGCCACTACAAATTCCACAATTTAAACATCATGGACAAAAAGGATAGAAAGGAAAGTAAAATCTTGGAAAAGGGCCAAAAAGAGAATATGTCCAAGTTTTGGTATGTTACGTCATCTAAGTGTGTTTCCTGTGACTTATTTTTCTAGCGATGTTCAAGGGCTAAAGGATTGTTCTACACCATCCTCTTACTAGCACTGGGAGGCAGTACCTGAGTTGTGGGGGTGATTGAATCTAGGAGGGAAAATGTTGGTAAAGCTCATGCATAGGAGTGGTCAATTTGTTTTCTTCTTGATAGTGATCTTCATGATGTTCCTTCACCCATAGGCTCAGCTAAACTCTATTAATTCTTTGTTCTTTATTATTGACCGAATCCAATTATTGTTGAATTTTGAAAGTATTATTTTAATTCCCAATATTAGTGAAGACAAAATCCCTTTCTAGTTATTGATCATTTGTTTTTAATCTAAATATTATTGTTTACATAATATGGACCCCAGAACCATGATGAACATGGAAGACATACCTAGTCTTAGGCCCAAAAAATTTATGGGTTTATATTTCCCTCGTTGGCAACAAAAGATGAAATTCTTGCTCACTTCCTTAGAACTAGTTTCTGCTATGACACCATCTGAGGAATGTGAACCATCCTTTAATGTTGTTGACACCTTGATTCATACATAAAGTGATACACTTCTCCAATATGCTCTTCTCCTACCAAAATATCCAAATAATTAGATTACCTTTGTCATGGTAGGATCTTGTTCGCTCTCTCTAAGAGCTCTATGACATCTACCACAAGCAATCTTCTACCCTTGAGCTTAGGCAAGCTTTGGACAACAAGTTTGGAATGCAAGATGATGGGATAGAACAATATGTCTCATGAGATGGTATGAATACAATATGAGCTTGTTCCACCCCAAGTACTTGAGTACCAAAACCTCATGTCAAAGTCTATTTCTAGTGGTTATAAGCTTGAGGAAAATGTGCAAGTGGTGGCCCTTTATTGAAAATCTCCCTTCCTCCTAGAAGGATTTTGCCAAGTCTCTTCATCATACACATGATAGATTAACCATGTAATCCTTAGTGAAATCTTTTAAAACTAAATTCTATCATGGAGAAAAGGTTGTCAAGGTCAATACCCATGTCAATCTAGTAGATGATACCAAAACCAAGAAGAAACCAAATAAGTTCTATCCTAATTCTAAGCAATCTCTCACGAAAGGCAAGAAGTCTGGTCATAATAAGAACTTTGATTATAGGGGGCAACACATTTATTATGCATGTAGCAAGCTTGGTCATCTTGAAAATGTATGCAGGGATCATAAAGGTCAGTGGAAGTAAACTTATCATCCCCTAAGAATGTAGAAGTGAACATGATCAATGTGGGGGCCTGATGCATCCTCTTCTGAATGTTTAGATACCAATTCTCTTTTTCTTAGTGTTCATTTTTCTTCTGGTAAAAAGAGTGGATGGACTATGTTGTGGTTTCTCACATCTACTATGATCATTCTGTTTATTCTACCTATTAGGAAGATTGTAATGGTGTGATCTTTTGGGGTGATGATGTATCATTGAAGAAGATTGTAGACTGTGGATGAGTGGATCTGAAGCTCACATCTAGGAAAGTCCTTCGACTACAAAATATTTTACATGTTCCTATTTTAAGAAAACCTAGTTAGTGAAGTCTTGATCATTTCGTTTGGTTGTACTCTTTTGTGTCAAGGGAAGAAAGTTGTCATCTCTAGATTTGGATCTTACATAGGTGTTGGGTACACCTATAGGGGTTTAATTAAGTTTTGTTTCTCTTCTTGTAATTATACTTCTCATATTAATGATAATTGTTTGAGTACCCTTTCTACTTTAATATCTTGTGATATTTGGCATGCTTGTCTAGGACATGTGAAAAATAACACTATGAAATGAATGGTTCACATGGACTTAATTCCCAAGACTCCAATCTCTAATGATGTCAGATACCAAATATGTGTTCAAGACAAAATACCTATGAAACCTTTTAGGTCAATATAAAGGAGCACATCACTAACTTGAGCTTGTTCATACTGACATATGTGATTTAAATAGTATTCTTACTCATGATGGCATGGGCTATTTTGTGACATTTATTGATGATTTTTCCAAATACTATAGCATTTACTTGTTGAAATCTAAGGATGAACAAATGGAAAAACTTAGAATTTATAAGTCACAGGTAGACAACCAAACTGAGAAGAACCTTAAGAGGATTAGATATGATAGAGGAGGTGAATAATATACTTCTAATGAACTTAACTATTTCTATGAAAAACATGGCCTTATTCATGAAACCACTACTCCATACAACCCACAATCTAATGGTGTAGCCAAAAGGAAGAATAGAACCCTAATCAACATGGTGAATGCCATGCTGGTCAAATTTGGTCTACATCAAAGAATGTGGAGGAGGCTATTTAAATTGCCAACTATGTGTTGAACCGTGTCCATTTCAAAAACATAGACCAAACACCTAATGAACTTTGGTTTAATAGGAAGCATGTTTTAAAGTACCTTAAAGTGTGGGGGTGCTTGGCTAGTTAAAATCCCTAAAAATAATAAGAGAAAGCTTGGTCCTAAAACTATTGATACCATTTCCATAGGTTATGTTGAAAATAGCAATGCAAACAAATTTCTAGTAATAAAGTCAGACATCCATGACATTAAAACAAACTCCATACAAGAAATAAGACTTGTAGATGTCCTTTACTATGAAAACATATTTCCTATCAACCCTAGTGTTCCCACACAAGTTGGTTAAGGTCCTTCAAATGTTGAAGCTTCAGAACCTATAAAAACCAATCAAGATCCAAATCCTCTTACCGACATACCCATACTTGAATTGTTGAACCTTGAAGTAGTTGAGCCTCCTAGTGCTTGGATCAAAGGGCTCTAGAGGGGGTGAATAGAGCTAAAAAGCACTTAAACCAAATTCATTAAACCTTCAAAATACTTCAAGAAATTGGATTGCAAATATGGAATTTGATGTGCAACTAAACATACATAGAATGGATGAGAGAGATTGAATGAGATCAAGAACAAGCTATGTAGAGTGGTTCCAAACTCCAAACTAAGAGAATGCACATCCACTACCTAGAGAGGTCAAACCCTAGGTTTTTGCAACCATTTCATACTTACATTCCATTATAAGACATACAAAAAGACCTTTATTTTGTAGAGCAAGGATACCTAGCCTTACTCTTTAAGGACCAAAAGGAGCCTATAAACCTTACAAGGTCTTACTTGTCCTTGGATCAAGAGTCATTAACCTCTACAAGGGCTTACCCACTTTTGCAATAAGTTGTACATCTTTACCAATAAACTCCTCTTGTAACAAGTCTTCTACCTTGAAGGAATTACCCACTCTTCTCAAGGATCTTCATCTTTCATCTTGGAGAAGGTTTCACCAGCTTTTCTCTTGACAAAGGGGTTGGGAAAGGGAAGATTTGAGAGATTTACAAGAGTACAATGGAGTATCGCTCTCACGCAAAGCCTATCTCACTCATAATGACATTTTGATTAGTAATCAAGAGATAGAAAGGGAATCTATGTGGAAAAAACACTCTCAACTATAGCTAGGAGCAAGGTAGGCAAACTTGGTTTGAAGCCCAAGGGTCCCTATTTATAGTTGGGGTGTCTATTAGCAACTAGAAGCATTTAGAAACAAATTCTAGTTGTTTGGGGTGTTGCAACATATCTTTTTTTGATGTTTGCAACACTTCAATGGCTAGAATCACTTTTTCTACACACTTTGTACAGTGCAGCTGGTCGAGTTCCAATAAAGGTAACTTAACCAATTATACTATGTGACAAACTAATTTTGAGTTGTTGGCCGAGTTTATCCTGGATGGAACTCGACCAATGGCTTAAAATCACTTTGTTTGTGTAGGGTGTTGGTCAAGTTTGACTTGGGACAAACTCGGCTGGCTTGGCAATTTCCAAAATCCATCCTAGGTATCGGTCTAATTTCTAAGATGGAAACTCAGCCAAATAGACTTCCCATGATACATTTTGAAAATTTTCATTAAAGTGCTTAATTGTTCAAATTAAGTGCTCTTGGTTTTTTTCTCATATTAACTACAATTTATAACATAATTACAAATGATTACCAATATTGTCCTAAGTCGTTTAGGGCATTTTCCACAAAAGTTCATTTGCATTGACTTTGTCTTGTATTTGATCAATCTAGGGCTTGATTGAATTGATCCTTTTCATGTATCTAATATCTGAAATAAATATAAAAATAGACATATTAGATACATATGAATGGAATGGTTAAGTCATAATAAAAATATGAACAATGTATAACTATTAGTTCAACGTTCTCTCCCTTTTGAAGATGAGAAACCATTCCTCAACATATTGAAAAGGACTTAGAATTTAAATTTTTACCTTGTGAAATGCAAAGGGATACATGAGCAAATGATAGAAACTGCTCCCCCTCAATTCATGCTTACATTTTCCTGTAGTTAGTTTCCCGAAAAGCATAATTATAGAACATATATACTATTGAGTCCTCTTACATAATCACATCATATTTCATAGAAATAACTAGAAGAGGATCATAATTCAATATGCACTTGAGCTCATATCTCCCTTGTAGTACTTGAGCTCGTTTCTCCCCTTCATCATTTCAAAAGGGCAAGGGAGTAGAAGAGCTAAAAACACAGGTCTTATCCATAGGCACAAACGATACAAGCAACCATCATATGCAAGAACCAACCAAAAGCAAGAGAGAACAACACATACTAGAGCCATAATCAAAATATGGAAGCACATACCTACAACTCATTGATGTAATCAAGAATAGAGTTAAGGTACATATAATCAAATTAAAAAAAGAGGAGATGTCCTCTCTAGATGAAAACTACAAACCAACAAAGAAAAGAGGCAAGATATGAAAATAGTAAGCCTTGAATACAGTGGCTAAATGTTTAGTACATGAAGGCCTACAACAAGAGATAAATATGAGCACCCTATAGTGTAAGAACTAAACATCAATGTCATCTATTTCAATGGCCTCGTCATCATCAAGATGGTAGTCTTCATCTCCAACAGATGCATCACCATCTCCATCAGCATCAGAGCCATCATTACATTCGTTCTCATCTACCATATCTGCATCCTCTAGAGGTCCGAAAGAGTGAGTGTCAGGCCACTTGGCATGTTTGATAACACCCAAATTTAGGCATCTATGCTAGGTATTTATTTATGGTTTTGTGTCATTATTGCCTTAATATGCCCAAAATAACCCTAGATTCTTATCTTTTAGTAGTTTATATCATTTTAAAGATATAGTTGCTCAACTAACCAATTTTTAGACTTGCAGGCACCAAACTCAAGAAGCAATCAATTCTCCATATTTTTTTCCACAAGAATCACTACTACAGAAATAGCATTCAGTGTCACTTTTCTGGGCGTCGGTTATTAAGGAAAGCCGACGCCTAACATATAAGGCGTCGGTTGTTTAAGCAAACCGACGTCTATATTCGAAGACCAGCCAGACACGGGTACCGCTTTGTATTAAGCGTCGGTTGTTCATAAAAAACTGACACTTAAAGTCGCCCGCGAAATCCATATTTCGATCAAAAAAATAGTGTCATTGTCAGCGTCGGTTATATACGTAGAAAACCGACGCCTATGTGCGATGAAAATTTGCGCTGAAAGTGTCACTTTCAGCGTCGGTTATACACGGATAACCGACGCTGAAGGTGGTTCCCGCCAAATATTTTCATGAAAATATCGTCCAATTGGACGTCGGTTGTTGCAAACAACCGACGCTAAAGCTGTTTAGGCGTCGGTTGTTTTAAACAACCGACGCTATTTTGGAACTTTATAACCCGCGATGCCCGACTCTTCCCCTTTCTTCTGTTTCATTGCGAGCCCGTTTTTCTTCTGTCGCCGTCGATTTCCCTTTTTCTCTGCTCCTTCCTCTCCACGACAGTGCCGCCGTGCCGCCACTGCTACTCCGGCGCCCCCTTCTCCGCCGCACCCCCTTCTCCTGTGCTGTTGCTCCTTCTCCTCCGCCTGCCTGCCCACCGCCGCCTGCCACCGCCGCCTGCCTGCCTGCCGCCGCCTGACGCTCCCTGCTCGTCGGAGTCGCTGCCGCTGGTTCTGGAGCTCGCCGGCCGCCGCCCACATACTCAACCAGCTCGACCTCGCCCTACCCTGCTTGCCCAGGTACCTGCCGACCTACCCAGGTGCAAAATTGGTTCTTTATGTGCCGACCTAATCTGCTTGCCTAATCTGCTTGCGCGAAATTGGCTCCCTACTCTGCTTGCTTAATGTGCCTAATCTGCTTTAAGTGGTCCTAATATCATAACATGATAGTTTTATAATCATGGCTAAACATAATATGAACTAGATCTTTTTATGTCATTAAATCAATGAACTTAGGAATTGGGGGTTCAAGAATAACCCTGATGATAACAGGATAATAAGGAAACCTAAACTCTAGATTAGGACTTGAGTAGCGTTTAATGTTATTATATGATTTGTGGCACTTTAGGATGTATATACATGCAACAAAAGTTAATTGCTTGGTTTTCTTATTTGCTTGGATAATATACTCAGTGAATTAATGTATGATTTGCATGGATCACCATCAAGGTACGTGGTTGTACTTATGATTATATGTATTTACTTCCTATGTTTGTCAAGGTTTCTTGAAGATTGAATAAGTGATAGATGATGGATGTTTATTTATTTCATGCAAATTATAAAGTCCTTATGATTATCACATTAATTAAATCATGATATTTTGAACCCTAGGTTACACAGATTGAAAGGTAACACACTTTGTCCTAAGTTGCTAATTTTTATTCTAATATGAACTCTATTATCATCTATCCATGTTGCCTATAGTTTATAACATTGCATTGTGAATTATTGCATGTTTGAAACTATTAAATTCTTGATTTATTATTTAATAATGCTCTATAGATTAGGTACTTATCATGTCTATTAAAATCCTACCAATATAATTATGTGATCCCAACATATTAGGATTAACCATGTTGTTGGCCTAGAAACCCGTCCAAGATTGACTCATTAGGAGTAAATCTTGGATAGTCCCCGGTTTGGGACTGTTCTTGAACACCTAATCTCACTTAGGATGTAAGTGTATAATGTGTATTGGGTTTTCAAGAAAATTTTGGTAGCATTTCCCCGTTTGTTCTCTAAGTACATATGTACTTAGAGAACAGCGGGGAAATGCTGCCGAATTTTCTTGAAAACCCAATACACATTATACACTTACTAGTGAGATTAGGTGTTCAAGGATGGGATAGGTGTATATTACTTGTACATTGGTATAAATTAGAATGAACAATCACTAAATTATATACTATTTGTATGGAGTCCGGCTTCATTATAGATATCTATTATTGTGTTTGTTGGCCTAGAAACCCGTCCAAGATTTACTCATTAGGAGTAAATCTTGGATAGTCCCCGGTTTGGGACTATTCTTGAACACCTAATCTCACTTAGGATGTAAGTGTATAATGTGTATTGGGTTTTCGAGAAAATTTCGGCAGCATTTCCCCATTTGTTCTCTAAGTACATATGTACTTAGAGAACAGTGGGGAAATGCTGCCGAAATTTTCTCGAAAACCCAATACACATTATACACTTACTAGTGAGATTAGGTGTTCAAGGATGGGATAGGTGGTACACATTTATTATATATAAGAATGACATCACATGTGTTTGTTGGCCTAGAATGTGAACAATCATTGTTCTTTATATTACTTGTACATTGGTATAAATTAGAATGAACAATCACTAAATTATATACTGTTTGTATGGAGTCTGGCTTCATTGTAGATATCTATTATTGTGTTTGTTGGCCTAGAAACCCGTCCAAGATTTACTCATTAGGAGTAAATCTTGGATAGTCCCCAGTTTGGGACTGTTCTTGAACACCTAATCTCACTTAGGATGTAAGTGTATACTGTGTATTGGGTTTTCGAGAAAATTTCGGTAGCATTTCCCCGTTTGTTCTCTAAGTACATATGTACTTAGAGAACAGCAGGGAAATGCTGCCGAAATTTTCTTGAAAACCAAATACACATTATACACTTACTAGTGAGATTAGGTGTTCAAGGATGGGATAGGTGGTACACATTTATTATATATAAGAATGACATCAAATGTGTTTGTTGGCATTTCCCCGTTTGTTCTCTAAGTACATATGTACTTAGAGAACAGCGGGGAAATGTTGCCTAATCTTTTCCTAATATATACTTGTTTTCTCTGATCATAGAATGGATAGATCATGGATGTCCATTCGTAATCGTTGCACCCCAGAGTTTATATCTGGTCTTGATCAGTTTATTAGATTTGCCGAGGAACATAGGAAAAAACCTACAGATAGGTTCTACTGTCCATGTAGGCATTGCGGTAACAACTTGAAAGTCAACACTGGTGAGGAAATCAAAAATCATGTCATGTGCAACGGGATTGTACAAGGCTATACAGAATGGCACTGGCATGGAGAGATTTCAAAATCAAAACCAGTAGATGTCGATAACAGTGCTTGGGTGGAAGAAGAAATTGCCTCCGATGACGTAAATGTGAATGAACCAGTTCCAGCAGACATCGTTGATGCGATGCTGGATAGTTGTAGGGTAGAGCACACCGATCCACCTCCTATCTTTACAAACATTGTGCATGATGCTGAGATACCGTTATACACAGGCTGTGCTAAGTTTACGAAGCTTAGCGCTGTGTTGAGATTGTATAAGTTGAAAGCTAACAATAGATGGAGCGACAAAAGCTTCACTTCATTGTTGACTTTGTTGAAAGAAATGCTTCCTGAAGGAAACGAGCTTCCAATCTCAACATACCAGGTAAAGAAAATGTTGTGCCCAATGGGAATGGAGGCTAAGAAGATACACGCATGCCCGAATGATTGTGTATTATTTCAAAAGGACTATGTAGATTTGAAAGATTGTCCAAAATGTGGTGCGTCACGGTATAAATTGACGACTTCGGGGGAGTCCAAAACTGGTTCTCCTGCCAAGGTGTTGTGGTATCTACCTATAATATCACGGTTTCAACGCTTGTTTGCAAATCTGAAAGATGTGAAGAATTTGAGGTGGCATGCAGATGTTAAGAAAAATAATGATGGGATCCTACGACATGCGTCTGATTCCCCACAGTGGAAGAAGATTGATCTATTGTACCCTAAATTTGGTGAAGAAGATAGGAATCTAAGACTTGGGCTTTGTACAGATGGGATGAATCCGTACGGGACATTGAGCAGCCAACATAGCACTTGGCCATTCATGCTTGTTATATACAATCTTCCTCCCTGGATGTGTATGAAAAATAAGTACGTTATGTTGTCATTGTTGATATCGGGCCCTAAACAACCCGGAAATGATATCGATGTTTATCTTGAACCTTTGATTGATGACTTAAAGAAACTTTGGGCTGAAGGTGTGATGACCTATGATGCTTCAGCAAGAGAGACATTTCGTTTGCACGCTATGTTGTTTTGCACTATTAATGACTTTCCAGCATATGGGAATTTGTCTGGATATAGTGTCAAAGGAGCTAAAGTGTGTCCTATATGTGAAGAAAACACTGATTCAATAAGACTAAAACATGGCGGCAAGACTGTATATCTTGGTCATCGAAGGTTTCTTTCAAAATTCCATCCATATCGTAGGAAGCGCAAAGCATTCAATGGATGGAATGATGAACGGAGTGCACCTAAACCTATACCAGGGGATGTTGTTTATGAAAGAGTAAAAGACATTGTCAATGAATTTGGTAAGAAATCACAATGTAGTATGGCCACACGGAGTGACAATTCTTCATTCAAGAAGAAGTCAATATTTTGGGATCTTCCTTATTGGAGTTCTTTGACAGTTAGGCATTGTATCGATGTAATGCACGTTGAGAAAAATGTCTGTGATAGCATCATTGGTACTCTATTAAATATACCAGGTAAGACTAAAGATGGGATAAAATCCAGACTGGACCTACGTGAAATGGGAATAAGGTCAGAATTAACAAAATTATGTGAAATGGATAATAAAAGAACATACTTACCTCCCACTTGTTACACGTTGTCTAGAAAGGAGAAGAAAACTTTTTGTGAATGCTTGGTAAATGTTAAGGTGCCACATGGTTACTCATCCAACATCCGTAGATTGGTATCAATGAAAGATCTGAAGTTGATAGGTCTTAAATCTCATGATTGTCACACTCTAATGCAACAAATATTGCCCGTGGCAATTCGATCTATATTGCCGAAGCATGTAAGGTTTGCAATTACTAGACTTTGTTTCTTTTTCAACAGTCTATGCAGCAAAGTTATTGACCCTGATACTCTCGATAATTTGCAAAGAGAAGTGGTTGTTACCCTATGTCATCTTGAGATGTATTTCCCTCCTTCGTTCTTTGATATCATGGTACATCTTGTTGTCCACTTGACTAGGGAAGTGAAAATGTTGGGACCAGTTTTCTTGCATTGGATGTATCCCTTTGAACGATACATGAGCATTTTTAAAGGTGATGTTCGAAACCGTTATCGGCCTGAAGGGAGTATTATTGAAGGTTATGTGGCAAGAGAGGTTATGGATTTTTGCAATGACTTTCTCAGTGGTAATGACACTCCTGATAATGACAAGAATATTGAGGAGGGCAAAGGAATTTTGGGATCACGGGTGAAAGTAATCAGACGTGAGCAGTTAGAACAAGCTCACTTGTATATTTTACACAATATGGACGAAGTGAGTGTTTATATCGAGGAACATACCAATTTCATAAAGAGACAACATCCTCGAGCAAGTTTAATGTGTCTTGCTAGAGAGCATAATAAGACTTTTACTAAGTGGTTTGAAGATAAAGTCTTACATCAACTATCTCAAACACCAAATGATATTACAGAAACTATCAAATGCCTCGCCTTTAAACCAAAACTGAATGTTATGTCTTATGAAGGGTTTGACATTAATGGATTCACATATTACACAAAGTGCCAAGATGATAAGAGTGTCGTCCAAAATAGTGGGGTCACTCTTCAAGCGTCGACTATGTACTTTGCAAGTGCAAAGGATAAGAGTCCACGTGAAGCTAAAATGTCATATTACGGTGTCATTGAGGACATTTGGGAGTTTGACTACATAGATTTCAAAATTCCGCTCTTTAAATGTAATTGGGTTGATAACACCAAAGGAGTTATAGTGGATGAATTGGGTTTCACTTTGGTGAACTTTGAAAAGATTGGCGAGAAGGGTGAACCATACATATTGGCATCACACGCGAAACAAATATTCTATATCGATGATCCTGCGAATGATAAATGGTCAGTTGTTCTTCATGGTAAAAGACAGTTCATTGAAGATCCTATAGATGAAGAAGAGTACTATGATAAGTATGATGACTCCAGTCCATTCTCAGTTGGGTTGCCCACTCCACAAAATATTGAAGCTAATGATGACTTATATGTGCGCGGAGATCACAATGAAGGATTGTTAATTGATAAAAGATCACAATTTTAGAGACATGTATGTTTATACAAATGCTAAATGTTTGCCTTTTTCTAGTTAATACAAATGCTAAATGTTTTCCTTTTTCTAGTTAATACAAATGCTAAATGTTTGCCTTTTTCTAGTTAATACAAATGCTAAATGTTTGCCTTTTAAATGACATTTTCAGATGGCTGACCATGATGAGCATGATGTCCATGATGAGCATGAAGTCCATGATGAGCATGCTGTCCATGACGAGCATGGTGAGGATACTAATGTAAGTTCTAAAAACATATCCTGTATTTCTATAAAATTCATTATCTTCTAGTTATGTCATATATCCTATATTTCTATATTGGGCTAATTTAGTGTGTTTATTTTTGTCAAATTTTAGGTTGATGATGCACCTGTACCCACTGAAGCACTGGAGAAACTTGATGCGCAGCACCAAACACTTAACAAGAAAAGGGGCATCACTCTGTTGAAGAAGTTATTAGCGCTAAGTGGTAGTGGATCCAAATTGGTGGTGGAGTTTGATAATGGAGGAAATCCAATTGGAGTGAACCGCAATAATTTTGTAAACTATCTTGGGTGTACCACTCGGAGCCATTGTGGTGTTAAGTATGATAATTGGCATAAAGTTCCTCAAGGGAAAAAAGACTTGATATGGAAGGATTTATGCGTGAGTTATTATTATTTGCAATTCTATTTTGTAGATTACAAATTCTATTATTTGCAATTCTATTTTGGATACTAGTTAATAACATTTCTATTTCACAGAATCTGTTTGCATTGGATGAGAAGTTGCATCGTAAAAATGTGATGCAACGTGCTGGAAAGATGCTTAGGAATTATAGGACAAATCTGAATAGAGAATACATAAAAGAGGGTGATAAGAAGAAGAAGTCAGCCCTTGAACAATGGAACTTCTTGGACAAAGAAGATTGGGACAATTGTGTTGCTTCAAGAAAATCTGAAGAATTCAAGGTATTAGGCGTCACTCCCAATTTAATTAATATACATTGTATTCACCTATTCAAGATTAACATTTAGTGCTACTAACCAAATCATTAATGTGCATACTAACTAGGCCCTCAGTGACGCACAAAAAGCAAGGCGTGCACTGAATGTGCATGACCACACTATGGGTCCAAAAGGCTATGCAAGCGTTCGCCAAAGACTACAGGCGGAGTCTGCAGCTACTCAGCAGTCTGCTCAGGAGTCTGCTCCTACTCAGGAGTCTGCCACACCCATGCCTCGCCATGATATCTGGATAGCTGGCAGGCAAAACAAGAAGGGTGAAATAAAGAAGCCTGTAACTGCTGAGGCGGCTGCAAAAATGGTAAAATACAACTCTTAGAGAAATCGTTTGAATATTGATTATTTGTGGTGTTAACTTACCCATTTCTATTTATGGTGATTAGCGGGAGCTGCACGAGCAGAGGAAACAAGGAACGTTCATCCCTCAGGGCACAAGGGATGAATTGACAGTTGCTCTGGGTAACCCAGAGCATCCTGGATGTGTTAGAGGTGCCGGCGCTGGTGTTGGCATCAAAGCATTCTTTGGGACATCCCAGCGCAAACCCAGAGCGGGACTTTCTCAAGAAGAGGTAACCTATTCTTTTTTTAGAATGTTACTGCAAAAAGAAATTCATTAATAAGAAGCTAATGTTTCTTTTATCCATATATAGGAGAATAAGAGAGTTGAGGATTTAGTTGCTAAGAAGGTCAACGATGTAGTTGCTGAGAAGGTCAAGGAAGAATTGCTGCGGTGGCAGGCATCTCAGGCTTCCAATACGCCTATGGCGACCCACTCTTCTCCTTATGCACAGATTGCGAGTAATCCTGGAGACCCATCGCCTAGCACGTCTGCTGTAAGTATTGTTTATGACATTGTAGCTAGTCTTTTCAAGATGATATGTTTTCAAGATGATATGTATATATGTATAATATTATTTATGTAAATTTGTAGGCATTGAAGCCATGCCGCTTAAGAATGCAAGACTACGTTGTTGCAGAGGCGCAAGCTTACCCGTCCCTTCCTGGGGCAATGTTTCACGGGACTCCAATGCCACAGGGCTACGTTCGTGTGAGCCCGATACGTGTGTTACCCGATTGGAGGGAAGTTGTGTTGCCATATGCCCACCCAGATATTGATACACTTGGTGAGGCAGAAGGCGGGGTCATATTGTGGCCCAAAGCAGATGTCGTCTACACGACTGAAATTGTAAGATAAATTTACATTGATTTAGACTGTTAATGTGTATATATGATGTCAACTGATCTGAAATTATATGTACAGGTTAAAAAGAAGACACCAGGAGCACCTAGGCCTCCACCTCCACTTCCCGCATTACCCGATTGGGTTCCAACTGACCTAACATACCCGTTAGGTCCTGCTTGTAGGGGAATGGCATGTTGGCTACGGGCACATAATATACATTGCCCTATAATTATTTCTTTAGATGCAGATTATGCAGGTCAATCATACGATAGCTCTTTATTTATACAAGATATTATTGACTGTTTATGTATGATTGGCTAAATACATCAATGATAGAGACATGGATAAGGTGAGATCTTGTTTATACATCCATATACCTTGTGTAAGATCCGGTGATCTGGTTTCTTATATATTAATGCATACGCCTATATGTTTTGCAGCTACTTAGTCGAAGATCATTGCAAACAATTTGCATTTGATCATGTGGGATTTTTGATTCCATCATTGATTAGTTTGGTAGCTAAAGACCCTGATACTGTTCAACAATATTGTATAGATGCTTTTACAATTTTTGGTCAGCAAAAGAAGATGATAATAATAGCTCCATTCAATGTCAAGTAAGTTTACTTTATTTATAATTTGGACTTAAGAAAATTCCATTTTTATTTTGCATTTTGAGTTATTAATTGTTAACTTCTTACCTCTAGCGGTAGATATTGGGAGTTACTAGTTATTGTCCCCGGGACATTCACTGTTTATTATCTAGATCATGCGGGGAGTACATTGAACCCTAAAATTGGACACGTAATGAGAATGTCATTATTCTGGTGAGAAATATTTCATTTTTATATCCGTTAACATCTTTTATTACATTACTATTTACTTGTGCAATTTACTGTGTTATATTAACATGTAGGGGTTTAGATGCATTCAAAAAGGCTGGAGGAAAGGTCCCAAGGAAAAAGAACCAGCCAATAAATTGGAAGAATGTACAAGTAAGTTCCCGACTCCCCGACTCCAATGTATATATCATTGATGTGAATTGTTCTTAGTTGTATTATTTTGTATGTTTCAATTTATAGTGTGCTACACAAGACAATGGCTGGGCATGCGCATACTATGTGATGTGATTTATGCAGATGATTATCAAACATGCCGCATTGGACATCGATAGCATACATGAGGTATTATATATAGTCTCATTAGTTAGTATGAAATATATCAATCTTATTTTTATATTATTACTTATATATATACATCATTATCTTTGTAGGTGTTTAAAACTGACCACACTATAGGTAAACACTTAAAAAATATACATGCTCCATATACAATGGAAGCATTAAATGAAGTAAGAGAAGAATGGGCAAAAGCCATACAAACAGTGGCAACTGTAAGATATAATTGGGATGTTGATAGCGATAATGAATGATACTTTGTAAATGAATATTTCTGAATGTTAATACATGTATTTGAATGTTTCTATATGTGTGAAAGTGAGAATTGAATTGATGTCTGAATGTATGTACTTGTGTGAAATTTTCCTTGTGACTTTTACAGGTTTGCGGCCTGTTTGTAGGCTGATATCAATGGATGTCGTAAACCTGCAGTTCATAAAACTGAACTACAGGTTCTCATCCTGCTGACCAGCCACAGCAGGCCTGCAAACTGATATGAAAAAAATATATATATAAATAGGCGTCGGTTATTTATATAAAACCGTCAGCAAAGACCTACAGTGTCGGTTATTTATAGATAACCGACGCCTGATGTGGCCAAAGCAGTCCTGGAAATGGCGTCAGATATTCGTATCGAACCGACACCCATTTAAACAACCAGGCGTCGGTCTTTTGGTATATAACCGATGCCAAAAGGGTTCGCGCCACAGAAAACGGCGTCATCTAGGACACTTTATGCGTCGGTTATCTACTAAAAGACCGACGCTCCATGGAATATAGGTGTCGGTCTTTTAGTAAATCACCGACGCAGAAAGTGCCCTAGATGACGCCGTTTTCTGTGGCGCGAACCCTTTTAGCGTCGGTTATCTACTAAAATACCGATGCCTATAGGTTAAATAGGCGTCGGTTAAAAAACCGACGCCGAAGTGTTCGACCTTTAGCGGCACCCACATAGGCGTCGGTCGGAAACTGACGCCAAATGGGGTTAAAAGACCGACGCCAAAGGCCGTTTCTGTAGTAGTGAATCACGTTATGTGCTCCAACTTAGGAGATGGTGGTCCCACTAACAGACTAGCGGGCCCAAGAAACTTTTGATATCTTGGACCAAATTATAGATGGTCAGTCCTTTATCAGAAAGCATCCGCTTCAAACATAAGGTCATCGACGTACGCCCATCAACCACCAATAATATCCCCCCAACCCCCTGGGGTGGGTTTGTTCCTAAGGAGTAAAGTAGCAACCATGACTGAGGTCTCAACCACGATAGAGGTCTCGAATGTGATAGTGGTCTCGACTGCGACAGAGGTCTTGATTGTGACAGTGATCTTGATTGCAACATTGGTCTCGACTGTGACAGTGGTATCGACCACAACAGTGGTCTTGATCACGAAAGTGGTCTCGAATGTCACTCCTACAAATACCTGCCCCCTGCTACCTAGGTGGGGGTTTGGTGGTTCGGATATGTGTCCTATGACTTAGCCTTTTGGAGGTTCCCTCCGGTGACTAATGGTTCCCAGAGCTTCGTGGGGGTGATCTAGGGTTCAAGAGGACTGAAGAACACACCCTACATCCATCCCTACAGCCTGTCTCTGTCCACCTATGCTTTCCACCATTTTTCATCCATTTCCAGCCATTCCCATCCACCTTTTGCCTCCATTAATCCACAAAGGCTGTAACTCAGGGAGTAATCAAGGAGAAAGGATGTCAGGGAGTCCATAAGATCAAGGAGGACAACCCAAGGATAAGATCCATCCCTTCCGTAGGCTAAGGAGCAAGAGCCACCTCTCCTCTATGGGATATATATCTTCTTCTTCGCCTTTCTTCTACAGTTCTCCTTTGTTTTTGTACGAATAATGTTCTTCCATCTTTGTTCAGTGCCAACTATGCTTGTCCATGGCTAGTTGATCTCCTTGGGTATGTTTCCCATTTTGGGAATGTTTATGTACTTTTACCTTTATCAAGTAGTTGTGTTTCAGATCTAGTATGCTATTTGTTCTATCTTCTCTTTTCGGTTATGATTGTTGGTTCGGCTGATCTCTTTCTTGCTTGAACCTCTATTTCTACATAGATCAAAAGATTAGTTGTAGAAATGGATAAAAGAGTTAGTTTGGATCAAATCTAAAAGGAGGAGGACCAAATGAGTGGTTTGGAACATATCTGACTATTCCAGACCTGAGAGGGTATCTGGGGGTGTTGATCCATAATCCTTGAGAGAGGTTCTTGATCATTGATGGGCTTTTAGTCATGCTAAGAGAAAGTGAGTGGGATGAACCCCACAAGAGCAACTACAATGGTACATTCAATGTTTGGATGTTAGACGCTTGTGAGGGTGTTCGAGGGTTGTCTCTGCCTGAGATTGCATAGACTTCCCAACTTGTGGTTACATAGCCAGGAGCTCCTTCGCTTTGATTAGTAGAATTTGAAGGACTCTATTTTGTTTTCTTTACTTCATTTTGTTTTATTTATTGGCAACCTTCTAGATTAATTATAGTTCTATACTTTTATCAACTATCAGATTGTCTTAATTGGCTTAAGAACAAGATGTTAAGCATCTTAAATGTACACACATCCTTGTGTTTGACCCTGTATATCTACTTCGACCCCGTAATAAAGTTGTAGGGGTCCTTGAAGGGTTTGTGTTATATATTTAAAAGTCCTATTTACCTTTGAGATCATGCATCCATTTTTGGAGCACGCACCCGGGTCCGATCAATGTTGCTCTGCCCAAGACATACCACATGAAAACAATGTGTTTGCTTGCTCAAAACTGGGTGTAGAGACCCCCATCAAAGCCAGCAAGCTAGGTGGAAGTCGGTCTTGGAGGAAGTGTAAGTAGTTGGAAGGAGGCAGTAGGGGCATGTCCACCATCATAGATAGGGGATACATGTTGGGTTTTACATGGTCAGAGTAGGCAGCGGAAACAAAAAAATTACTTGACCATAAATCCATAACCAGCAGATCGCATCAATATCTATGTAATGAGAAGGATGGTTTTAGCGAGATATACCTAGTCCTAAGGCTTTCTCAGCGACTATACCTCACATCAAGTGCAGTCTTCACCCACCTATCTTTGATGGCATCTGTGCAGCTCTTGGTCTTGACCCAGACTACGGTTGACTGTCATCCTCCTGAGTGGCAGAAGTCTCCTGCCTCTATAGATAGCCCACACGGACCACTGGGAACTCTAGTCATCCTGAAGAATGAACTAGAAGGAGTTTTCCCCTTCTATCAGCATACTAGTCACCAACACACTCTCCCACATTCAGTTGCTTTTCTATAGTTGTCTTTTCCCTTGTTGTTCCTCCCTGGATGGGTAGAACTTGCTTGGGCTCTCTCAGTTACCACAACCAGAGAGGACAACAACTTTGCAGAGCAACTAATGTTCTAAGTTGCATCTCTGGAGAAGGCCCATGTACCCCTCTATTTATAATAGAGGGTAGGGTCATGGTTCACAGTCTGTGCGGGAGTAGAAGGATCTGGAATTTTCATGAATAATTTGCACTGTGGCAGGCGAACCGGTCATTTCATAAATGAAACAGTCATTTGGCAAGGTGAGTCGATGGGTTCACTAGTGAACCAGTTGGTTGGGAGTGTGAACCAATCATTTCACTTCCCAGACTTACCCACAATTGACTTTCCTTGTTCATTTCTAATTAATGCAAAGATTAATTCTTGTCCCAATCAAATTGAATAGGTGAAATAGAAAACTTTTTCTCACAAATTGGAACAACCCAACACTACTCGTTTAGACAAGTGAACCGGTTGGTTCACCGGAGTGAACCGGTCATCTCACTGACCATGAGCCGATCAGTTCATCTAGTGAAGCGGTCGGTTGGTGGTCCAGGTTGTGCCGAACACAGTCAATTTAGTTCTCAATCAATCTAACACTCTAATCACTTGGTTCAACACTTGAAATTGATGATTCTGAGTCAATTCTATTAATTGAATGTTTGATTGAGTACCTAAACACTTTAGTAACCAATCCAAACTTCATCCGTGGATAAACTTCTCTTCCAGGTTAATCTTTTATGTGTGACCCTATAGGTCCCATTTCATGTTGGCAGTAATATCCATAACTAACTTATGACATCACAAGCAAAGAGTGGTGCCTAATCACACATCAATGCTACCCAAGTGAAAAGGAAAGCTAGAGAACAACTTTCAATGCTACAGTCTGTGATTGGTATTCTAGTTAATGTATAATTCCTTTGTCTCTGATATCCTGAATGATCTCAAGGCATGGAGTTGTTATCCTTTCAACGTTCATTCATTTTTCTTGAACTAGAGAAGACTATCTGAGATATGTGTGACATCAATATCATATATTGATTCTCATGCACATGCCTTTCTCAGTCTTGCTTATCAAGCGGCATGGACATCATACTCCCTTAGGAGGGACAAATCCCATATCTATCACTCACAATCTATGTCATTTATCAAAGTCACCCAATCATCACCGTTATAACAACCCATGTTTCAAGACTACGTTTGATGATGTCAAAGTGTACTCAATCACATTCGATGAGTGTAGTGATTTTAGGTCTAAGAATCACAATCACCACCATCACTATGAGAGATGATTCTGACAACTAATGTTATGGCTCCATGTATCACTCTCATGGTAGGTATGTTTGATACACTGTTCTCCAACATGTATATGTGTTCTTGGTTTGATATCATATATCATAACTAATGAGACATTGTCATCAACCAACACACACTCTAGTCTTGATGTGTCATTGTTATCTATCAAGCTTCCACAATGACATCTGACTAGGGACATAACAAGAATGTACATACTCGTATCATCCATATGATCTCATTATTCAGGTCCTCAACCTGAAGACGTACATCATTGAGTATTTTCATTCCTTAGATATTCATTCTGCTCCATCATTTATCTCATAATCGATTGAGCTAGAATAAATTAGAATCTTGCCTTTGATATTTATCAAATCAATCATGTGTATGCCAATCCAATCATCATATGATTGGCTCTCATGGCATACATACCAACAATATAGTGGAAGTAGTAGGGTGGTGGTCCAGGTAGAATTAACTTTATGCATAGGAATCATAGTCAGTAGTTGGGTAGGGCTGGTAGGTGGGGTAAGGATGGGTGTAGGACAAGTTCATGTTTGTCATTATTTAAACAAGATCCTGATGTAGGTTCTCCTGGACCTGTAGGTTGTATGCCTATTGGTGCATCATGTAGACCATGAGGGTTTCATTAGACACTAAGGATGAGTCATGACCAGGTCAAAGACAAGGTGGAGGGGCCTTGGTGGAGGTCGAAGCACCAGTAGTGGTAGAGGAGGTGGGATGAAAAGACTTCTTCACAGTGGTTTCATTGATGTAAACACCTTTCCTACTTGCTTCCTAACCAAGATCATGGAAAAGGGAGTTCTCAGCATGATGAGCAAACAAGCCACAAATCAAGTTGGGATAAGGTGTGTGGGTTCCACGGGTATTTTCCCCAGAGTCAAAGAAGCTCATGTGATGGAGAATGTAACGGGCCCATTTAACTTTGACATCATTAAGGAGACAACACATTAGCACAATAGTGTTTTTTGCAATATTTGTTTAGTTTTTCTTTGGGTGGATATTATAGTTGACTACAAGTGCAATGAGGTGAGTCTTGATGTCAAGGGAGGAACAAGGAAGGATCACTTTCTTCCTATAGGGAACCTTAGGTTTCTTTAGGAACTTATGAATGTCAGGTAGGGTAAGCTCAGGTTCAAAGCTTTTTTACAACTTGTTAGGGTCAAGAAAGTCAAAATATTGGTGATAGGTGGTCAACCATGTATATCAGATGGTGGTACCATTGTAATAAGAATTCAAGGAATCCTTAGAGATGGAAAACTTGGTACCTACAATCATGGAGGTAAGGATCACTTGATGATTAGAGGGTGGCATAATAGAAGTAGCTCCATGTGTGATTAGCATAGAATTCATGGACAACTTTTCTACTAGAAAGAGAGTTAGTGTAACACAATCTCTCTACTCACAATGTGCCAAGGTGTTGTGCATTGAACACGACAACAACCTCATTCGTCAACTCACTTCTAGATTCAAGCGAACGAAAAGGAAAAGGATTTCTAGGAAGAATCACCTTATACCTATTGACATCTTGAGAGGAGATGGAGGAGGTTCCATCAAAGGAAACAAACCTAGAAGTAGTGGAGGAGGAAGGTACTCTAGCTGGGCCAATCCTTTTGCATCAGATTGAAGCCATAGAGATGAAAGGAGATGAAATGGCAACAAAACAAGGAAGATGGCATGTTTTGCAGGCCACCCAAGCAGTAGGGTTGTGGTAGGGAGAGGCTAGGGTAGGTGATCTAGGGCTAGAGGGGCTAAAGGAGAGGTTTGGGTAGTGCTATGGTTTAAGGAAAAAAAGAGAGAAGGGGTATCAATCAACTTTGCTCTAGTTGAGAGGGAGAATGTCGACCGATTGCCTATATATTTTTCTTCCCAACAGTGTTGCCAGTACAGTTTTAGGTTTGGGAAACTCAGCCGACATTATGGTTTTGTTCAATCCTTGGCATGTTGTTGGTCGAGTTTCTCCCAGAATAAACTTGGTTGACATGTTAGTTTGTCTAAAAGATAAGAAAATTAATTATAGGCCACAAGAGTTTTATATAAATTATTTGTATAGCCTATAACATTCCACTCATCATTGGCTAGTATTTTGTGGTAAAACAAGTGTTTGCAAAAAATAGCCAAAAATGAAAAATAAGGCATTAAAACAAGGTGTATATAGAACAAACAAGTATGAGATGAGAAAATTATGAGCAAAACATATAGGTATGAGAACATCAAGCTAGAAGGCATATCATTATCGTCAAGAGTAGTAATAATCAGTTTTGATTTAATAAAAGTAAATTTCTCTCTGCTATAGGTTTTATGAAATGTCTGCAAGTTGATTTTTGTGTCCACATGTGTGGCATAGATATCCTTTTTAGAAATGTGGCTACAAAGGAAGTGAACATGGGCCTCTATATGTTTGTATCTACTATGCAATGTAGGATTGTAAGAAAGATTGATTGCACTAGTATTATCCCAAATGATAGAAGAAACATCATAATGAACATTAAAGTCATGGAGAAATTACTTAATCCATAGGAATTGGGAAAAACAACTTCCATCTACAATGTATTAAGCCTAGGTAGTTGAAAGAGCCACAAAGCTTTAATTTTTGGAGAACCAAGAGACTAAGCATGGTCCTAGGAGGAAGCAAGTGTCGCTTGTGCACTTTCTATCAATTAAGCACCATGCATAATTTGCATCAATATAAGCAGTAAGAGTAAAGTCCCTTGACTTGGGATGCCATAGTCCAAAATTGTGGGTTTTGCCTAGGTACCTTAGAATCCTCTTAACCCCTACAAGATGGTATTTTCTAGGATTTGATTGAAATCGAGCACACAAGCCAATATTAAACATGATATTAGGTCCAGAGACAGTTAAATATAGCAAGCTACAAATCATACCTCTATCGAGATTCTCATCTACGTTCCCACCTTCCTCATTTCTATCAAGTTTGGCAGTGTTTGCCATGGGGGTGTCCATCATCTTGGTGTTCCCCATCCCAAAGCACTTCAAGAGTTCACTTGTATACTTGCATTGGTTGATGAAGTTTCCTTCCTTTGTTTACTTGATTTGGAATCCAAAGAAGAAACTAAGCTCCCCCATCATACTCATCTCGAACTCACTCTTCATAAGAGAACTAAACTCCTTGCAAAGATGAAGATCGGTTTCGCAAAAAGATGATAGCATCAAAATATATTTGAATGATCAAAGACTTGCTAGAAGTGTGTTTAAGAAAGAGGGTAGAATCAACTTTGCCCATGACATAGCCTTGCCAAACAAAAAGTTCTTCAATTTCTCATACCAAGCTCTAGGGGCTTGTGAGTCCATAGAGATCTTTTTCCAACAAATAAACATGGTTAGAAATCTTGTCATGCTCAAATCTGGGAGGTTGAACAACATAGACTTCCTCCTCTATTCTACCATTTAAAATCACACTTTTAACATCAATTTGGTAAAGCAAGAAATTTTTATAGCTAGCAAAGGCAAGTAACATTCTAATATATTCAAGTCTAGCAACAAGAGCATAAGTTTCATCAAAATCAATACCTTCTTGTTGATTGTAGCCTTGAGCAACTAACCTTGTTTTGTTCCTTACCACTTTTCCTCTTCCATCTAGATTTTTGTGGTGGACCCACTTGGTTTTAGTGATCTTCCTATCATTTGGTCTTGGCACTAAGGTGTAAACTTTGTTCTTATCGAACTGCTCTAACTCCTCTTGCATAGCTAGGATCTATTCATCATCCTTGAAAATTTCTTTGATGTTCTTTGGCTCAAGTTGTGAGATGAAGGTGTTGTCGGCTTGTTCCTTGTTGAATGCATCCCATTTCTTCATCCTTTTAAAAGGATTGCCAATAATGAGCTCTTTAGGATGATCTTTAGCAAACCGGGGAGTTGGATCCTTATTTTCTTATTCTTTTTCTTCTTCCTCTACTGCCACCTCTTTTCCTTTGTCAAGATGTTATTACCTCATCTACAACATCATAATTTATAATATTCTTGGAAATATATGGGTTAGTTTGAAAAAAATTAACATTGAAAGATTCTTAAACTTTAGATAATTTAATGTTAACAACTTCTAAAACCTCTACTAGTAGTGCCACATCCAAGAAAGAAAGTCTTGTTAGATTTCACATCAAACTTGTCGTGGTAATCTTTGGTGTTTAAAACAAAACAAGGACAACCAATAACATGAAAGAAATCGATGGAGGGCTTTCTACCATGCCATAACTCATAGGAGGTTTTCTTTAGGGAAGGATGAGTGAAAACTTGATTTTACACAAAACATGAAGTGCTAATAGCTTTGACCTAAAACTTCTTTAGAGTATCATACTCTAAAAGCATTGCCCTAGCCATTTCCTGTAAAGACTCTATGCTTTCTCTCTACAACCCAATTTTTTTGGGGTGTACAAGGGGAAGAAAAGTTATGTGCATAACCTGATTCCTCATAAAACTTCTCAAATAATAAATTTT
Source organism: Alisma plantago-aquatica (assembly GCA_963693085.1). Taxonomy (NCBI): domain Eukaryota; kingdom Viridiplantae; phylum Streptophyta; class Magnoliopsida; order Alismatales; family Alismataceae; genus Alisma; species Alisma plantago-aquatica. The sequence goes on along the minus strand of OY856411.1, from coordinate 1,066,593,902 downwards.
CAAACTCTCCCCCATAGTCAGTATGTATAGAGATATCTGACAAGAAGCTTCACTTTCAACCCATTTGCAAAAAGTAGAGAAAACAACAAGAGTATCACTTTTTGAATCTAAGAAGAAAGTCCAAGTAAAGTGAGAAAAGTCATCGACAATCACGAGACAATACTTGCTACCATGAAGAGATTGAGTTCTAATTGGTCCAAATAGATCAATGTGAAGAAGTTCAATAGCTCTTTTGGTGATAAAGACTCCTTTGGATTTAGAGGAGGATTTGGTTTGCTTTCCTTGTGTACAAGGTTGGAATTCCTCATCCTTCTCAAAGTCCAATTTAGGAAGTCCTTTGATCAATTCCTTTTTTCTCAACTTCTTCAACTGATGCATATTTACATGACCAAGCCTACGGTGGCACAAAGATATATGAATTTTATCAATACAAGCCATCTACCAAGAATAGATCTTAAGAGAATCAAGAACAATAACATAAATATTTCCATTTCTAGTTTCCTTATATATACAGTTGTAGGAGAGGGAATCTAGAAGCAAGCATTCTAGAGAAGTAAATAATACAAGATATCCATTGTCACATAGTTGACTAACACTAATAAGATTTTGATGTAGAACATCCACAAGATTAACATTCTTGATGATGATTGAATCACGCACATCACCCTCACTATAATGTTACCTTTGTTGTTGTCACCAAAATTCATCGATCCTCATTTATTCTTTATGAAATTGTTGAAGTGTCTTATTTCACTTGTCATGTGCTTGGAGCAACCACTATCAAAAATCCATTTTCCTTTTACCTACAATAAAGGAAGATGTCGATGCCCAATTCAAACATTGGGATTAGAAGTTAGCTTGGGGACCCATTTCATCTTTAAGTTGGTATCCTTCTCTTGGTATGGACAATAACTAGAATAATGACCATCACTCTTTCAATCTGCACAAACCATAGGGTTCTTAGATCCGGATGACTCTCCATGGCAGATAGGAGGTTCCTTGCTCTTTTTCTTACTCTTTTCCTTATTTTTAGGAGCTCCCTCATATCCCTAACCACTTTTATCATTTTCTTTGGTAGAGTGATCTAGGAACTTCATTGAGGGACTTTTTCCATTTGAGGAACTTTTACAAGGAAGCTCTAAGCTTGTGATTATCATCACTAAGAGTAACAACTTTATAAGAAAGACTAGCTAAATCATATTGAGCATGAAGCATGTCAGCCTCTAGACAAAGGGATTTGGTATGATAAGAATATCTGTCAAGAGTTATTCTAGCTACTTCACTACTTGGCAATAAAGGTCTAGAAGAAAGATCACTAATTTTAGCAAGCAATCTAGCATTTTTAGTCCTAAGAAAAGTAAGATCATCAACATATATTCTATTTTTATCCTTAATATTATCACAAGCATGTCTAAGATCATTGAACTTGGCAACAAGTTTATCATTTTCAGTTCTAATCAAAACAAGATCATCAAGGTGAGTTTGCATCTAATCTTTTAGACTATTCATGTTCTTAAGATAAATCCCATCTCTACCTCAATGACATTATATTGCAAATCAATCTCAAGAAATTGACCTTGCAATAAATCAATACTATCAAGATGAACTTTCTCATTTTGCTCAAAGAAATCAATTTTAGCATACAAGTCATCAATGATTTTTTCTAACCTTTTCTTTTTGGATTTTCACTTAAAATAAGAAGAGCAGAAAGCATTAAGCATATCAATGAGGACTTCTTTAGATAAATCATTCAAGCTTACCTCACTTACATCACTTACCTCACCTATGTCTTCACTGGTTTAGGCCATGAGAGTAAGGTGTCATTCTCCCTCATTGGAGATGAAATAACTAGAAGAAGACTCCTCCAATGTGGCATGGGTCGCATCTTTGCTTATTCTTTCCTTCTTTTCCTTCTTCTTGTACTTGCCTTCCTTCTTGTATTCCTCCTTCTTCTTGGAGTTTGACTTGGGGAAATCATTCTTGTAGTGCCCTTTTTGTCCACACTCATAGAACCTTGGAGTGGAGGAGTAGGAGGGCTTTCCTTTGAAGTGCTTCCCCTTAGAGTATTTAGCTTCATGATCACTACGGGACTCATCGTCGCTTGAGGTTCAGAAAGTAAGTGGTTGTTGAAGAACAATGACCTCCACTTGAGCTTTAAATGCATTGTTCTTTCTCTTCTTTAACTCTTTCTCTTATTTCTTCTCTTCTTCCTCTTGCTGGTCAAGTTTGGGCTCATAGGCTTGAAGATTTCCATTGAGCTCTTCAATAGAAATGTCACCAACTCTTCTTATTTCTTTAATAGAAGTCACCTTGGATTTCCACATCTTTGGAATAGACCTAAGGATCTAGGAGTTGATGGTTCCTTGATCCATAGGGTGGGCCAAAGAAGCAAGTCCATTAATGATGGTGTTGAGTCTTGAGTACATCTCAGCGACTCTATCCTTCTTTCCCAACTTGAATTTCTCAAGGAGACCCTTGAGAATGTAGACTGCGGACTCCTTGACTTGCTTGGTCCATCATAGGTGATGCAAAGTTTGTTCCATATCTCATGGTTTGTCTCCCAAGAAGAGATCTGGTTGAACTCAGAAGAGTGAGGGCTGCATAAATGATGTTTATGGCCTTTACATTCAATTCTTCCTTCTTGAGTGTAGCTTCATACTAAGTAGCTACATCTCCCGCCGACTCCTTGTATGGAAGGATGACTAATTTCCACTTGTCATAGCTCATTCCTTGCAAGTAGAACTGCATTTGCCACTTTCAATGACAGAAGTTTGTGACGCAAAGATTGGAGGTCTCATGGAGAATCCACCCTCCAAGTTGAGAGAACCTAGAAGATTGTCACCCATCTTCTTATCTCATGGGAGAAATTGTCAGAGAAGATCGTGACTCTGATACCACTTGTTGGATGAAAGGGCTCTAGAGGGGGGTGAGTAGATCTAAAAATCACTTAAACCAAATTCATTATACCTTTAAATTACTTAAAGAAATAGGATTGCAAATATGGAATTTAATGTGTAATTAAAAATACATAACAAGGATGAGAGATATTGAATGAGATCAAGAACAAACTATGTAGAGTGGTTCCAAACTCCAAATTAGGAGAACATACATCCACTACCCAGAGAGGTCAAACTCTAAGATTTTGCAACCATTTCATACGTATATTCCATTATAAAACATATAATAAGACCTTCCTTTTGAAGGGAAAGTATACCTATCCTTCCTTTTTAAGGACCAAAAGGAGCCACTAAACCCTACAAGGTCTTACCTATCCTTGGAGTAAGAGTTTTCAACCTCTACAAGGGCTTTCACAATTTTACAAAAAGCTAGACACCTTCGCCAAGGAGCTCCCCTCTTGCAATAAGTTTTCTACCTTACAGGAATTACCCAATCTTCTCAAGGATCTTTAGCCTTCACCTTCTCCTTCAGCTTGAAGAAGCTTTCGCCAACTTTTCTCTTGAGAAAGGGGTTGGGAAATGGAAGATTTGAAATCTTTACAAGAGTACAATGGAGTAGCTCTCTCACACATAGCCTATCTCACTCATAATGACATTTAGATTAGTAAGAAAGAGAAATAAAGTGACTCTATGTGGAAAAACATGCTCAACTATAGCTAAGAGCAAGGTAGGAAAATATGGGATGAAGTCTAAGGGTCCCTATTTATAGTTGGGGGTGTCCACATGCCATTAAAAGCACTTGGGAATGAATTATAGTCATTTGGGGTGTTTCAAAGGATCTATTTTTTATGTTTGCAAAACTCCAATGACTAGAATCACTTTTTCTACCATACTCCATGCAGTGCAATCAGTCGAGTTTCAATAAAGGTAATTTGACTTATTCCACTATGTGACAAACTGATTTTATTTTGTCATCTGAGTTCATCCTAGATGAAACTCGACTGATGGCTTAAAATCACTTTGTTTGTGTAGGGTGTCAGTCGAGTTTGACTTGGGACAAACTCAGATGAACCTAGAAATTTGCAAGACCCATCCTAGGCCTCGATCGAGTTTCTAAAATGAAAACTCAACCGAACAGATTACCTATGATGCATTTTGAAAATTCTCATTAAAGTGCTTAAACGTTCGAATTAATTGCTCTTAATTTTTTCTCATCTTAATTACAAGTCACAACATCAATACAAATGATTATGAAAATTGTCATAAGCTCTTTAGGGCATTTTCCACAAAATTGCATTTGCATTGACTCTGGTTTGTATTTAATTAAGCTAGGGCTTGATTAAATTGATATTTTTCATGTACCTAATACCTGAAATCAATCTCAAATATACACGATACATATGAATGGAATGGTTAAGTCATCATCAAAATATGAACAATGTATAACTGTTAGGTCAATATCAATGACTTCAGTCGGGGTAAAAGGGCTACAGTAACAAATAACTTTGGTTCTGACTTCTACAACTTCTTAGTGGAAGAAGACCCCAAGACCTATGAAGATGCCATAAAATCCATAGATGTTGGTTTCTATAAGGAAGTTGTTGATAGTGAAATAGAATATATTAAGAACAATCATACATGTGGATTCTAACTGATCTTCCTCCAGGTTATAAAACCATTGGATGAAAATGGATCTTTAGAAAGAAGCTAAAGGCAGATGGTAGCATACATAAGTTTAAGGCCAGACTAGTATCCAGAGGTTACAAGCAACAAGAAGGAGTTGATTTATTCGACACCTATGCTCCTATAACAAAGATCAACTCCATTTGTGTCCTTGTTACTTTGCCGGCGATCCATAATCTTGAAATCCATCAGATGGATGTAAAGATTGCTTTCCTCAATGGGGATCTTGGGAAAGAAACATATATGGACCAACTCGAGGGTTTTGTGGTCCAAGGAAAAGAACATAAAGTTTGGACTTGTAAATTCTTTTTATGGTCTACAACAAGCACCTAAGAAGTGGAATGATAAATTAAACAAACTATTTTATCTTATGAATTTACTATAAATGAGTTTGACAGATGTATTTATTGTAAGACTGTTAATAATGCAACTGTGATAATGTGCTTATATGTAGACGATATATTATTTTTGGATCTGATGCTAAAGTTATTTCTAAAATGAAATCATTTCTTTTCAAGAATTTTGATATGAAAGATTTAGGAATTGTTGATGTTATTCTTGGCATCAAATTAAGTAGGTCTACTTCTGGTTATTCCTCAAACTAGTCTCGCTATGTAGAAAAGGTCTTACATAAATTCGATATGTACTCTTATGTGTCCATTACTACTCCTTATGATCCTTCATTACATCTTAAGGCACACAAAGGTAACCATGTGGATCAACTAGATACACCCAAGTTATAGGAAGCATGATGTACTTAGCCAATTATTCTAGACCAAATATTACTTATGTTGTCAGTAGGCTAAGTAAGTACACTAGTTGTCCTAATGCAGATTACTGGAAGGCTTTATTTAGAGTTTTTAGGTATCTCAAAGGTACCATGAGTTATAGTCTTCATTATACTAGTTTCCCATTTGTATTAGAAGGCTACACATATGAAAATTGGATTGCTAACTCTGATGAAACCAAGTCCACTAGTGGTTATGTGTTTTTCCCAGGTGGTTTTGTAGTTTCTTAGAAATCATCTAAGAAAATTGTGAGGGCTAGATCCACTATGGAGGATGAGTTTATAGCCTTTGATTTAGCTTGTTGTCAAGATGATTGGCTTAGGAATCTATTACTCTATTTACTTGTAGTTTTAAAGCCATTTCCTCATATTTCAATACATTATGACAGTAGGTCAGACATAGACAAAGCAAAACAATTTAAGGGTGACCCGGGTAAGCGCTTTATGAGATTGAGGTATAAAGAGGTGATAGACTTCATCACTCATGGTTTTATATCTCTACAGTTTGTTAGACGAATAGAGAATAATGTTGATCCTCTCACAAAAAGGTCAAGCTAGAAATCTAGTACTTAGTGCGTCGAGGGGGATGGGTCTTTTGCCCATGAATTGAACACCACAATGGTAACCCTACTATCCCAAAATTGGAGATACCATGAATAATGGTTCAAAGGGACAACTAGTTGTGTATATGTTCAGTAGAAGCACAATTTTTTGGAGTTTTACTCTAGATCCTTCCCTATGGCTTTTATGCTTCGCGACTGTCTTAGTAGAGGAAGAGCTTTTTCTCTGAATGGGGTCGAGACTATATGCTTGAAAAGGTGTAGTATTGGAAAGTACACCCTTGGGAGATCCCTACTATGTAAGTGTAACCCTAGGCTGAGGTTTATGTGAGTTGGGCATACTCACAAGAGCTCTCATGAAAAAGTTTCCTATAAAGTCTATAATATGCACACTGATACGGACAAGTCCTCGTTCCCTCACTATGTTTCACACAGTTTATTGAAATATGAACCAGAGAGTCTAGTTCAAAACGTAGTTCACCACGTCTCTACGGATGTGATGAATCATTGCTAGACAAGGTTCAAAGCCACAAGCTACTTATATTGAAAGACATCAATTTTAGTCACCTTTCTTTATTTCTTTTAACATTTGTAATTGTTTCGAGGTTTATGAAATATGTAGGGGAATGTTGTATTTCAACTCATATTTTCAGATGTATTTCAAACCTCTCAGGCGTGCGATTTAACATTTTTATTAAACAAAATTTTCTTTATTTTGTTTTTGTTTGACGGCGTTTCAATTCTATCATTTGGAAATCTGAAGATGGACAATTTCTCATTCTTTAATTATCTTGAAAAAGTAAATGGGTTAAGCCATTCAAATTATTAATTCCTCTGAGTTAAATCCACCCAAAAATTCTCTATTTGTTATGTCTCATCGGTTCTGTTTTAGATGCACCCGACGAACCATTTTTTTTGGAGACTTGGTACCTAATAATTGTTGAATGAGACTTGGTTGCTCATTTACCAATTTCAGTAGCTGCATCCAACTAAAAAGGAACAAGTCTAAGCTATTTATAATAATCAAAAATCAAAAACCCACAACAAGAGTTTGTTGGGTGCGACTATTACTCATGTTGTGTATTGCTTGCTGCTAGTGTGTGCACCATTTGTTCTTGCCTGCTTCTTCACCTTCTCTCAGTTTATTTTTCTCCACTCTGCTCAACCCAATATTGTGCATCTGAGAGTATTTCCAATGACTTATTTTTTTCAGCAGCGTTCGAGGTAAAAGATTGTTCTACACTGTCCTCTTGTTAGCACTGGGAGGAAGTACTTGATCTGTGAGGGGGATTGAATCTGGGAGGCAAGATACCGGTAAAGCTCATGCATAGGAGCAGCAGATTTTGTATTTGCGACAGTGATCTTCGTGACGCGCATTCACTCACAGGCTCATCTAAATTTTGTTAATTCCTTATTCTTTATTGTTAACCAAATTAAATTGCTTCTGTATGTTGAAAGTATCGCTTAAATAGTAATTGGAAACCGTTTAATTCCTAACAGGAGCAACAAAGGCATACAGGGCGACAAAGCAAAAGGGTGAGGGGGCATATGCAAGATGAAGCCGAAAGCAGACGGGAGTCAAGTCGTCAGGACATTTGGGATGCAAGGTGTTTTATTCCCCACAAATAGCTTGGGGTATCATGGAAAATAAAAATCTGATTGGTTTGGGACTCTTGTACTGTCTAAATACAATTATTTCATAGCTTTTTCACAGACAAACATGACATTTCACTTAATAGCTGAATTAAATCCTATCCTACAGAGGATCTTGCGAACCAAAGAGGGCCTAGGGTAGAGGTAGTGAATACAGGCACATATGTTCGCAACAATATGCCTCCATCTCCTCCACAGTAACCCTTTCCGCATGCCCTTTCCACTCCCATCTTTCTTTGGCGTCCAGTCTACAACCAACTATATTGATAAGAATAAGCAATGACAAAGGAGTACTTGCCAATTGAACACAGTGAAGGGGTGCATAGAGCCAACGGTGGGATCATTTGGAGCAACCAGGACAAAGTCGACCATGGCTGGATGGGTTTAGCTGGTCTTTTTGGTGGAATGATAGGACGTCTAGATTAAAATTATTAACCATAGATCAGACATGGATGCTACAGATGTTGAATTGTAGTTTTCAGAAAACATAGGCATTCTATGTTGAAGACCAAAGCATTATTAACTGGTTTGGGAATTTTTATGTTTACCTTGTTACATTCAACATCTGTATTGTAGCCGACGCTTTTTTATAGGACAAATCTTATAGAAACTCCAACAAAATTATTTTATGGTATACAATTGACCATTTTATCTTTTTCATTTTTTGGGGGTTCAATTTTAAAGAGGAGTGAGAAAGAAATAATACGTTGTCATTGGCTGTCCTCACAATAAGTACTTGGAAACATTGAAATTTGGAATTTGGAAGGTGCAGCTCTAATCTCAAAGATTAGAAAATGCACATATATTTGGGAAAGCATCCCGCAAGCAGCAATCGTGTAGGCTATCAGGACGCCAGATTCATACACTGGCTGTTTAAGTCGAGTTCAAGGACCCGTCCCACGCTAGTCTCCCGACCAAGGAACAAATTTCAAGCCCAATCAGTTAACGCAACCTAAACCGAAGAAGAAAGCAATTGTCTTTAACTGCAGATAAGGAAGCAATGCCTTTACTTTGGTTTTTAATCATTGGACCCCAAGCAACTAAGCGAGATCTGCCATTTCCTTCTCAAGAGAAAGGAAAGAATCTTCTGGCATCATCAAACACGAGAGATAATGGGAGTGGTGACTGGTGGCATCCACTCCGGCACAGACCATTCTCCCTTTAAGAGCGATTTACAAGCCATGGTAATAAGAAATTAGATGATGTAGATGAGATAATGACAGTAGTGAGGTAGCACTACCCCACAGCCAAACGTAAGGCCACGATCATTCAACAGGTGAGGCAAGGAGAAAAGAGGGATCTTTCTTTTGTCACCCCTTTTCCTAAAGAGAGCACCCACGACCAATTTCGAGATTTCTTAAATCACAAACAAATTAATGAGATTGGCAGGTCCGGCACTATAAATAGCAGCCGAGTCGCAGACTTGAGTTTTCCCCCTCCCCCCTTCCACATCTTCCGCATAGGTAGTTGTGCATACACTCCTCAGCCAACTGTGCCCCGTTCTGTCTTCTTCGGCTAGTGTTGCTCTGTTTTTCTTCCAAAGCACCACTCGCCCACATTTGTAGCCGCCTACAGATTTGCAAGAATCGCATTAACCCATATGCGAATGGAACCCAGAACCCCTTTCTTGTTCTTTTTGTGTCCCTTCGCGTTCCATCAATTTCGCTTTCTCTTGTCCATCACCATTCTGACATCCCTTCTCCTCGCCACCACCCACGCCGCCACATTCACGTTCGTGAACAGATGCAGCGACACGGTGTGGCCCGGCGTGCTGCCCAACTCAGGCAGCGCGTCGCTAGGCACCACAGGCTTCGAGCTACCCTCAGGCACCAGTCGCTCCTTCCAGGCTCCAGCCGGATGGTCTGGCCGCATGTGGGCACGAACCGGCTGCTCCTTCGGACCTGACGGCCGCGGCTCCTGCCTGACGGGCGACTGCGGGTCGGGACAGGTGGACTGCAACGGCGCCGGCGCCGCACCTCCGGCCACGCTAGCGGAGTTCACCCTGAATGGCGACGGCGGGAATGACTTTTACGACGTCAGCCTCGTGGACGGGTACAACCTGCCGATGGTCGTAGACGTGGTGGGCAGTCCAGGAGCGGCCAGCGGTGGAGCTGCCGCCGCAGGGAAGTGCGTGTCGACGGGGTGCCCCGTGGACATGAACCGTGCGTGCCCGACGGAGCTCCGGACTGCGGGTGGAGACGCCTGCCGCAGTGCGTGTGAGGCTTTCGGGAGGCCTGAGTACTGCTGCAGCGGTGACTTCGCCAACCCCACGACGTGCCGGCCGTCGGTGTACGCCGCCATGTTTAAGAACGCTTGTCCCAGGGCGTACAGCTACGCGTACGATGACGCCACCAGCACGTTCACGTGCACCAACGGGGATTATACGCTCACTTTCTGCCCGGCTGCGGGTCCAAGGTAAATATCGCTAACAAGTGAAAAGTGGATGATTACATATTTGAGTCTTTTTTACTGTGTAAACTGACCGGGACGCTATCTTTTTCAGCTTGAAGTCTTCCAGCACATCTGCATCTCAATCCATGCCTCAGGCAGCCGCTACGACGGAGGCAGCAGAGGGTAACAGAGGATGGCTTGAGAACCTAGCCACAGGTGACGCGGTAAGGGCTCGGGGGATGGATACGTCTTCCTCACTCCTCCTACGATCTCTGCTGATTGCTGCCTCCACTTACATCATCCTCCTGCTGGAAGCTCTTCCTTGCTATCCCTTAAGATCATGACACCGGCCAGTTACAACGCCGTCGGAAGAGAAACGCATCTAACATCATAACGCAAAATATAAATATTGCATTGGCAACAGTAAACAATCCGCAGTACTTTTGACTCACCAGCCGCATCAGGGATTGCTTGCGGGCTGCCTTTTGTTCAGGGCCACTGTAAATCATCAGAATCAACAAAATTAATATCATGTCTAGTGAATCATAAGAAACCCAATTGACTTGTTCGTGCGGTACAAAATTCTGTTACTCAAGCTTCGTCACATGTGAATTGACACCACCATTTTGTTCAGCTAGTCCAAATGTGAATTGGTGATACTAACAGTCTTTACCCGTTCACGACTTCAAGCTATATGCAAACTAAGCTATATGGGTCATCGCTCTGATCAGTTGAAGCAGCTATTACAACTCACTACTCCGATCTCCGGCTGCAAAACGGTTTGGAAACCGAACCGGCGCAAGATTCCAGAGTTGCAACCACCTGCCGAGAAAAGGTGGGAAAATGCAATCCTTTTTCTTTAACAGTCAGAGATCCGAATATTTATGACTTTCTGGTACATTATTCTGGTTTCCAGCTCCGAGGAAGTGTTGCATGTGATGTGTCTGACAAGAAAGAGCCATCTCAGTTTGCTTTTTCTGCCGGCAGGCTGCAGCTGGGTCTAGATTAAGGTAACCAGAACAATCTCGATACAGTGGTAGGAGGCAGGTCGCCGTCCAAACGGCCAAGACCGCATAACCAAGAACAAGATGGAAATGCATCACCGAACGGGAAAGATCATGTCTTGATCCTGACATGTGCTCCCTGTTTCCCTTACATCAGGCAAAAAGAGGATTTGGTCAATCTTTTTACATGCTGTTGATCATCTTGTAAATCAAGTGGAACACCCTCAACTCTTCAGGAACAAAAACATTGGTTATCCATGTCAGAAGTCTTATTAGTATAAGGAGAATCAGTGGCTTATCCGCCTATGCTGTCAATGTGGCAAGTTCCGAAACAATAAAATCATCAGTTCGTTTATCACATCAGATTACAGAAAGTAAACGAAACACTGTAGCTGCGCTCATTTCTGCTCTTTGTGGCCTCTGGCCATTAAACAGAAAGCAGAACGAATAATACAAGTACGGCAGGACTCCTAAAACCCTAAGCCTTCAAGTGATATGATTGTGCTGCGAAGACGTGCAACTTCTAAATAAGGGCACAAGCTTACCGGCAATTACCAGCTTTCTTGAGAATTGGTATCCTGCCCCGAGGTCTTAGGAGACCATCCAATGAGAAGAATTAGCATGCCCCAAGCATGCTGGTTGAGCAATTGTATGAATGACTCAACAAAATTCATCATAGCACACTTTTATAAAAATATTTACCAACATCACAATTTGTAAATTATTTTCCAAAATAGCACACTTTGGTCTAAAAACGCCACTTTGTGTGGAGCTTTTTATACCTGAGACTGAAAAGCGCCACAATGATTGGCGTGTTTATTTTTAAATAAAAAATTTTGAAAAAAAAATTGGAAAACGCCACATGAAGTGGCGCTTTCAAATTGCAATTAACATTAAGTACAAGTTGCGCTTTCTAATTTTTTTTTTATTTTTTTTATTATAAAAGTAAACACGCCAATCATTGTGGCCCTTATCAAATTCGTATATAAAAACGTCACTTTAAGTGATGGGTTCTACACAAAGTGTGTTATTTTTGGAAATATTTTACAAAGTGTGTTATGTTGGTTAATATTTTTATAAAAATGTGTTAAAGTGATTTTTTTTCCTTATACAAATATGTCCATGAAGAAACCTTATTTAGCAGTAAATTCAAGCTGATATCATAATGTATTAATGAGGACATTGCAATATATACAGCACAGAGACTCATCAACAATTGAGATTTACATTTAGGGCACATTTAGTTTGTAAGATTACAAGGAGTCCTCCATTGAACTAACCCAATGTTACTAAACTCCTGATTTCTAAAATCTTTTGAAATCATATTTTACGTTTAATTTGATCGGGGCGCGATGCACTTAGGGCAAGCTTTTTTATTGGCATCAGAAGCTGAAATTGAATTTCAATATCCTGCATAATTTGGACAGAAAACAATATTCCAGAGTCCAGTTATAACTGGATATCAAAGCACTAGCCCCATGTTTTGCTGTAACGCGGTTCGTAACGCGGTTCCTGAAACCAAATATAGAATTTGCGCTGGTAGAGCTAGAAAATACATGCCAATACAACAAATGCAAGCCAAAAAATACATACCTAGGCTTAACTGGAACGTTATTTCGAATTTCTAACCAGACAAAGTCAATAAAAGATATAATGACAGAGTTCACATTTTCGAGAACAAGCTTCTGCAGAAGCAGCATATTAACAGTAATAAATACAAAACCATCCATGACAGAATTGGCCGTTTGCTTGGCAAAGGACAATAATCACATACTACTGCTTCTAAGTTTTCACCAAAACGAAGGACAAACCCCCACTCCAAGCATATCAAATCAATTGCTTTTCAGTGATGGGAACAGTTCGCATATGTGTACCAACTACCAACCAACTGATGGCTGTATTTGACAGAGAAACACCAGCCAACAGAAAGATTTGTGACTCCTTTCTTTTGTTTTTAGTTTCAGGCAAGCTGCCCGTTAACCCAGGGAACAATAATCAAGGCAGAAGAAATTACTTTGCAATTTTCGTTTCGTATCTCCTGACAGGATGATCATAAAAAAGTTAGAGGGTTGCTGTACAGAGTCGTTCTTGGATCCTTAAGCCCTGTTTGGGAATGGATGCGATCCGGATTACACTCTGTCTAGCGCCAGGTCGGCATAACTCGGTCCAGTTTGGGCAAAAATGTTGTTTGGTTCGCAACCCCATTCGACCTCCGCTTTGGGATAACAGAATCTCATAATCCGGACTAACCCAGTCCCGGTAGAGGCGGGATTGCAAATCCCAGTCCGGGTTAGCGCCCCCGACACCCCCTCGACCCGGACTCCCTCGCTCCCCTCCCTCTCACTCGCGCCCCTCCCTCTCCCTCTCGGCCCTCTCCCTCTCGCCCCTCTCCTTCGCTACAGTCTCCCCTCTCCCTTTACCTGCTAGGTCTGTGAGTTAAACCGAGGTTTGCTACCTCGAGCAGCTCGCGGATGGAGGGCAGCAGTCGTCGGGCAGAGCGTCTGCCGCCTGGTGATTCGATGCAGCCATCTGCGACCGCCGGTCTACTAGGACAGCTACATCCTGGAAAGGCAAGGTACCCGTGCCCTGTCCTTCTGACCATCGAATATCTGCACCGTCCACCTGACTCAGCTTGAGTAGTCATCGTCCCATCTTGTCAACGCACAGGACAAACCCTAGCAAGGGCAAGCAGTGTCCGTGTTCCTTCATATTCATCGCCTTGTGCATCGAGGTTCTTCACATCCACCTACGCATCTTGGAACACTTGTTCTCCGAAGCTGGTTTTCGTCCCTGGTATTCCGAAGGAGGTGGTCATCCCTGGTTCTCCGGCGGTGCTACTCATCCCGTCGATTCCGCAGTTATTCTACCTCCCTGTACCCCGCCCATGCCATCCACCTTCAGCTGATAGTGCCAAATCCCAACATCCATCGTAACCCTAGTTTATTGAACAACAACAGTAAAAAAATAGGTCATTACATGGCCAAACTTCATAATTCAAACTAAGACCATAGGTATTAATGATATCTGTGAAAGATATAGGTACCAAAGGATATATCCACATAATAGTTTATGTTGCACAATTTTGATTAATATATTCTTTGTGGGGCTCAACAGTAATTTTAAACCTCTCATTAACACAATTGTATGAGGATTATTTGTAAATATGTTATATAAGTACATTTGTTGAGATTACAAATGATATTAATATAGGAATGTTTTCTTTGAATTATTCAAAAAAGATCTGCTAGTCCTGTGTAGGTTTGATATCAAATTTCTTCTAAGAATGGTGGAGTCAGTGAAGTAAGAAATGTCGTCATGTCAAATTGTATGCTACATACAAGTAGGTTTGATATCAAATTCTATATGATGAAAAATTTAATGTAGAATCAATTGGACACATCTTGTGATGATTTTCTTGCATAAGCATAGGTTCACGAGTGCACTAAAAAAGCCTAGTTCATGTGATGTCTACTTTGATTGAACTAGATAAGTTTGTGAAAGTTCGAATTTTCTTATGTACATACAATGTTGTGGTTCAGAATGCCATTTTACTAAATTACACGAATTACTCAATCTATTAATATGATACAACATTAGACAATTCCTCAGTTTAAGCATCATTATTATAGCTAGTAATAGTTTCAACAACTTGCAGTTAAAATCTCTTTACATTTGTGATATTAATATATAATCATACTCTTTCTACCTGTAGATTAATATAACTTTTAAATGCCATGATAATATTTCTTTTGCTTGAAACTCATCAAACAAATATGTTTGGATTGTCCTGTCATGGGTTGTTGTTGAGTTTCCATGCACTGAACCTGTAGATTACACTGAAATAGAACAACTTTTTTAGATACATGTGCAATGTAGCAATGTTTCTGTTACATAATAACTAGCTTTGTAAAAACTTGTACATTACTTGTAGTATTCTTGGTATACCTACCATGTGTCATGATTTATAACATTGAAATGATATGATAATATTTCTTTTGCTTGAAAGTCATCAAACAAATATGCTTGGATTATCCTATCATGGCTTGTTGTTGACTTTCCATGCACTAAACCTGTACATTACACTCAAATAGAACAATTTTATACAGACATGTGCAATTTAGCAATAATTCTGTTACAGAATACCTAGGTCTATAAAAATGGAATCAATTTTGGTGTATAGAGTAAGTTTAGTTACAGAATATTTTCAGGACACACCAACAGAGTAGTAGCTGGTGTATAGAGTAATTTTGGTGTAATTGCAGCTCAGCCATCACATCAGCAAACAAAACACATCGTTGTCATAGCAAGTAATGCAAGACATAGATCTTATCACCAAACAAAACACATCTTTAAATATAGCTAACATGTACAATTTGAGATGAATCAGATGGCATGAATCAAATTCCACTATAGTAAATATACTGAGTGGGAACTCATCTGTTTATTGTAAAATGTACCACATGTGCTGAAAATAGTGTGTTGTCACTACTTTTCTATTGTTTCTACTATACTTATATTCACATGCATACATTGATTTTACTATATATAGAGAAAATATATGCAACTGATGCACAAGGTAATTTCATAGTGTAATTGCAGCTTAGACGCCACTATCTAAGTAAATACTTTCTCTGAAAAGATAAAAGATATAACAATTTGTGTATCATAATATATTACAGCACCTGCGGGGGTATGTCTTCCGCTGACCCCAAGTTTCGTATTGTTTGGGCAAGAGAGTCTGATGTCTCTCTAGTATCAGCATTGCGCAGACAATATGACCTAGGCAGGTGTGTCGATGGTCATTTCACTAGGGAGGCTTGGAGGGAGGCAACTTTGGAAATACAAAATAAGATGGGGAAGACGGCCTGCAATATAGACTAGATCAAAACTCGGTGGAAGAACTTGAGGAGGGACTATGCCAATTTGAAGCTTGTGACGAATAAGAGCGGCGTTGGATGGGATGACACTAGGCATAAGCCCACGCTGCCCGACAACCCTGAATGGAGGGAGAGCCTTGCAGTATATCCAATAACCAGTCCCTTAATCGAAAAAAGTAATGTCCTATATTTACACTTAAATTTCCTAATACATTTTTTTGTATACTTAGGCAAACAAGGACCTTGCTAGGTTGCTTAACAAGCCATTTCCCCACTACTATGAAATCGAGATGATGACGGGGAGGAACATTGCTAGAGGACATCATGCAATGTCTTCAACGGACACACAAATCCCTTCTGACGTTGCCTCCAAGGATGATGTCACTGTCGACTTAGATGGCTCAAAGACACCCATGAACACTGGAAGCCAATCAGGGGAACCTAATATGGCCGCATATGGGATGCAAAGTGAGGGAGACACCGGGGGAGGCGGAACAGATACACCGAGTGTTGGCGGGAGGCCTCCTGTCATTAGGCACAAGAAGCGGCCATCAATGGCTCAAGACCAATGTGGGTTTTCAAATGAAGTGTTATCTGAATTCACACATGTTTATGCAAAGGTTCACGAGTTAGACTGTGGTGTGGCAACTAGAGCCTTTGAAAAGAAAGAGTTTACAACCATCTTACAACATTTCCATGACACTTACCCAGATGCCCCCACTGCTGTGTTTACAACACTTATGAACGCCATCAAGGACTCAACAAACTGCACCATCTACCTCAGCCTTATAGACACACCCCAAAAGATAACCATATGGTTGCAAGACCTTTGGGAAAGGTCCCAAGCTGCCAATGCAACACTAACACCTTCAATGCCATCCTCGTTTATGCCATCTCACCATGCATTTTTCCCGCAATCCCCAACACCCAACTTCAGCAACAGACCAAGTATGCCATCGTCGTTTATGTCATCTCACCGTGCATTTTTTCCTTCGTTCAATGATGATGGCCCTTCCGGATCACCAAGCATTAACGGCCAGACATTTAACTCAGAAAATCAGTAGAAAGTTCTTTCATTGTTGTAATAATCTATTTCCCATCCAAACATTTTCTTTTGGCATAATCTAATTTGCTGAATTGTTGTAATATTTTTATTCCCGTCCAGACATTATTTTACCACACAAACTAAATTGATTAACTATTGTAATATTTTATTTCACCGCCATGCTTTTATTTTGCATTCAATCTAATTCACTATGTATCCTGCAAGCCATTATTTTACATGTCCACGGTTACATATGATTGTCGAGTAGTTATTTTCCTTGTCGTTGCCATGACAACCTTGCTTTGCTTCCACTTGTAGGCATCATGTCAACCACTGACCAAATAGAAACACCTGACCTCCTCACGCACATTCTACATACATTGTCTGGTCCAACTAATCACATTATTGATACAATAGCTGAGTCCATAGCAAACTCCATCATCGACGACATTTTCGACATACCACCTACAATACCTAGGTCAGTTAGCATTAGGAGTGGCCACCAGAAGGTCTTAGAAAATTTAAACGGTCATGAATAAAGGGCTTATGACCTATATCGAATGAGACCACATTCTATATTGGCCCTTGTTGACAAGCATGAGAGTCGGGCCTTGTTACGAAGTACTAGAGGCGTCAGTTCAGTTGAGGCTGTATGCTACTTCCTACAAATGGTTGGCCATGGACATACAAATCATGCTTTGGCTGAGGACTACATTCACTCTGGTGAGACCATCAGTAGAAAGTTCAACAAAGTCTTAGACGCTGTGTGTTCGTTGTCCAATGACTACATTGTCATGCAAACTGCAACGACATGCACGACAACACATTCTCGTATATTGGAGACCCCAAGGTTCTACCCGTACTTCAAGGTAATAGTTAGCCCCTACAATCTTTAATCATTTAGAAATATTTAGTATGTTTACAACCTATTTTGGTGTTATAGAATGCCATCAGGGCAATTGACGGAACACACATCCCAGTCTTGGTTAAACGAGACAAGCAAAATCGCTACCGAGACAGAAAAGGGAATGTCTCTCTTAATGTCTTGGTTGTAGTTGACTTCTCCATGGAGTTTACATATGTCCTAACTGGGTGGGAGGGATCGACTGCTGACCAACGAGTCCTACAGTCAGCGACGACCACGGGCGGGTTTAAAGTTCTGCCGGAAAAGTTTTACCTAGTTGATGTAGGGTATGCCAACACTCAGCAATTCCTTGCACTGTATCACAACACAGCTTACCATATTTCTGAGTACCGAGGAAACATACATGCCTACACCAGCAAGAAGGAGATGTTCAACCACCGCCACACACAATTACATAATGTTGTAGAAAGAGCATTTGGGGTGCTGAAGCAGTGGTTTGCCTACCTTAAAAAGGGGGCGACATATCCCATACATTTGCAGTGTCACCTCGTAATGGCTTGTTGTATCCTCCACAATTTCATACGCCACCAACATGATGACGATAGTATAATGGACGAACTCCCAGATGACATTTCAACATCTGTCGTTCCCCCTACTGGGGTTGACCTGAGTTCCCTCCAACAAACAACTCAGGCCGATTCAAGGGAGGGTGATCATTTACATGAATCCATTTCTAATTTGCTATGGGATACCCGTTGACGTACAATTGTATGTGTAATAGTATTTGTCATTATTTGATAAATCATCCACCACATAACTTTGTAGCCTTTAGTTGTTTATTTTACGAACTTTTTCCTGGATCCTAATAATATACATGACATAATGATTCGGTAGGTTGTCTTGAAATGGAGAATGGAATGCCTTGTTGTACATGCGGTCTTCAATGCACTGTACGTGTGTATATGTATGCTGCGGACGCGGCAAATGGACGTTTTGAAAATAACAACCCCCACCGACCGTATTTTACATGTGGTAGGGGTCTTGTTTCGAACAGATGTCAGATGAGATTGCCCACGCAGTGTGTACCACTCACAGTTGCCACACTTACTACAGTTAGGGATGCTATGCTAACACAACTTTCATATGCACGCAACGAACGCAAGCTATGGTCTGAACAATGTGACTGTGTCAGTTCGACAAGAGCAGACACCGATAGGCTCGAACAAGATATTTACACTCTACGGGAGAGGTGTCAATATCTTCGCCAATGACTTCACATCACGAGCAATAACGACTCTTCAAACGAGGACGGATACAATACATCATAGATGTAGAACAAGCAGTTAGGCCTATTTTATGTTCGGAAATTTGTATTTGAAATCTATGTTCAGAATCCGATAATATTTTTACTAATCCTCAATCATGTTTTAGATGTCAATGAATCCATCTGAAGTTTCGAGGTGTAATTGTGGGTTAGATGCATCCTTTCGGCTTAACACAGAGGATGCAGGGTTGTATGATTTTGGCATTCTGAGTGAAAGGCCGGGAAAAATGTATTACATATTTCCTTCTTGTGAGGTGCACTAGTAAATACATACATAATAGGCTGCCGTTGTGTATTCTGCACATTCTTTGTCATTCATTAAACTTGATAATACATTGTAGGGAAAAGATTGGTGCAGATACTTCCGTTGGGCAGTCGATCTCCCCCCAAAAATTGATTCTTTGAAAGCTGAGATTATGTTACTAACTGTCGAGTGCAAGTCACTGTGGGGCCAAGCAATGAACATGAAGGACTTTGTTGAAATTCATCACAACTACGATGATATATACACCCAAAAAAAGTATGAGCATGAGGTTCTAGAACGCTACGTTGCCAGTCTGGAGGAAGATTGTAGTCTTCTTTTAGACATTCCTTCACCCACGGTGATGCCATAATGTTTAATGGAAGAGAGCTATATTTAGTTTGGTGTATTGATTTACATTGTCCACCATTTGATGTTTTTAACATTAAATCTTTCTGAATTCATCCGACATTAACATGCTTTTGTTATTTATCATAATGTTGGTGTATGTTTTATGGAGGGTGTATGTTTTTTCATCGTGATGTTGCTGAATGTTAGTTAGCACTGAATATATATTTTATATTCTCTTAATTGTGCGATACACCCTTACGTCTAAAATATATTACTTACAGAATCTGTAATATGGCTAGGCCTCCAAGGATGCCTTCTTTTATGTGGTGTACGGAGCTTGATATGGTTCTCATAGGTATGATGAGAAACCAATATGAGTTGGGGAGATGTGTTAATGGAGTATATACTACACAGGCTTGGATGGAGGCATGGCGTGACTTCCGAAACATAACTGGGGGGCCTTACATATCTTTGACTAAGTTGCAGATGAGATGGAAACACATAAGGAGAGAGTTCATGAGAGACAATCTTTTTTATTTTGGGAGATTTATTGCCTCCCCCGCCATTGGCCGTGCAACACAACTTCATGACGACTCGTCGCATTTACCCATCTGGTGTTGCTGAATACCTTATTAACACCGATGAGTGAATCAAACAACCACGTTAGACGGCAAAAGTAACACATGAACTTGTAATATATTTCCACGACATTGTAGTTGTTTGTGTTTACTTCACAACATTTATTTGTATGTAGCTAAGTTTGTTTGGAGCTTTATTGTTATGTATTGAAGGCATACATAATGTTCTTACTTATTTGTAGCTAAGTTTATTTGGAGCATTTATTTGTATTCAATATTGTCACAGTTATCTTACTATTATTGATATTTGCTAATACTTATATTTATTTATTAACTATAGTAGATGTCATCATCGCGGTCACGGTCAAAGACAAGGACAAATTTTGAAAAATTATTGATGTCTCCGTCGAAGATTAAAAAATATGTAGAAGAAAACCTTGTTTGTAAGAAAAAATGTTACGAGCCTACACGCGATGAGGGCCCAAATGGGAGACACAAAAAAGACAAGGGTGTTACTCATCCTATTCACCATCTGCCGTTGTTGTTCGAGTGGCCAAAAGACGCCAACAAACAGGAAACAAATCAGTTATTGAACGAAGCTTGTCCTGTGTCATGGGACGAGTACGATGAGTCCATGAAGTTGGCCGACGAGTACGACGAGGCATGAAGTTGGCTGCTTGCTCACCATCTTAGATTGTGTAGCTGTGTCTTTGTCTAGGTCCAGGGAAGACCTCTCCTTTCAGTTTGTATGTTACATATGTATTTGCCCGGGAACTAATAAAATATTATCTATTTTTTTATGTGGTATTAAGTTATGCTACAGACATGCTACGCACGTTTGCTACTATTTAATTTAAATGCATAAATTATGCATTTTATATATTATTTATTTGTTATTTAGTATATAATACACTTCGACCAACTTCTGCTTAAGCGGCAGCACAACTACACATTCCTTACTCTTGTTAAAACAGTTCTACAACATCAAGACAGAATCAACAAATACTGACTACGTTGCCAAACAAAAGCAGACTGACGCCAGCCTAGTAGCCAAACATAATCAGACTGCAATCAGACTCAAATCAGACCAGCTGACCAGAATCAGACTGGGTTGCCATTTGCCAAACAGAATCAGACTGAATTCTGACTAACCCCGTCTAATCCAGTCCAGACTACGAAATCCCAGTCCGTTCCTAAACATGGGCTAAACGGACAACCATGTATTACATGACAAAAAAGTCATGTCAATGCTGACATACCATGTATTTTTCACCCCTTCCCCCCTTGTTTCCTCCGCCCCACCTCCCCCGCTAGAACCCGTCCTTTGGCATTCCCTCTCTACTGTCACCCAAAACAATTCTCATTCCCGCTCCGCTATGGTTCTCGGTTTCCCCTCCGAACCTCTATTACTCACTCGCTCCAGGTCCCAGCTCCCTGATCGGCGGCCGATACTTTCTCAGTTAGTTCTCCCCGGCATGCTACTTGCTCCGGCCCTTCCCCCTTCTCCCTCCAAAACTCTGTTGCTCGCTCACTCCCAGCTCCCAGCTCCCAGCTCCGTCATCGGCTGCCGATACTTGCTCAGTTGGTTCTCCCTGTCACACTACTTACTCCCTCGCTTCTCCCCGCCACTGGTGTTGTTGGACGGACAGAGCCGTCGTGGACGTGAAACATCCTTCTTTTAGGGCTTGGCTAGTGGGTGAAGTTGAGGGTTTCTTTGGTAGGTCTTGTCCTGCGGGTGAAGGTGAGGGTTTCTTCTCCAGCAAGTTCGTCGGTGTAGCAGGTACCCCTTCTACCTTTCGTCTGTTAGTCGTAAAATGCTAATATCGGGACGTTATGCTAATGCTGGGAAGGAGATTGTTAATACGTTGTTAGTTGATTTAAGGTTACCATAATATAGGGCAAGGGTCGCACTAAAGATAACATCAAATTAAAACCGCTTTACTGGTGCTATGGGGTCAAACGGAGCAACTAACCTAGAAGGTGAAATGGAATTGGGTAGTGAGCTGTGGTATATGGTAACCGCAACAAACATAGTGTGTATGACGCGGCATGTCCATGGAACGAAAATAGGAAGAGGTGGGTGGGTAACAAAGTATGTATGTTATGCAAGTTACATAGAAAAAGCAACGTTGTGCGACAATAACATTGTCTAGTCGTATGTCTAGGAGGTGTGGCCTCGCCCTGTTAGGTTGGTTGTAGCACATGTGTTTGAGAAAGAAGAAGGTTACGATAAGAAGAGTGGGAAAATCACTTTTTAATGTTTGGCGTGTGTTACTGTGTTAAAGTAGCATAAGAAATTTGCTTTGATGATATCGCTTATTATGGTATAGGTTACGCCTATCATTATTAGGAAGATATTTTGTAGGCAAGTGATGCAGCTGTGTGGAGCATCCGATGTGGTTGCTAACTTAATATAGTAATATCCTAACAACAATGTGCTGCTTTACAGGGGTTGATGTTTTTGGATGTGTAAGATTGTAGCTAGGATGTGGTGAACCCAAAAAAGTTTCAGTTATAATGGGATGTGTATGTTATGTTAGACACTTAACAATTGCAAAAATTTCGATTTTAACGCGATATGTATGTTATGTTAGACACTTAACAGTTGCAAAACGTATGGCTTGATTGGCAGCAGGTATAACAGGGCATGATGTTAGCATGAGGGTGGCAAAGTAGGAATTGTTTTCGGCATGATGGTAACATTGCTTGACGGGTATAACAATATTTGTATGTTACAAAGACGTATTGCACAAGGAGAATGACTAAGCCTAACATTTTTGAGGAGGGTGTCTGCCAGGTTTTTGTTATGTGATTTAAGCATTGAAGTGCACAAAACAAAAATTAGAAATTGTATTTTAGTTGGAACTGTAATGTTACATCGATGCCTAAGATGTATGAAGCTTCCAATTTGTTTGGTAGGTTAACTAACCAACATTGTAACTATACTGGGATGTTGATCACAGTTTGCCGGTGGAATTTATTTTTATCCGTTTGTTGATAGCAAGATTTTCCAGTTATTTACAAAATGTACACATAATGCCTGATTTTGCAGCAGGTACATCATCCCCATGTAAGGGCTTCACCAGTGCATGTGCTTGGTAGAGTACTTTTTTGTTAAGCAGGTAGGTTATATAGTTTGTAACGCATAACATTAGTTGTATGTCATGGTAACATATAATACACAACCAATAATTACGCTGAACCTTATTATGGATGATGTGTAAAAGTTTGTTTGTTATGGGTTATAAGAATCGCCGTGAGAAATGACTAAAGTTATGAAATTTTTGTAGTTGGAACTGAAACGTTACACTACTGTGTAATGTGTATGGTAGAAGCCCATGTAGTTGTTAGCTTATTTCTGCAACATCCTAACAACATTGGGTTGTTGTCCTGGGGTTCACGTGAGGTGAGGTTTTATGTGTGACAATTTTTTGGTGGAAGGTGTTGCATCCTAAAAATATTGGATTTAACGATATGCGTTGCTATCACATCTAATTAACAAATAGACACTATCTGTCTGGACTTGTAGCAGGTACGTCATCCCCATATAAGTGCTTCTGCAGCGGCTATGCTTGTGTGATGAATTTTTTTTAGCAGGTTGGTAACACAGTTCGTAATGCACAACATTAATTTAAGTGGAGTTAGTTATTTGTTCGGGCATGTTTGAAATTTTTTTGGTTGTATGAGTTGGGTATAACCCAATATCAATGTTTGTACTGGATATGTTGAAACATGTTGCAATTGTATTATTCATTTGTTTACGATGAGCAGCTACATTTTTATTCAAGTGAATGAAATATTTGTGAAACACTCTTATAATGTTCGTTTCTATGTGACATTTTGAATTATACTGGATGTAGGATGTCTGAAAATGTTTATGAGGATGAGGTAGAGTGCAGCACAGGAGTGGGTAAAGGCTTTAGCTCTCGTTGTTCATTTTATAAATTCCTATCTGTATTAGAATTTGCCAACGAGCATCATAAGGCTGTTTTGAAATCCACAGTTTTTGGTCATTTCACTTCACTGAAATGTCCGAAAGCCTTGGATCTTGTCCCGATAAGGGCCATTGTAGAAACTTATGACAAAGAAGAAAGGAGTTTCAAAGTTGGGAAGCAATATGTGCCATTTGACGTTAAACATGTTGGGTTATTTCTAGGTCTCCCCATAAAGGTCAGTAGTGTTGAAGTTAATGAAAAATGAATTTAGTATATGAATATGTTAACAATAATTTATTATTGGATATTGTTTATTTTGAAGGTGAGAAAGTGTTGTTAGAGGATGGGCAATGTACTCAGATAGAGGCAACCATCCATGAGGAGTACATCAAAGGAGAGGCTAAGGTAGCTACAACTTTGGAAGTTTTAAAAGAGTTGTCTATTAAGACACCCAAAATCAATCGAGGACTTTGTGAAGATTTGGCTGGCTTTAATGATGGCTACCTTTTTCTACCCTACTGTTGGTTTTGGAATTAAAAAATAAATCTGGGTATATGTTGACAATTTATTTCAGTTATCTAAGTTTAACTAGTCTGAATCTATATATACATTTCTGCATGTGGGTATGTGTGAGATAGGTACCAGTAATAGGGGGTATTTAAAGGGTTGTTTTTTTCCTTTTGGTTTGGTTTCAATGTGTTACACTAACTAATCGTAGAGTAAGAGATCATGCTTCACCTATTGCAAATTGCTAGGACTATGGCAACAAGATCAATGCATCGATGGCTAGTAAGAGTTTGTCTCTTTAAAGCCTTCCTGACAGATACATTCAGTCTGAGTTTTTGAATGAAGTTGCAAGTACAATCAACCAGGTGCATGAGGCTGAAAAAATAGTTGATACGTCTATTCTAGACAGAGAGGTATTGTATGAAGAACATGGTTTGGTGTATGCTCATATTCCTGTTAAACATGTTGTAATGTAAAAGTTAATTTGTACGTTGTTACTGTTTCCTCAGCTTGAGTTGGTGAAACTCAAGCTGAATAGGCTTAAATTACATAAGAAATTTGAGGAAACCAAGGCCAAGAAAGGTAAGGAGGTTGCCGATCTGCAAGAGAAGGTTACTTTACTGGAGAAGAAATTGAAGGCTTCCACTGCCGAGCTTGATGCACTTAGAGCACATTATGAAGTTAGGCTTTATGAGATTGAATTGCTTAGATTGGAGCTTCAAACCCAGGAGATTACTGATCCCATAGTGAGGTTGAGAAGTTCTGAAGGGTTGTCTACTGGAACATCATTAGCAGACTGTGACACAAAGGTATATGTACTGGTAGTAATAAAATTGTGACAGATGCAATGTTGTAATTAAACTATAATTATATTGATTGTAATGTGTATTACTTGAACATTAGGGCATCGATAGTGGAAAGGATGCTGCCATGTTAGAGTCAAAAAACATATTGGAGGTAATACTCTATATTCATAACTTGAGTTATGGTTCTGTATTCAAAATAACATGTTGCACTGTGTTGCAATGGTATGGTGTGATGTATTGATTTTGTTGTTGGGCCTATTCATTACAAATATGATTTAACAAAATATAGTTAGTAATGAATTGTGACATCAGGGAATTGCTGGTGATTTGACGGAAACTAGAAATGACCATAATAACTTGGAAGTAGGTAGCAATGGTCAAAGTGTAAGTGTATAACTCTGTTTGTAATTTAGTTTGAAATGGTAAATGCAACAGTGAAGTGTTAATGATTGTTCTTATTTCAGTTGAAAGTTTGTTCTTCTATTGGTGGCAACAATTCCAAAAAGTGTGGAGTGATGCCAAAAAGGGTACATGGTGTATACTGGGACATGGTTAAAATATTGTTTTTAAAAAACCCATTAACCATGTGCTAATCATTTCTCTGTAGGATATTGGTAGTCGTAACAGTGTGACTGTCATTGATCTGTCAACACCTGTAACAGTAATACCTTGATCTCTGAATTGTTTCTTGCTGTGAAATGACAAGGTCTAAGGTTGATTTTGTATAGTAATATAATTTCACTAAATTTGTTACTCAGGACCGCCGAACAAGATTGAGGCAGGGGATTGTTATCAAATCCACAAATTTCTTGGGCAATGGAAAGAGCAAAGTTGTGGAACCAGCTAGCCGAAAATATTGAAGGAACCTAGTTTTGCTTTTGAGGAAATGGAAGTATAAACATAAGCATGTTAACTCTATGCAATGATATTGTTAATGTTGTAGTCAAACATCTTTATGTTTGGGTAGGTATTTGCAAAGGATTGTGGCACAGAAATAGTTCTTGATGACTGTAAGAGTTCTGGAACTGACCACGCGGAGCTGGAGAACTGTGACTCAGTTAAGCGTAAAAGTGTAAGTGATGTAGGCCTTGCTTAAAATGTTCTGAATGTAGCCAATAGCAAACAATAGTTCTAATATGTAACATGTGTAATTATATGGATGCACACTAACAAGGTGTGGATGGTATTGAGCAAGACCAGAACTGTGTCAGTCAGACAATTGGTGGGAAAGGATCAGTCCCCAGGGTAAACGTATGTGTCTTCGTAGTACACCGACAACGGTAAGTGATTTTCTATAAATGCCAGAACTGAATAACATATCTTTCAATTTAGTGAACTGTGGATAGTAATGTTGTGATTTAGAAGTAGTTGTTTGTCGTAATAGTTAGACATGCCAAAGGTAGTGAACCGAGCATACTAAGCGGGCATGTACAGGCAGTATTTGTTTGACATATGCCTGGAAAGCAGTTTGCGGTATTGTGTATATGTAGACTAACTTAAAAGACTGCTTGCTATGTATGTGGACATGTCAAACTATCTGATGCCAAGCAATGTACAAACGCTAAGGAACAATGCAAAAGTGTGGAACATGTATTTTTCTACAACACTGACATGTCATAAACATAATGTTTTGTTGTTTTATGTTAATAAAGTGTGGGAATGTTTGTGACATCAGGTTGTAATGGAGATCCCCGTGAGTGAAGACATCAACTCTGCCCTTCTTGAAGATCGGACGGTGCATCATTAGACTAATTGTCTACTGTTCAAATAAGCGTGTTCAAATTATTAATTGACCTATTTTATATATTTTCCCATGTGTGGTTTGAAACTGTAGGTAAGCTATATAAAGCCTGTTGATGAAAGTAGCATGGTACCAACATACAGAGTGTTGGAAAAAAAATAAGATTCCAACAAAAGAGGCGGTACTTGTACCGTGAATGCTAAAATAAATGTTTGTATTGTAACTCCATGGTTTGAAATATGTTTCAATGTACAAATAATAATCGTGTAAGTTTATGTTTGTTTTATTTCAGTCATTGCGTGAATCATTGATTCAGAAACAAACATCAGATGCGCTTGAAAATAAAACCCCGGTAATGCTGAAAAATGTGTGCATTGTTGTTTGTTAAAGTTGTCGCTTGTAATATGTAAATTATTTTAAGGAGACATTAAAGTCGGGTTTTTCCCTCCTAAGTAAATGTAATTTTGGGCCTCAAATTTCAATAAGTCTATCGTTATTAATATATAAATTCTACCAATATTACAATTGAAATGCGTATATGTGAAGAAGGCACACTGTTTTGTATTGATTGACGTCTAATCTACAGTTGGAAAATCACTGTGGATGATGTTATTTTGGGATATTTATGAAACAAAATATTTATGTTAGTTAGTGAATAGAAATACTTGTGATGATCCTATACATACATAATGATTATATTAATCATAGGACAAAGTGGCTGAATCTGTTAGCGATCAAGCTATTACAAGGTCAGCTACTAAGAAGGTAAATTAAAAAACTGCCTTACAATTCATATGTAACCTATTAAGCTGATGATTGGATTATGTAAATATAATGTTGACTCATGTGAGTAACACATTCTGAACTGTTTGTGTAAGTAGAATTGGTTATTGTGGAAGGCAATGTTCAGATAGTTTATTCAGTACCGTACACACATTCCATCCCCATAATTGAGCGAGGCATAGTTGGAAACGATTAATTGTTATGTTTGGCTGCCAATGGCATAATGTTAAATAGGTACAAGAATTTTTGAGATGAGAAAAGATATTGCTCCACCGTGGGTGTGGTAAAATAAGTGATAATAATGTATAATTGAGAGAAGTATATAATATTTGGTCTCTAAAGTATACATACACACTATGTTATAAAATTGTGTTTTCAATATACTAATAAAATGGAAGAATGTTTGATAGAGTGTTCCTGTATATGTTTTGTTTTGGTAAACTTGTAAACTCTATATGAATTGCATGTGCATGTCTCTAAAACTGGGAGTGATCGTCCTTTCATAAGATCTGCTGCTAAGAAGATACATGAAACAAGTGCATATCATATGTTGTCAATTATGTTGCTGCTACGTATGGAGAATTTGTATTTAAATTTACCTAACATGTAGAAACTTAACTAAGCATGCTGGGTTGGTTACTCCATTGGTGACATACTCTATAAAAGAAGGTGAAGTGACATCATCCGGAAAGAGGAAATAGAAGGTTTCCAAAACAGTAAATAAACTATACTAGCTCCCGAAATGGTAGACACTTGATGGTGATTTAAATAACAAAGGTTTGTCACGATATTGTGTTTTTTGCAAGATCTGTTACGACACGCCTGCAACTGCGAAGGCTAGACTGTTCGGTGCTTCAACAGATGAGTATTCTGTGGTAGGTAATGGGGGTGACGCAGTTGTTAGTCACCCACGTACCAGATCTACAAATAAAAAGGTAGTACAACTAATTTTGATTTTATTTTTAAATAACAAGAATCTACATATTAAAGTCATTATATGGTGCAATTATAGTAGAATATGGTAAAATTAATGTGCATGAAATATTTGCTAACCTGATACCAAACATTATAGGATGTAGTAGACACAATGGTACCTAGTATAGTAAGTGGTGGCAATGATGGAACAATATATGGAACACATAAAGGAAGCGTAACTAAGACGATATATAAATACAACAATTGACATGACAATCATATTAGATATAGCGCTGAATGCGTGATTGTACTGAAATGATTTTATTTTTTCAAGCTAAATTATAATTCGCTGGGGTCAGTTGATGCTGGAGTCCCAAATTGTGATTCAAGTCCCTTATTATAAGAAGGAAGACTATTTAACGATCTTCATACAGTACATATATGAAGTGGTTAAAAGTCATTTGTATTGTTAGAATGTGGAATTTGTGTAGTTAGTATCTGACACTTTGTTGAAGACCAAACAACTTTCAGGGGAGTCCAGCAAATTCTCAACAAGACTCTGGAGTCGTGCAATACCAGTGTAGGGACTAGTTACACACCCTTCATCATGCACGATATTACCCTTTGTTGCGAACTGGTTTGGTGTAGGATTATGCTTTGAATGATTTCATGTAACTACCAATAAGCAACTTCTTTTTTTATTTTTTGGCAAAGGTGGGTGACACATAGTCGGACTTTGTAAACCCAGAGAAAATTAAGTCCATTCTATTTACCCTTGGTGATGGAAGACCGGGTAACATTCCTAGTTGTGGTGTTGGAGTTGTTACTGGAGAATGAAATGTATGCATTATGAATGGACTGCTAAAGATGTAATGGTCATTGTTTTAATTATAACACTCCCACAAATGTAAGAATGTTGTGTTTTATAGGTACAAGACTGGTGGAAGAAGACTGGTATAGATGGGGAAATTGATAATTTTCTCAACGTGCTAAGTACGTAGACTTTGATATCAATGTCAGTTAGTAAGAAGGGGAAATCAAAACAAGACGTGAAGCCATAATGGGTGGTTGTAGATGTGGAAACTACAGATTAAAAGGTAATTTTATATAGACAACAACAATGAAGTATATATTGAATATAGAAATTGAAATATAAGTGACAATAATCCAAGTTTTGATTGATATAGAATCATGTCAAGGATATAGTTGATAGAATAACAATAGATGGAGACAAAATCAAGAGCAGAAGAGAAGTGTTACACGTATCTAACAATCCAAGTTCGCTAGAAGAAGAGTGAAAGATGCACACAATTATTGGAATTCGAAGTTAATGAGACCTGGTCTGAAAAGGGAGTTGCAGTTGATGGTGGGTTGGGATGAGCGAGCGGTTCTGTGGCTCAAGCATGTTGATGTTGAAAAACTAAAGGGAGTAAGAGTATTGAAAACTATTTTAAATAATAGTGTCTTACACATGAATGGCCAGTTTAAAAACACCCCCTTTATTTTATGTTTTAGCTGATGTAAAAAAATGTTGCAGTTGACAAGCCCTGACAGGAACCTAGGAGATTCTATTTTCAAGAGAAAAAATGCATGCATTATGAGATCTGATTTTTCGTCAGCAATGAGGGTTGGAGGCCACATCACTAATCAGGTTAGTAATATGTTTCACTGTGTTTGCATCGCAACAGACACACACAACATTGTTACAAGGTGTGGCCAGGTTTGTGGATGTCTGGCATGTAGCATGTTGTCGATGTGTACTGACCATTGCAATTGTGGGTACTAAGATTATATATATATATATATATATATATATATATATATATATATATATATATATATATATATATATATATATATATATATATATATGAAAAAGCAAAACATAATGTATGAAAGATTGGTAACATAGGTAAGGTTTATACTAAATATAGCAAGGTTGTAATATATATGTCCAAATTGTTTAAATGTCCCAATTATATATTTTGAAGTCAGTAAATTGTAGTACACCCAAGTACTTTAATGGAATCTTGTAGGTAGACCAATAAGATAACTATGGTAACATTCATAATAACATCTACATATGTGTTGTCTGTTTGAAGCATAAACATGTGTAGTGCTTTCTCACATGGACGTTGGGAAGCTCATCTTCGTGACAAGATAACATACATTTAAAGAAGTAGTTTTTGTATGTATGAAACATTATTATCAAATATAATGCACTATTTCATTTTTTGCCAAATATATTGTGTTCACTAATTCAATTAGGTAGGTACCTGATGTTTAATATGTCTGTGGTAGTTCCTTGAAGGCTATAGTGAAGTGATGCGTCAAGAGTATAGTAATAGGTTGGGAAGGAGGCTGTTTGACCAGCCTAAATCACGCGTCTGAAAAGAGCGGATTAAAGTAGTCGTACTTTTTAAGAAATAACCCGACTCTCAGGCCCCCGCAACAATAATGGGGTTCGATGTAGCGATCGGGGTCGAACACAGGGACGAGGTTGGCAGTGCTAAGAACGTAGAATCAACACACTATACTCCAGTATAAAAGAGGATTAAAAGGTGTTCCCCAAGGAACGACAACTTGAAAACAAGAACAATAAAACCAAAGAAGTAAAAGAGAACAAACTATAACGACAATATGGGAAAACTCAGATCACGGTTCACCTAACCAAAACGTTCTCTTAACAAGTATACTATCTCTCTCTCCTGCATACTCATATCAAAATTACAAGCAACCATAAAAATGCCTATTCCACTCTCTCTCGAGATGAGGGTAGGGCTAGGCTTGAAAGAAGCCTCTCTCTCGAGATGACAACTCAGAAACCCCATAGCAAAACGTATGGTTTGAAGCATTTAGCAATCTGACACTCGTGCATTCATGCTACTCCATGTCACGGAATAAACGCAATATTACTCTCTCAATATATCGACAATCAAACATCACAAGATGATAGCTAAACATACAAGTGAAGTTTTAAAGCAAGCATATGGGGATAATTTTTATAAGAGTATGTATATTCAGATAAGAAAGGATAGATATGCTGAAATAAGGAAACATCGTAAAAAAAACAAAAAGACTATCTCCAACTGGAGTTACAAGAAAGATGATGGTTTTAGGGTTTTAGCAGTTTTTAGGAGTTTTATGCAACAACTTCTGAGGAGTTAAAACTATTGGTAAGGCAAGGCACGAAGGAAGAAAACTTAGGAATAACAAGCGGCAGTGGAAAACATCCCGTACCCTCTTCTCTCAAGGAGGGTACCTCCAACTAAATGTCAACACCCTCTCTTAAGGGTAATGAACATAGGTTGGAGTGGGAAGGCAAACTGAAGTGACCCCGACCCTGGGTACTCTCGTACTCCCGGATCGGATCAAGCTCTAGAGTTACAACATCCTTCTCTCGAAGGAGTCGAACGGGAAACACGATTCGATAGCTAGTCAAAACATGATCCAAACATACAAGCTAGAGCTCAGATGCTATATAAGAAATCATCCAACAAAAGGGGACCAAAAACAGAACAACAAGTATTAAATTCCACAGATTTTATAAGCATAGATATTGTGTAAAAAGGGTTTAGTTACAATGTGTAATAAATGAAAGTAAATGCTGAAAAGGGAAGATAGGTATCAGCCTCCTTGATGTGGGAGGTCGATATACAACAGCGGACCCCTAAGGCGCCACTAACTCGATACCGGGCGGGAGCTCTGCCTGATATGCCCATGTCAGGTAGCTGCCATGTCAGGCGACATACCATGACAGTCTAGCATATCGATCAGGGTCTCTATCCGATACGGTCGTGTCGGGCAGCCACCCTATCGGGAGACACACCCTAACGATTGCTCTGTATCAGATTTGGTATCATGTCAGGTTAAAGATGACTTAGGTTCTTGGGTCCCTTGTATCGGGTGTAGAGGGCGAGCCGTCTCGGGTTGAAGCCCATCTAGGAACCCGACACACTGGGAGGCCTTCTTGGTCATCTCAGGTCACTGCGGCTACCAGGATGGGTTCTAAGTGAACCACTCCCATCCCTCTCGGGTTGGGGGTGAACTCACCTAGTGTTTCCTGACACACCTTGGGACCCGACGCACTAGCTCCATATGCTTTCCAAAGTTAGCTTTCGTGAGGTTCCGACCCGTCCCTTCGAAGTCATGTAGCTGCTATTTATAAGAAGCATCTGGTAGAGGTTGCAGTTCTTTGTGGGGCCACGTGTCCTTCATCGACTCCATTTACGTGGCCTCTGAGATGATCGACACATGCATGTTGCCTGACACAGCAGGCCATCACGTGCCGGGTTACGAGCGTATCGGGTGGCCTTGGTGGGCAGCCGCTTCCGACGAGTGACTTGTATCACATGACACACCCATGTCGGGCTAACCAATCGTGGTGGGCAAATATCTCTGCCGGTAGGTAGCGTACCGCCCGTCGGGGACCTCTTCATGTGACACGACCGTGTCGGGTCACTGCCATATCGGGCAGCGATCGTGATGGATAAGTGTGTGTGTCGGGTGACCAATAGAAGGGTCAATGCAAGTGCGCGTTTTAGATGGGCCGGGACGGGCCTTTTGCGGACTTTAGGTGGAAAAAAATAGGGAAAATATGTACAAAAGATGGGAACAGAGTCAGGGGCGTAGTGCAAGTTATTTTTGTGCAATAACAAGACAAAATTGAGAGGAAAAAATAGTTTAGAGGGTAGTTTTGACAATGAAATGTAGGCTATAAATGGCCATAAAATGGGTGTTATCAACTCCCCCAAACTTAGCTTTTTGATTGTCCTCAATCAATCATACTTGTCTTAACACTTTATTTACAATACCCTTCATACCAGGCATAGTCCTCAGACAAGGGGTTTACGCGAGTTCTGAGATTTCTTGAGGAAAATTACATATGTCCACGAGCAAATGGATTTATTTTTCCTGCCTTATTTTAAGCAATAATTCTCTTTTCAGCTTTGACGAGACTTAAGTGCATGATTTTGAAGTTATCATTCACACTAAACATCTTGGGAGTAAGGAATTGGGTTTTTGGGTAGGCTTAAAGCTTTTTGGGGTTTTTTTATTTTTTTTTCCATTGGTCCATCTAGGTACGGGTCCGTTAACGGGCAAGTGGTCCTTGTAGTCCAAGACAATTGGCTTTAGAGTAGTGATTTCACATCCTACGTACCACTACCCCAGATCTACCATGCCTAAAGATGGGTACTGTTGGAGAGACAAGTGTGTTTTTCATTTTTTTTTCTTCGGCAAAACTCTCATGATTTTCTTCACTCTCATAATGCTTTTCTCTCTTTTTGGGATTTTGGGAAAGGATGAGTTTGCTATTTAGGTAGCTTTTTCCTTTGCATGCACATCTCTTAGATATTATAAGATTATTTTTCAAAATTGGCGTAGAAAGGTTGTAGCCTTTGTCGTTTGAGATTGTATTTTTGAAAAGAAAATAACAGAAATATGCACCGCCTTAGACACACAGTATAGTTTGGAAGAAGTTGTATATGATATTTACTATAGAGTGTCTTTGTACAATTGTAGAGAGGCAAGGAGTTTTATATTCACTATTTTGTATTAAGCATGTGTATATATATGTACACATGGTATGTTTAAGGAAAAGAAGAAAGGCAAAAGGGGAGAATCTTTAGTACCTCCCTCACTGATATATAGTACCCCCCAAACTTACCTCACACTCTGTCCCAGAGTTGTGAGATAGATAAGGTAGGGTAGTGATAAGTTAGTGAGGGTTTAGCTGGTGAGCACGCCTTCGTCAGATATAAGCTCCCACACATATTCTCCGTGTTTGCTATGGTAGTCGATGTGGTGGAGCTTGTCAGGTGTTTGTTGTAGCGTCACCGAGCTAGCGATCCATTCCAGCACATAGATGTCATAGTCATTTGATTGTGGAATTTGCTATGGACTGCTGTGGCAGAATTGAAGCTCATGCCATTTACTCTCTATTGTCTTTAGAAATGGTTGGATCAATGTTGTCACCTCGATGTAGTATTTTCTTGCTAAGCATTCGAGGGGTGTCAACGCTGTTGATGTACACTACACCAGATGATCTTTTTTGCTGTCAGAGTTGTTGTAGAAGATTGTTGCTCGTTGGCGAGTGTACACTGTCAGGAGCGTCCAGTGATTGTAGTGCAACACTAGAAAGAAGATGATACGTGGCATGCTACTTTATGTCTCTACTAGAAACGTTTGCTTCACTCCTGATTCATTAGCTAGGCAAATATTGTTGAACACCATCGGATGGGCGATGTAAACATGCTCAAACTTCTTATGTAGAACCTGGATGTAGGCTGCTGCTACTGACAGCGCTAAACATCCTCCTGCCTTTACTATGTCCCAAAGGTCATCAACTGGGACTATGACGTTTTCTGCCTCATATATGACATATGCGGGTGTAGAATCAGCTAACTTCGTGATAATTTCCTTGACATGTTCCTAGGTCAGTGTTGAACACGCGAAACAGTTGAAGTTGCTGATCATTTCTTCTGACACATCAGGCGAAGCGAGGTCTTCATTCGAGAATACTTCTCGTAGAATGTCCACCGCTTGCCTGCCCCGTATATGTCTGTGGCCATCTCGGCCTCTTCTCCTGGAACATTGCTGGTCGAAGAAGATTCATCTTCTTGATCACTCTCCAACAACTTCTCTGGGATGCCTGCGTCTTGGAAATAGTGTATGTCCTTGATCAGCAGCAGCATGTAGGTGCTCCTTAGCTGATAGAAGTTTTGGCCTTGGAGTTGCCTTATGTATCCAAAGACGTGGAGCATCTCCATGGCACGAAGGACTATGAAGGCATTGTTTCTGCTTCCCATTTCTTCTTGAACGGGGAAGTCTCCAAGAGTGAAGAAGTTCCAAATGCCACTGTGACGCTGGACTCCTCGTTTGATTGTGTGGAGAAGATGTAGTGGGAGAAGCATAAGGTTCTTGTCTTTGGGGCACCCGAACGTGTGTCCTGAGCATGGGACCTCCTCATTGCGGTAGCTGAGGAGTTGGACATCATGGCTTCAGAGATCTGCCATGCACAAGAACTAGTTTCCTCGGTGCTTGTAGGGGGCCAACACGATGTTTGGGTTGTGTTTTTCGATGTGTTGGAGTATGTTGGCCACCTGGATAGCGTCGAATGCCCCTCTCATTAGTCTTCTTGCCAAGGCCGGGGTGGCAGTGTAGATTGGCTTCCGGCCTATCCTGGTACCTAAGTTCTCTATCATTGCACCCTCCAAGACCCAAAAGAGGATCTTCCCGATGAAGGATGGTGAGCGAAACAGGCTCCTCAGTGCTCCCCATCATACGAAGAAATGACTGTTGCTCCAGACGAAGTCCTCTTCATCTTCATGCGATCTTAGGACCTTGTTCAACAGCTTCTGGTCTCTAATCTTGAGGTACCCGATGACTCTTCGGTTGAAGTCTGCTGTCTCAAAGGAGGGGATCTATGACAGTGTAGAAAATGTGTCTTCCGTCGAGCTCCTTCCTCTAGGGGGGTGTTTGTCATTGGCATGGTAGATGTCCCCCCTTCTCCCTCTGATTTGTCAGCAGAGTCATCTACGTCGATTGATATATCTATGTCGTCAGCATTATCTAGGGAGGGCGAGGGAGATTCTCGATGCCACAGGCGCTCTCCTATCCTACTGGAGCCCCGTCGACGATCTTGTTCATCATTTCTCCCTCGAGCATTGTGGAGGGCCCACTGGAGGAGGGAGAAGACGACGTTCCTAAAGAGGACGTTGATGAAGATGGCTGAGAGTCGGAGTCAGGAGGCGATGGAGACCTCCTTGGCTCTCTTGAGTGGGGGTGGTCGTCCCTCCGGTTCAACCTATCCTCAATGGCGTTGAGCCGTTGGAGCTCCAGTTGCATCGTGTCGTTTAATGCCTCTAGTTGGCAAGGGAGGCCAACTAGAGTTAGCAGCTATCACTCCTTCTCGTTCAGCCTCCTCTGAAAAGCACTAAACTTGTGGGTTAGGGAAGCAAAAGTAACAAAGTGGTTGCTCGTTACCTCCCGCAAGTGGTCAAACTCTTGACCGAGGACTTACCCCAGCGATGGGGGGGCTGTAGCTGTCCTGCCTCTTATCCTCGAGACGTCCCTCATGTTGGAAGTTCGGCCCTAAGAGTGCACATCTTCAAGCAGGTCTAAATTCATCTGAATTGTCCACGAGGGTGTTGCTTCAGGGCGGGGCGTTGGCGCCTTTGTGGCTGCTTCTACCTCATATGCTTGTAGTGTTGGAGAAGGGTGCGGGGAAAGTTGTTGTTGTTCCACCATCTGATTATCAGCGACTTCCTCTATAGTAACCACAAGCGACGTTGGTGGTGGCATCGGTGTGGGCTGCACAGTCCTGAGCTCTGCCTCAAGGAGCTCAACAAACGCATCATTACTTGCATCCGGCTGTACCACAACTTCTGCCATTGAAGGCGTAGTAGAAGCTTAAGGAGCTACGACTGTCTCTTCTGCGGTAGCTTCCTCCGGGGCTATTGTCATTGTGGTAGCCCCGGTTGTGTCGACGACCTCCACGATCATCATTGCTTCTTCTACAGCCATGACGATCGTCGTTGTGGTGGCCGTGACTGGGATAGGAGCAGTGATGACAGCTTTATCAGCGGCTGCCGCCGGTTGCGTGGGGGCGGTGGGTGGCTCGGCCCTTGCGATTGCTACAGCTTGGTGGAAGGTTATGCTGGCAGTGCAAGTAGCCTCGACCATCTGATTGGGTAGGGATTTGACCTCCACTGGCATGAACACAAACTTCTTTACATCATAGTTGGTGCAGAGCGGGATGGGTAGCAGAGTGGAAGTTCTTATGAATTTGTACAAGTAGCGGCGGCCCTCCTTCTTGATTATGTTGGCTCATTGCAAGAACTTCAGATCAATCCTGTCGTGACTGCATTGGGTATCTCAACCCTGTCGTGATCATATTGATGATGTCATCCATGCAATACTCCTTGGTGGCATCTTTTATTGGGTGGAGCCGGCTCAGTAGGAAGCGCACCACGTTGATCACCTTACCCTCCATCACATACTACATGAGATGGAGTTCTTCGGTGTAGAGGTTGCTCGTTTCATATTTGCTGAACAGGACACATGCCACTATCTTGTGGATGATCCTCTAGAAGTAAGAGTGGATAGCCACCACCTTGCTCCCTGACTTGTATGATGATTCGCCTGTCAGCTTCTTCCAGAGGTTGACCGGGTTGAAACCGTCACCTTCGCCAATCTTGGCACCGTTGTTCAACATCTCTTTCTCAGCTTCGGTGGAGGAGAAGATTTCATTGAGCAACTTCTCTAAAATGTCGTGCTCAGCGTTGTATAGCCGGTCCTACAGCCTATCTGCTCCACTGAATCTTTTGACTTTGTCCGGCTTGTTCTACACCCGGTGGAGTGAAGACATGAACTCCTTGGTGAGTTCAGTGTACGACCCGGAGAAGCTGAAGCATATGTTTTTCAGCCCGACGGCTCCTAAGACGTTGTTGAGCATACTGAAAATGCCGAGCTGGTGGAAGGAAGGTTGGTGGCAAAACCGGGTTGGATGGTAGATCTTGGCTGCCAGCTCGGTGTATCGTTGCTGATGCTCTGCATCCCAGGGCATGAACCAACTTGGGGAGTGGGCCAGGGGTTCTGCCGCTGTTGCTGGCATTGCCACAGCTTCTCTCCTGGGCCGCTTCTCGGCCGCAAATGGCTCTGTTGCATCGGGGTTCAGGCACTTCTGCCCTGCTATGGTGGCTTCAGTTGTGGCCTCGGGGCTGATCCTCCGGCCGTGCTCGTCTACTTGGATGATGGTTTGCTTGGTGCGAGCCATTTCTATAATTATCAAACAAGAATATAGTAAGTAATGAGATTACTGAATGGGTCACGCTACCTGATATCGGGCGGCAGACTAAAATAGTCACATCGCCTGATACAAGGTAGCTGATGCTTGAAAAATTGATATCGGTCAAAAACTAAGGGAATTCCGACACAAGCATGTCGATATCGGGCGGGGGTAAACTCGTCGTTCTGCCCGATACGATCTGGCTGATATCACTGGCCGATATCGTGAAGCGTTAACAAACGATGATTTTCGGTACAGATGCCCGATATGGATGCCCGATACGAGTGTTGCGGGATACTCGTGTCACCTGGCAGAGGTTCGGAAGTCGATATAATTCAAATCAGTTACATATCACGCGGTAGACCCAAACACATATCACCCGATCCGAAACTGACTGCCTGATACAATCGTGTCACCCGATACAATCAAAAGCTAAGGGAAACTAACATTGGTGCCACGTGATACGGTGTATCACCCGATGTAAGTTCGACCGCACAATACAAGTTGCTGCCCGATATGGTGTGTCGCGCGATGCAGATTCGACTACACGATACACATTAGTCGATACTATGCGCAACACGAGCGATAAACCTGTGCGATAGGCGTATCATGTTATACCTATGTCGGGTGGAAGGCTGGTGCGTGATACGGGTATCGTGAAGGAACTGTCCGACATGAGAGCTGGAGTAAATGCGAGTTTGCACGATATGGGAGTAAGTAAAAAGTGAAATTAGGTGCCCGACACGGTTAAATCCATGTTACTATATATAGCTATGTCGAGCAGGGCTAAAACGGGTAAAAGTCGGGGCACGTGTCATGCGTGAGGGCAAATCATTCCTGAGACACTGTAAAATCAGTCTAATCCATCACGTCAAGGGTCGATTTGGCTTCCTAAGCATGCTTTGTGCCGGCCTGCACGCGTGTCGCGTGAGGTCGCTGTGTTGCACGACACGGTCTCCCTTACTAACGCTGCTGCCTGATATGGGTGAATGTCCGATACAGTGCAATGTGTGAGCGCTCGCCGCTTGCCCGATATGATCAAAAGGTAGAATAGTGCATGTCTTGCAAGGTAGAAAGGAAGAGAACATGCTCGATACAGACTCCAAAAGAGTAAAACTTAGAGCAAAGACAAAGGCCAAAAATAAAAGAGAGTGTTGATGGTATCACCCGATATGGTTAGTTTGGGCGGTTGGACGATATGGCCAGACAAAGGGGATGTCAGGTCAAAAAAACAAAAGGGCGATCAACTATACATGCCCGACACACTAAAAAAATAAAGCAAATCGAGGGCATAAAAACTAAAGAAAAGCGTTGATGGGTAGAACATCATCTACCAAAAGTGAAGACTTCCAACCTCAGATAGTATTACTCATCAAAGCCTTACAAAACTAAGTCAGTGGCCCATAAAATGAGGAGGTCTGTGCACATGGCGCATGCACTGATTTGGGATTTATTACAATGATAATGTTTGTAATGTTTTTCTATAGAAAGGGAAATAACATCCTATGCTAGGAAAAAGTAAAAATTTGGGTTGCCTCCCGAAGAGCGTTGTAGTTTCCATCGTCAGCTCAACAGCTTCAACTCTTTTTACTTCGACCCTTCGACTATTTCTTCAGCGTCCTACAGTGTTATTTCTGACCTTCTCACAAATGCTTCATCTTCATAGAATCTTTTCAACCTGTGGCCATTAACCTTGAAGATCCCAGTCTTTTCTCCTTGAATTTCCATCATTCCTGATGGATAAATCTTTACCACAGAGAAGGGGCCTGACCATCTTGTTCTGAGCTTCCCAGGGAAAAGTCGAATGCTACAATTGAAGAGAAGAACTTTGTCACCTTCCCGAATATCCTTGTTTCTTAGGTGGGTATCATGCCACACCTTAGTCCTTTGCTTGTAAATCTTTGCATTTTTGTAAGCATGCAATCATAGCTCCTCGAGCTCTTACAGCTGCAGATATCTCTTTTGTCCTGCCTTTTCCAAGTCCATATTTAGAAACTTAATTGCCCATAGGGCTTTGTGCTCAAGCTCCAAGGGTAAATGATAAGACTTTCCATAAATTAACCTGTAAGGTGTCGTGCCTATGGATGTCTTGTATGCATTTCTATAGGCCTAAAGAGCATCATTGAGTTTCATGGACTAGTCTTTACGTGTGCGATTGACAGTCTTTTCCAAGATTTGCTTAATCTGTCTATTTGATACCTCCTCCTGCACAGAGGTCTGGGGGTGGTAGGGTGTAGCAACCTTGTGTTTGACCTAATACTTCTTTAGAAGTGCCTCAAACTGCTTTTCTCCAAAGTGTGATCTGCCATCACTTATTACAGTGCAGGGTACTCCAAAGTGTGGAAAAAAAATCTTCTCGAATAGCTTAATCACAGACTTAGAGTCGCAAGTTTGGGTAGCAACAACCTCTACCCATTTCGACATGTAGTCCACAACCACTAGAATGTATTGATAACCCCTTGATGAGGGGAAGGGACCCATGTAGTCTATT
The DNA here is from genome assembly GCA_963693085.1 of Alisma plantago-aquatica. NCBI lineage: Eukaryota > Viridiplantae > Streptophyta > Magnoliopsida > Alismatales > Alismataceae > Alisma > Alisma plantago-aquatica. The sequence continues at coordinate 1,066,552,678 of OY856411.1, read as the reverse complement.
CCCCAAACGTCAAAGATCTCAACTTCTACTAAGTCTGACAAAGGCATTTCATTCCTTTTCCTGATATTTCTGGTTGATTGGCACTCTTTGCAAACCTTCACATAAGCAACATCGTCCTTGAATAGCGAAGGCCAGTAAAATCTAGATTGAACACTTTTTCGGCAGTTCTGTCCCCACTATGATGCCCTCCATAGGGTGAAGAGTGGCATTCTCTCAAGATTAGTGGGACCTCCTCTTCCGGTATACACCTTCTGTACAGATTGTCAGAGCATTTCTTGAATAGCAAAGGGTCATCCCAATAGTAGTTCCTGACATCAGACAAGAGCTTCTTTTTCTGGTTGTACTTGATATCCGGCAGTAGCTGGCCACATGCCAGGTAATTACAAATGTCCGCGAACCATGGTAGGGTTGGCTCGTCAGACTGAGCCATTAATAGAGCTTCATTAGCATAGTTGTCGTTAACAGGCAACTGATTTTCTTTATCGCAGTCTATTCTCGAGATATGGTCTGTGACTACATTTTCTTAACCTTTGTTATCAATTATCTCAAGGTTAAACTCTTATAGGAGTAGGGCCCATCTCAGCAGTCTGGGCTTTGTGTCGTTCTTTTGCATCAGGTAGCGTATGGCTCCATGGTCAGTATAGACCTTTACTTTTGCCCCTATAAGATGTGATCTGAACTTGTCAAACACAAAAATGATCGCCAACATCTCTTTCTCTGTGGTGGTGTAGTTTACTTGTGCCTTGTCTAGGGTCCGACTGGTGTTGCAAATGACATGATGTTTCTTATCCTTCATCTGCCCTAGGAAAGCTCCCACATTGTAGTCGCTAGCATCACACATTAATTCAAAGGGGAGCTCCCAATCCGGAGCTTGGAGAATAGGAGGGGTTACTAGGGACTCTTTCAGAGTTTGGAAAGCTTTCAAACAGTCATCAGTAAAATCAAATTCTATGTCCTTTATCAGCAGTTTTGAGAGAGGTTTTGATATCTTTGAGAAATCCTTGATGAATCTTCTATAATAACCCGCGTGACCGAGAAAACTTCATACTTCTATCATGGACTTTGGCGAGGGCAGCCTAGCGATGGCCTTGACTTTGCTTACATCAACTTCAATACCGTTCTTGGAGACTTTATGGCCAAGGACTATGCCTTCCTGTACCATAAAATGACATTTTCCCAGTTAAGAACTAAGTTCTTTTCCTCACAGCGTTGCAGGACTAACGATAGGTTTTTCAAGCAGGCATCGAAATCCTTTCCATAAATAGAAAAATCATCCATAAAAACCTACACAGTCTTCCAGAAAGTCTGAGAACATTGAGATCATACAATGCTGGAACGTCGTAGGAGCATTGCATAGTTCGAATGACATCCTTCGAAAAGCATATGTACCATAGAAGCAGGTGAAGGTAGTTTTCTCCTGGTCGTCAGGCAAAATAGGAACTTGATAAAATCCAAAATAACCATCCAAAAAGAAGAAATACTCATGATGCACAAATCTTTCTAATACTTGGTCGATAAAGGGGAGAGGGTAGTGATCTTTCTTTGTTTCTTGATTCAACTTTCGGTAGTCAATACACATGCTCCATCTGGTAACAGTCTGGATGGCTACCTCATCACCTTTATCCCCCTTTATGACTATCATTCCTCCCTTCTTGGGCACCACGTGAATCGGGCTCACCCAATTGCTATCGCTAATGGGGTATATAATGCCCACATCTCTGAGCTTGATGACTTCTTTCTTTACGACTTCTTTCAACATCTGGTTCAACTTCCTCAGGGGTTGAACAAGGGGCTTTGCATATTCTTCAAGATTTATTCGATGCATACACATGGCATGGTTTAGTCCCTTAATATCATCGATTGAATATCCTATAGCTTTTCTATGGAGCCTCATCTCTTTAAGGAGCCTTTCCAGTTGTTCTTCTGTCAGATTGACATTGACTATGGCAAGATTTCTTTCTTTAGCATCTAGGAATTCATACTTCAGACCCTCCGATAGCTGTTTCATCTTTGGGTTCAGTTTTGGTACTTTCTCTTCTGCCATGGTCAATTCTAAAGAAGCATACTTACTGTCTCGACAACTTCTTCTTCATCATTCAGATCTCCTTCGTCTTGGTTCAGGTAGTCAAGGATCTCAACTACCTCGAGGTCATTGACCTCTGAGTCCTCTTCGCTCAACACCCTCATAAGAGGGTATACCACTGCTATGTCCTCTTCTACTTCCTCGCAGTATTGGTTATAGATGTCCACGAAGTAAGCAGACTCAAGCAGTGATGATCCTTTCATTTAGTCCTTCACCTTGTAATCTATGTGATCATTCCCGACCCTTAGGGTTATCACGCCTTCAGTGATGTCAATAAGTGTCCTTCCGTTCGCCAAGAAAGGACGATCGAAGATGATGGGGCACTTAGGATCCTCAACAATGTTGATGATAACAATGTCACAAGGGATGAAGAATCTCCCTACTCTGATTGGGACATCTTCCACCACTCCTACCGGCCTTTTGAAGGTGTGGTCTGCCAAATCTATCCTCATATTAGTCCTGACCATATCAGTCAATCCTAATCAATGTGCGAGGCTTAAAGGCATGAGGCTGATACTAGCCCCCAAGTCGGCGAGACCTTTTCTTTCAACGTTATCTCCTACCGCGAAAGGTATGGTGAAGGCCCCAGGGTCCTTTTTCTTGGTTGGTAATTCAGCTTTTACAAAGGATGTTGACATGCTGGCTAAGTGAACAGTTTTGATCCTTCCTCCTCGTATTTTCTTCGTTACTAGATCCTTAAAGAATTTGGCATAGGTTGGCATTTCTTCCAAGGCATATAGAAACAGTACCTCCAAGTGGAGCTTTTTCACTGATTCCATGAACTTTTCATATCTCTTCTTGAGGTGAGCCTTTACAAGCTTGTATGGAAAAGTTAATCTTGGCGAGTACTGACTTCTCCTGGTGAAAAATTCCTCTTCAGGTCCTGACTCCCTAACTGGTGGGTGCTGGCTTTCTCCTCTAGCTAGATTTTCTACAACCTTCTCAGGCTCGGGTTCTTCAGTTCTTGTCTCCTCAGAGCACTCTATTGTCCGTCCTGATCTGAGGGTTGCCATATTGGCAGACTCTGTGCTAGAACGAATCTTCCCCGAAGGGTTCTTTACGAGCTCAGCCAACTGAGCAAGTTACTGGCCTATCTGACATTTGTGCATTTGCATGTCTGGCATTTGGACTTGCATAGTATTCAAAATGCCTGAGTTGGATAATGCACTTTGTGCAAGTTGATTATTTATTATGTCCTGTCTTTTGACAAAGTCAAAAAGTTGCCCCACTAAATCTGGCTGGCTATTACTCTTGGTATGACTCTATCCTTGATCTTGCCCTTGCCCTTGGCTTATGTTAGCAGCTTGATGGGGTTGATACATCCCCTGACCTTGATAATTGGTTTTCTTTGTCTGGAACGTGTTGGTCTTGGCGTATTGTCCCTACCCGCTTCTCTTCTTGAAGCCAAGTGGTGGCTTGGATGGGTTGTTCAACTGATGTGAGTTCTCTGCAGCATCCTTGTTGCCATAACTGAAGCCCAGATGGTCCGACCTCTTGAAGTTGACGTAGGATACGTTTGCAGCTTCATCCTCCTCTAAATCACTTTCACTTGACCCTTCAGGTCGAGTATACATGAAGTTATCTAATCCATGGCCTCCTTCACCACAGGTGACACATTTCATTACCTTCTCTATCTGCTTCTTACCTTTTCTTCCTAACTCCTTTAGCTATCTAACATCTGTAGCTATCTTCTGTATCTGAGATGTGATCTCCTCCAGAGCCTTTGACTCAATTGATGGCCCTTCATTGGCGGATTTCTTTGAATAACCTTTGTCGATCCTATCATACTCAGTCCCAGGTTGAAGTTCGGCCATGTTCTCAATGTTTTTTTAGATCTACTAGGCTTCTTCCCAAGAAAGTCGCTTCCTGCAGCTGCATTTAGTGATACTCTCTTCAAGAGTTAGGCCATTGTAGAACGTTGTTATCAGAAAACCCTTCTTGTAATTGTGGTGAGGACAGTCCCTCTGATACGTATCTTTCCCAGGCCTCATGCAGATTCTCTCCTAGTTTCTGCGTGAAAAATGTGATCTTCTGCCTACTCCTGATAATCTTTTCAATAGGGTAGAACTTGTTCATGAAAGCTCTGCTAAAGCATTCCATCCATTCAGGGATTGATGTGGCAGTCCAAGGTACCACGACAATGCCTTGTCCTCCAAAGAGAAAATGAAACCCTCACAGTAGATCACTTCTTGAGGTACCCCCCTCATTTTGACAGTGTCACATATATTTTTGAAAGCATCGAGATGATGATAAGGGTTGTCATTCTTAGAACTCCCTCAAAAGCTCTTATTCTGGATCATAGAAATCACAGCGAGCTTCAGCTCGAAGTTTGCAGCATCGAACCTTGGGATTACCACAGTGAATCTGGAGTTGTTGGCTTTTGTGGCTGCCAACTCCCGAAGAGTCTTTTCTTCCTCTTCATAATCTTCACTACCACTGTCCCTGTAATTTCTTTCTTGATTATGGTGGTTCCTTCTATGCCTGTGGAGATGACGATGCCCCTCATGGTGGTGATCATTCTCAGGTTGTTCTTGTTCTTCATAAAGATGATCGTCATTGTAACAATCATTTCTATCTTCATCGCTTCTTGGAAGAGGTGGGTGTGGTCCAATTCTCACATTCTGCTCGTCTGCGGAAAGGGGTGGTTCCACGTGAGGTGTCATGATGAACGAAGTAAAATTGAACAAAATGCTTCTCCCAGGTACCTGAACAGATTGTATGATCAAGTTAGAAAACTACGCTTGATAAAGCGAACTATTCTGCACAGTTTCAGGTTAGAAGGCTTAAAGTAGCGGTGCTGTCAAGCTTATTGCTAAGCTTGAGGCACAAGAGCATAGTAAGTGGACTCGAGTTCTTTAACAGTACCATTTTGCCTTGTCCCCGGCAACAACGCCAAAAAGTTGACCGGTCTAAATCACGCGTCCGAAAAGAGCGGATTAAAGTAGTCGAACTTTTAAAGAAATAACCCGACTCTCAGGCCCCCACAACGATAACGGGGTCCGATGTAGCGATCGAGGTCGAACACAGGGACGAGTTTGGTAGTGCTAAGAACGTAGAATCAACACTCTATACTCCGATATAAAAGAGGATTAAAAGGTGTTCCCCATGGAACGACAACTTGAAAATAAGAACAATAAAACCAAAGAAGTAAAAGAGAACGAACTATAACGAGAATATGGGAAAACTCAGATTAGGGTTCACCTAAACAAAACGTTCTCTTAACAAGCATACTATCTCTCTCTCGTGCATACTCATATCAGAATTACAAACAACCATAAAATGCTTATTCCACTCTCTCTCAAGATGAGGGTAGGGCTAGGCTTGAAAGAAGCCTCTCTCTCGAGATGACAACTCAAAAACCCCACAGCAAAACGTATGGTTTAAAGCATTTAGCAATCCGACACTCTCATGCATTCATGATACTCCATGTCACAGGATAAAAGTGATATTACTCTCTCAAGATATCGACGATCAAACATCACAAGATGATAGCTAAACATACAAGTGAAGCGTTAAAGCAAGCACATGGGGATAATTTTTATAAGAGTATGTATATTCAGACAAGAAAGGATAGATATGCTGCAACAAGGAAATATCATAAAAAAAACCAAAAGATTATATCTAACTGGAGTTACAAGAAAGATGATGGTTTTTGGGTTTTAGCAATTTTTAGGAGTTTTACGCAACAACTTCTGAGGAGTTAAAACTATTGTTAAGGTAAGGCACAAAGGAAGAAAACTTAGGAATAAAAAGTGGCAGCGGAAAACATCCCGCACCATCTTCTCTCAAGGAGGGTACCTCCAACTAAATGTCAACACCTTCTCTCAAGCGTAATGAACATAGGTTGGAGTGGGAAGGCAAACCGAAGTGACCCCGACCCTGGGTACTCTCGTACTCCTGGATCGGACCAAGCTCTAGAGTTACAACATCCTTCTCTCGAAGGAGTTGAACGGGAAACACGATTCGATAGCTAGTCAAAACATGATCCAAACATACAAGCTAGAGCTCAGATGCTATATAAGAAATCATCCAACAAAAGGGGACCTCACACAGAACAACAGGTACTAAATTACACAAATTTTATAAGCACAGACATTGTGTAAAAAGGGTTCAGTTACAACGTGTAATAAATGAAAGTAAATGCTGAAAAGGGAAGATAGGTATCAACCTCCTTGATGTGGGAGGTCGACATACAGTAGTGGACCCCTAAGGAGCCACTAACCCGATACCGGGTGGGAGCTCTGCCCGATATTCCCGTGTCGGGCGACATACTATGACGGTCTGGTGTATCGGTCAGGGCTCTCTACCCGATACAGTCATATCGGGCAGCCACCCTCTCGCGCGACACACCCTAATGATTGTTCCGTATCGGATTCGGTATCATGTCGGGTTAAGGATGACTTAGGTTCTCAGGTCCCTTGTATTGGGTGTAGAGGGCGAGCCGTCTCAGGTTAAAGCCTATATAGGAACCCGATACACCGGGAGGCCTTCTTGGTCGTCTCGGGTCGCTGCGGCTACCGGGACGGGTTCTAAGTGAACCACTCCCATCCCTCTCAGGTTGGGGGTGAACTCACCTAGTGTCACCTGACACACCTTGGGACCCGACACACTAGCTCCAAATGCTTTCCAAAGTTAGATTTCGTGAGGTTCCGACCCATCCCATCGAAGTCTTGTAGCACTATTTATAGGCAGCAGCTGGTAGAGGTTGCGGTTCTTTGTGGGGCCACATGTCCTTCATCGACTCCATTTACGTGGCATCCGAGATGATCGACACACGTGTGTCGCCCGACACAGTAGGCTGTTGCGTGCTGGGTTATGAGCGTATCGGTTGGCCTTGGTGGGCAGCGGCTTCCGACGAGTGACTTGTATCACACGACACACCCATGTCGGGCTAACCAGTCATGGCAGGCAAATCTCTCTATCGGGTAGGTAGCGTACTGCCCGTCGGGGACCTCTTCACGCGACACGACCGTGTCGTGTCACTGCCATATCGGGCAGCGATTGTGATGGGTATGTGTGCGTGTCGGGTGACCAGTTGAAGGGTCGATGCATGTGTGCATTGTAGATGGGCCAGGACGTTCCTTTTGCTGACTTTAGGTGGAAAAAAATAGGGAAAATATATACAAAATATGGGAACAGAGTCATGGGCGTAGTGCATGTTATTTTTGTGCAATAACAATACAAAATTGAGAGGAAAAAATAGTTTAGAGGGCAGTTTTAACAATGAAATGTAGGCTATAAATGGCCATAAAATGGGTGTTATTAGTGTTCATCTTCCACACTTCAATGACGCATGCCATAAAGATGAGGAATGCACCTTGTATGAGAAAATATTGTTACGAACGGTGGGAACAAATAAAGAGGGCAAACATTATACTCCTACCATTACTTAGCCACCAATATTGGCATTTGCTTGTCACGTCACATGAATACAAGAAGATCCTTCATTATAGTAGCCTACGTCTTTGGAGGAGGTATAACAAGACAAACACGAATCATCCATATGATGATGATGTAGTTACTATGCAAGTGTAAAATATAATAGTAACATGAAAACATGTTCAAGGTAATATATATATATTAGTTCGTTGAAAACATCTTAATGGATAATGCAGGCAACATCTCTCAAAACACTGTTGAGCAAGATATGTTGTGTTCCTGAACAAGGGTGGAATATCATGTTTGACAACAAAGCAGACCAGCAACCAGACAGCTCTAACGAGTGTGGACTGTATGTGATGTGGTGGATGGAGTGTGTGTGTACAACCAACAAATTGAAGACTCGTATGGTGAGGAATATCACCAGCTTCGAGGACACAATGCGTTGGAGATCATTAATCTAAAGAACTATGTTAGTGAAGTTATACTTTGATTGACAAACATGACATGATTTTGCTTTTTTGTTTATGTTGGGAAACATTGGGTAATGCCCATGTATCAAACTCCTAATGTTCGGGATCATGTGTCCTGTGTGTAACAAACTAGAAATGTAATGCAACATGCTGTCTTTTGTTCAAGAAGGGCAAACTATTAATGGCAGGGGCATGCAGTGAAATGGGCGGAAGTGGTGACATTTTGTTGTGTATAGCTGCAACTGGACATTGTAGTGAGAGAATGAAATATACAACTCTGCAGAGATGGTAACAACTAAGGGTTGATTAAAACTTTTGTGAATGGGTTCTAATATAATATATGGTAACACATTTTATATTTTGATGTGCAAAATTAGTGTGATTCTTTTTGCTATAATTGTGTTAATGCGCAACACCTAACATAATGTGTTAGTCTGAAGTTGATGTATAAGAAGATCATATATGAAAATCTCAGTAATCCTAGAGTATATCTCTATGAAGTTTGTGTGCTTGTTTTTGATAAAACTGTGACTTTGTCTACTAATGCATTATTGACTATGGTGGAAACAAAGTAGACTGGAAGGTTATATTCAGTATTTGTTTATTAATTTGAAAGGGTTACAACGTAATGTGAAGCACTTGGTGATGTGGAATGGTTGAAAAAAATATAAATGCAGGCTGTGCTAAATTTTTTGTGGAATAATTGATTAAATGCACATCCAAAATAAAGTAAAAAAGCCCATTCAGTTAAATGCACATCAGGCATAATGTTTTGTACTGCTGCAATAGAAGAGATGAGATACTTACACGGTAATTTGTAAGCAATAATTGTGGATGTTTAGTGGTAGTTTAATGTGAATACATTTTAAATGGTCAATAGTTAGCGGTTACAGTTGTGAATACATTGAAAAAGTGAATCTAACTAGGGATGAGGAGTGTTGATCAGTCTTCCTGAAGTGTTGTTATTATTATTGTGTGAGTGTTGGCTTGGACGAATGGTTGTGGCAAATAGTGGGATTGTGTTTGTTTGAAGTAAGCAGACTAACAACATAATGGCTTAACTAGCTTGTTTGGGTATGGTGTCACAGAGGTGGTAGGGTGTGGAAAGATGAAGCAATGGGCATAGGCAAATTGGTAGATCGGCTGTATATGCTTGGTAGGATGTTATCCAAATAATTGTTTGGTATGGAAGTGAAGAGGACGTAGATAGTGGTAAAAAAGGGAGAAAATGGGATAGTATGTTGGTGAACATCATAGTTGGTTAACTAGGTTGTTTATGCAACATTCCTGACCTGGGTTAAGGCTTAACCCTAGAAGTTTTACTTAAGTAAGTCTTTCAGATTCTTGTCGTTATCTTTTGAAAAGTAATTAATACTAAAGGAGAGCTTATGTTTCAATTTTGGTCCTAATTGAATAATGTTGAAATAATATTTTACTTGTTTTGGACTAAAGTGCAATTTACCCAATTCAAGGGGGTTACCTTGCAAATGGCACATGATAAATGTTCCTAAAGTGTTATAGCATCATAATAATGAGAATGATGCTGAGGTATGGCTTCCACAAGCCTAAGTTCCAAACAGGAGCTTGTTTGAGTAATGTTTGTGCATTGAATGCTAGTTTTGGTGTAACTTGCAATTTACCCAAAACCTAGGGTTGCATATGTAAAATACCATTTCTATTATGTCCCTACTGTTTCTTGGTATCATTTAGATAAAATAAAAAGAAGGGGGCGTCTTGTTTGAACTACTTTTGAGGAGAGATAATCTTGATAATAAAATAATCAAGATTTAAGCACAATTGAAACCCTAATTTAATTTGTAGCAAAAATAAATATATTAATTGAAGTGCCCATCAAATAAAAAGGCTGTGGTTGAAATCCTATAATGAGAGGACGTCCAAATGCCTTGATTTGAACCGAAATATCCTAAGTAGCTGAAGAAATCCATTCACATTTGTTAATTAAAAAGTAATGTCCACTAAAAATGGATAATAATATTATATTAATTAAGGTGCTTAAGTGATTGCTTTTAATTCAAGGATAAATGAGAGTATTTTTAGGATGAAGGGATATGACTTCAAAGGCAAGGAAGGGAGGGGGCATGTGGCAAGAAAGTGGATAGATTTTCTTCTACTTTCTTTCTCCTAGAAAATCAATTATATGTACTTGATTTTCTCCCTACTTGGAAGGCTATTTTGCAAACCATTTTCTTCCCTTGCTTTGGCCGATGACCAAGGAGCTTAGGAGCAGGAGGAAAATGTTCCCCAAGCTGAAGGTAAGATCCATGATCATCTTCAACCTTGAATTAATGGTTGAAATCGGATTTCAACATTGATTTTCTTCTCTCTTCCATCCAATGCTCAACCTTGATTATCTTTTACATCCAAAGAGTTGGAAACAAGACTTGGATAGTTGAAGGAGCTTCTTTCACCATTAGAGACATGAAGCTTGAATCTTTGAAGCTACTTTTAAGGCGGGTTATATAACTTGAACCCATCAATGTTATTATTGATTTCAATTTCTCATCATATGTTGATCTTTTGTTTTCTTCTTGAACAATTGATGACATTTCCATATATATTCCAGTAGTTTTCAGAGGTATGAAGCTTGATGATGATGACATCATCTTAGCACACACCTCAAGAAAATTAGGAGCAAACAATTTCATTTGGTTGGTCAAACGGTTTCAAACCGTTAGAGACCAAACGGTTTCAAACCGTTTGGTGACCAAACGGTTTCAAACCGTTTGGTGACCAAACGGTTTCAAAACCGTTAGAGGTCAAACGGTTTCAAACCGTTAGGGGTTAAATGGTTTCAAGAATGTGTAAAAGTGTATAGGTTTCAACCTGATCTATTCCACATGATCTCAACCTTGGATGACCAATCAATTAGAACTCCATTGGTTTTAAAACCCTAGATTGATTGATGTCAAAACCCTAATTTTAAGTCCAAACAGTTTCAATTTTGAATTGATCAAACAGTCTAAAACCGTTTGGAATATTTAGGGCAAGACTGTTTGAAGGTGTAACGGTCTTCAGACTGTTTAAGGATGTTGAGACCAAGACTGTTTAAGGTCTAACGGTCTTCAAAACTGTTTGAATAATTGGACCAAGACTGTTTGAAGGTCTAAACGGTCCCAAACTGTTTGGAGGTTTGGTCCAAGACCGTTTGAAGGGTCAATTGGTCCAAGACCATTTGAAGGTCAAGTAACTTCAAGACCATTTTAAGGTCAAGTAACCTCAAGACCGTTTAAGGTCTAACGGTGTTCAGACCATTTAAGGATTTTGAGATCAAGACCATTTAAGGTCTAAACGGTCTCAAACCGTTTGAGGTTTTAGACCAAGACCGTTTGAAGGTCTAAACGGTCTCAAACCATTTAGAGGTTTGGACCAAGACTGTTTGAAGGGTCAATTGGTCCAAGCCCATTTGAAGGTGTAATTGGTCGAAACCGTTGAAGGTCCAATTGATTCAAACCATGTAATTACTAATAACCCTATAAGTGGTTGAAGAGTATCTCAAGGATGATTTCAAATGGAAGCACCTCTAAAGTGCTTAGGTGATTAGTATAATTAAAGTGATTATCACTTGGTGCCTATGAAAGTAATAAACTCAATACACAATGATAAGCATAGGTGCATGTACTTAGTGAAAGGTTAAGTCAATTGAGTAAGGTGATGGTGATGTGTGTTCCTAAGTACATGGAACAATGATAAATATGATTTAATACTTAAATAATGCTATGTGATCCAAGATATGTGGAAGCACTGACTTAGGGTTTGGATTAATGAAGTAATCATAAAACCCTAATCAATGGAGAATGGAAACCCTAACCAATAAAGAAAATTACAATTCATAAGTTTATTTGAATACTTATGAAGGTATTATGTAATTCTAGACATGTGGAACAATGAGTTAGGTTTTGGATATTAATTGTAATAACAATGCATTCTCTAGAATGCATGGAATTTTGAATTAGGGTATTGATCTTGGATAATGTGATCATGAAACCCTAATCGAGAAAGATGAGAAAACCTAATCTTGGGTAATGGGGTGAGAAACCCTAATTGAAATGAAATAGGAAACCCTAACCCTAATTTTGGGTAATGGGATTAAGAAACCCTAATACAAGGTGATGTTATGTGAAACCCTAATACAGGGTGATTTTATGTGAAACCCTAATACAAGGTGATGTTATTGAAACCCTAATATAGGGTGATGGTATGTGAAACCCTAATATAGGGTGATGTTATGTGAAACCCTAATACATGGTGAGGTTATGTGAAACCCTAATACAGGGTGATGTTATGTGAAACCCTAATACAGGGTGATGTTATGTAAAACCCTAATATAGGGTGATGTTATGTGAAACCCTAATACATGGTGAGGTTATGTGAAACCCTAATACAGGGTGATGTTATGTGAAACCCTGATATAGAGTGATGATATGTGAAACCCTAATTAATAAAGATGGGAAACCCTAACCCTGATGAGGGAATAGTGATGTTATCTTTGTATTGCATAATGTTGATATGAAATTGATATGGTTGTTATCAAGTGTACTAACCATGCAGGTATCATGAGATGATGAACATAACCAGGTATGAACTATAATGTTAATGGGACTTGTGAGCCATTACTTTATTTGTTGCCTAGTGAGAGGTGACAAGAATTTGAATATGTCTGGTGAACTATGTGAGATGCTTGTGTAACAAGTATCCTAAATACCTTGGTCAGATGACCTGGAGGTAATAGTTACCCGATAGTGGTAACCATGTTCAGTGATGAACTAAGGGTTTGAATACCCAGATCCAACAAACATGATGATGGTGTTGTTGAGGGATGTGAATTCCCAACAATGAGACAAGGGATTGAGATCCTAATGTTTTATAAAGTTATGAAAAGTACTTGATAGGAGTATTGTTTCTTTGTAGCATTTGTCATAATAATTCTTGATTGAAGACTTGACTGATGCTAAAAGAATATGGTAATGTACTTAAGTAATCAAGTGGAATATTATCATGTAGAGCCCTGGCCATAGATCCATCATTGTCAGTAGCTGGTGATGGTGAAATGGGTACTCCTACTGGTTAATCTAGAGCGTATATTGTTGAATATACGGGGTTCTCCTAGCCAAAAATAGGAGGATTAGAGTGCAACTTTGGTTGTAGACTCAAGATATGTTTAAGAGCATGGTGAATAGGACCATGGCTCAGTGTGATGGAGCATGAATGCATTCATGGCTCAGAGAGCATGGTGAACAAGCCCGTAGCTCAGATTTACTAGTGTCGGGACCTGTACCAAGGCAGGTTAGAGTATGGGTAGCCTATGGAGCTAACCCTGTGACTGAGGTCAGTTAAGCAAGAGACTGCGGTCCTTCTTGTGGTCTTGTACTAATCGGGACGGATGAGATTGAGGAGTTCGACTCTTCCTTTGATCTTGTATGTCACCAACTTTGGGTTTCGCAACTGAAGGTTGGATGTGAGCGATACAGCTCACTTCCTCAGGGCATAAGTATGATTATAAAATGTAATCATCCGTGTAGCGTATTTAATTAAGGATGAAATACAGAAATCATTGGTTGATGTTACATTGATTATTGTATCCTAAATGAATAGTTATTATACATGTTCTTCATATTCCTTATTAAAAAGGATAGATGATTTACTGCTTTATCATTCCTAGCTGTAATGCTTTAAAAGATGATATTGCTCTATTCTGCTTATTAATTACTAAATCCTGCTGCTCAGTAGAGATTCCTCTGCTCAGTCTATTACTATTTATCTGCAATAATAATGTTTCTAGCAGAGAGTTATATCTCTCATTGGGACAATTTCAATAGTCTCACCCCTGTGGGATCCAACCTTTTTAGGTGGAGGAGGACGAGGAGGTAGAAACCCTATAGCAGGGGAAGGACAACAACATCAGGGACACCGGTAACATCTCAGGTGGAGATACTGACTGTCGTGTCTTGTAGATATGAGTACTATGAGTCGTCTCTGTACTCTCAGGTCCTTGGAGTTAGTAGTTAGTGCTTTTATGATCGATCTGAGATTTTGGCATTGAATGCCTCGGGGTTTTATGTTGCTTTTGTGTAGATTTAACAAAGCAACTATTGTATGTAATCCTCAAGAAGAGAAGATACATGGTATGTACTTTGTGGACCAGAATGTATATAATATTTTGGTTCTTGTTATCATAGTTTCCTAGAAAAGAATCTCTTTGTAAATGGTTTTAATTTTAAGTGATTTTTGTTAATCCACTGCTAATGTTTGATTCTACTTAATTGTAATGATTTGTTTATCGGTTTGGTATCGGGTCATCTCAGTTTGGGTATGGGGTGGTAGATGTAATTGAAGGTGCGGACATAGACAACAATGGGCACAGACACAGTGTTAGAGCGACCAGATGTGGTTGTGAGAAGGTTATCCAACAACCAAGGGGGGTAACAAGATTGTTTGGGTATGGTAGTATAGAACAATGGGGCACAAGTATGTTGACAGTGTGAATGGATTTGGGTGTTAACAGGTTATAGAACAGAACATGAAGCAGAAATGTTTGTTTGTACAAGTGCAATTATTTTTGTTAAGAGTGATAGAGGTGGCACAACATAGGGATGGTTCATGGATATAGGCACTAACCTTACATGGCCCACAATTGGCAAACAATTATGTGGAGGCCTATTCATCGTTGAAATAAACACACACGGTATTGTAATTTTGATATTAAACTAGTTTGGTTGACATTCATAGCAAAGAACGAATGTGTTGTTGTACATAGATGAAAGGTTAGTTAGGTGCAACTTATCAATTTGTATCTATTTGCAAGAAAATACAAAGGTGCACTTATGTTGATCAAGTACTGGCTAGTATCTTAACTAGGACAGAACCATTAAGTCGTTGCATTGAAGTTGCGTGTAAAATTACTTAGAATTGTATAAAAAAATAAATCTGCAAGTAGGCGATGGAAATATAATTATATATATTATTGGAATAGCGTAGATAATTGGAACCACAGAATGCATTTCCAGTAAAGCAAATTGCCAACATGTATATGGAAAGGTTGTCGTTGTATAACACGAAGTGAACATAAACATTTCTTATATTTGAACAATGATTTACATGGACTAGGCAACATACAAAGATTTGAAAACTGCTTTGGGTCAAAGGTGTGGCACACATGTTTGTACATTCAGATATGTTGAAGATATTATTTTTCAAAAAAATACACATGCAATGGCAAAATAATTACCCAACCAATACAATAGCCCAAGCTAGTTTTGTTGTGATAGAAATTTCAGCCATCCAGCAGCTAGATGTGACGAAAGGTAAGGATTTTGTGATAAAGTTGTAGGGAATGGAGTGGGGTGATGTGGATCAAATCCACTACTACTGTAAATGTTTTCATTGAACGGTATTGTGCTTTCCTTTGCAGATTGTTTCCCATTTTTGTTAGTGCTAACATTTGCATATTTTGATTTTTTGGGTAGTTTACATTTCTTTCTAGCTTTTTTTGCGAATAGATGGAGGCCTTCCAATCTTTTTAACAGTGAGTGGGTCTTTTATGACGTTAATATCTTAAGAAGTGTGGCTTTGTACCTTGCAATGGCAAAAGGACAATAATAATGTGAAATTCGTGGAGAGCAACGAAAAAAAGATGCTAATATAATCAAATTGAATACAATAATAGAGTACTACAAATATCATTTGGACTACAATGTCAGAGTACTACAAATTGCAGGTCACCAAATATCGTTCCGACTACAACGAGATAAGTAGTGTCATGGAAAATCTTTTAGAAATGCAGGTCACCCAATTGTGGTGAGAACATGTCATGATAGTATAGCAATTGAGGGATGTTAAAACATGAACGAAGCTTGTATAATTTATTCCAACATGGATGAATAGCTTGTATGAAAGGAGAATGCATTGACAGATGTTAATACATGGACAAAGCTTGTATAAGTTATTCAGTTAGTTCATTAAGTGCCTATGGACGTTGATTTAGCTAAACTACAATAGAGCAATGTTAAATAGCGCTGCCGAAGGATATAATAGCAAACCAAAGACAATGTTTTCAATGCATAATAATACTGAGCAACAAATGTTAATGAATACAAAATGATGTATAGGTATGCAAATGAAAATAATGAGTGTTTACTGGGGGATAGTATTTTGGTATATTTGAATGCAGTACAACACATGCCACAAATAAAATGGAATATGAAGAGTTTTTCAGAGTCTAAACAGATAGCTAACATTGTGAGTAAACCGTTTGCACTACAGAACAATACTACTTCAACCTAAAGGATGGAAATGTTTTAAAGAACATAAGAGATAAAGGCTAACAATTATTACCCAGTGACAGATAATGGAATAAAGTTTATTATTATACAATCAAGTATGGATAATAATGATGATTAGATTAGAAGGTGTGCTTGTTGAAAATGAGAGAGAAAAGGAATGAGAGATTTAGCGTGTTCCAAAACTATTGTTAAACTGGTGTACATCTATTGGATAAGTTTTATGTTACAATCAGAGTTGAAGTATCACATCTAACGAAATTGAGTGGTTAAAATGTTTTGACACAACTGATAGATCGGACAAGTTATAGAAATTTTAAACTGCAACAAATGTATTGTAAGCAAAAAGTACAAATACATGTAGAAAAACCTGTCAAAGTGCATGACAAAGTATACATGCAGGCAACGTATATGATGTACATACCCTGATATTTGGATGTAGATGTTGCTCTATTGTGCAGGTATCGATTGCTGTGAAGACTTCTTTCCTCACAATATTGTAGTGGTGCTCAGAAATTCTGGCTGTGTTAATGAGTGTTTGACACATGTTTGATATATCTTCTGCTCTTGCTGATGAATCTGTACCCATGCCTACGTGTTTTGCTGATTCATTCCCGTAATCTATTGTGGTGTCCTTCCTTCACCTATCTAAAACATATTGTATTGGCAGCTTGTCTACCCTGTAATTCTGAATAAGCAAGCATAGCGAGTGTCTGCACATTAGTCCCTTGCACTCAGATGAACGACAACTGCATAGCAAATTGTTTTGGGTAGAGTCAAAGGTGACAACAAACTATTTTTGAACAAGGCTATATTTTGTATCGCTTATGCACACCCTCCGTTGTTCATTAACACATAAAGTAGACAATGTGGCTACACTGTTCAAGATGACAACTTCACAATACATCATTCGTTGTAGCTCAATCTAGATTTTTTTTGAAAATCTTTTGTGTAAACATTTCTAGAATCTATCTCAATCTAAAAATTAGTCCTTAATTGAACGACCTTAAATAGATCATCGTAATCAGAATGTTTCTCTGCCTCCAGTCGTGGTTGTAGTACCCATTGATACTGATTGATGAATTGTTTCAATGATGTTTTTGAGTTAACATAGTTGTCAAATAATGAATTGATAGAATCACTCCTTTGAGTTGTCATATCGGCCCAGAAAAAGTCATCAACGTGTGCAGGTACCCACATTTGTCGCAGGTGGTACATGTGGGAAAGCCATCCTTGCTGATTTGTCTTGCATGATTGTGTTGTGGCTTCCCAATTTTGTTCAAATGCCTCAATAGTTGGGCTTTCATATACAACATTCCTGATCAGTTGTGATGAATTACAATTTTCCCCTAACTTGTTTGGTAATTTTCTCATTATGTCCCATAGACATAGATGGTGCCTAGCATTAGGAAAAATGTCTTGAATACCATTTATTGTAGGCTGGTCTTGATCAGCTACAATGCCCTTAGGGGGGGCACCTCAACACAATAAAATACACAGGCATAACAGAGGCATGTGTTGTATATTAAAAAAAATAAACAATGGGTTTAAAATTTATTCATAAGTACTTATTGATCATGTTTTCAAATGTATGGTCTATATATGGGGACAACGAAGCAGTTAATGTGTACCAATGCCACATCAAAGTGTAGTATGGTACACAATGCAATAGTGAATTTGTAGAACTACATATAGCAGCCCATAAGTATGCAGAACTACATCTGTCAGTACATTAATTTGTAGAACTGTGTTAAGTAATGAAGAGTTTTTTAGTTGCAGAGCTTAGTGAAATGAGGATAATAAATTAGGCAACCAGTTAATCTCAAAAGCATTTTTGATCAGTTGTGGTGAATTTTAACTTTTCCCTAACTTGTCTGGTAATTTTCTCATTATGTGCCATAGACATAGACGATCCCTAGCATTAGGAAAAATGTCCCAAATACCGTTTATTATAGGTTGGGTTTGATCAGTTACAATGCCCTTAGGGGAGCACCTGAACACAAAAAAGTACATGGGCAAAACTGAGATGTGTGTTGTATATTAAAAAAATAAATAATGGGTTTAAAATTTATTCATAAGTACTTATTGACCAGGTTTTCAAATGTATGGTCTGTGTATGGGGACAATGAAGCAGTTAATGTGTACCAATGCCACAACATAGTATAGTATGGTACACATTGTAGTAGTGAATTTGCAGAACTACATATAGCATCCCATAAGTATGCAAAACTACATTTGTCAACACATTAATTTGCATAATTGTGTTAAGTAATGAGGAGTTTTTCAGTTACAGAGCTTAGTGAACTGAGGGTTATAAATTAGGCAACCAGTTAATCTCAACAGAGAGGCATTTTCTAGTATAGTGGATATATAGATTACTTTGTTACAGAGAAGTAAGAGGTTAAATTTTAAGAACCTATCCAAATGAGGTAGTGTCGTTGCATGTGGATTTGATTTATCTTATATATGTATGGAAGACCAATGTAATAGAAGATGTGTGAGGTGAATGACAGTCTTTAAAAGATATTGAGAATACAAAGATGTAAATAAGGAAGATATACAGAATATGGAGATGTAATACACAATATATAGAGACAATACTGCAAAATATACAAATAAGGAAGATATCCAGATTGTACATTAATGCAAGGTGAAGTTATGAAGGCATGATGCATACAAATTAAAACATAATTGATAAACTTTCAAAAATGATTCTGGAATATTTATGGAGGAGTTTTTTAAAATATGAGTTGTATGTTGGATCAACGTTTGATTTTAAATGTAACATTGTAATAGTATAGTGTATAATTGTAGGACATATATTATTTTCCTAGAAGTTAGGCAGCTGATTGAAAGAACATACGTAACAATGTTCTTACCCATGCATTGCACCCAAGTTTGGAAAAGCCAAATATAATTATCCGTTATTTCTTCACATAACAGTCCACACCCGAGCAAGATGGAATGTCCATGATGTTTAATCCCAATGAATGGGGCAAATGTCATTTCATATCTATTCGTCAGGTATGTTGTATCGAATGAAACAACATCACCGAAGTGTTTGTATGCCATTTGAGACCTCACATCTTCCCAAAATACATTTTGAAGTACTCCTTCATTCAAGTCTAGAACGTAGAAGAAGTTTGGGTTTTCCTTTTGCATACGAACAAAATATGTTTGTATTACATGGGCATCACCTTCCCCTAATCAGAGCTTATGGGAATGAATCAGATGGTTATTCATGTCCTTCTATGTGAATGAGAGTTTATCGTACCCTCCAGCTTTGCATACTAAGGATGACATTGTTTTAGATGCGCCAATGCCAGTTGCATCATTGAAGTCAATGCACCTCTGAACGTCTAATGGAATTTCGTGCTTGGATGAAAGAAGCCTAAGCATATTCTTGGGAAGCATTTGGTGGTTGTGTTGAAGGTTAACATTAAAAATATGATATTCACCCGATATTGTGCATTTCATCTTAATAAATGATTTACATTTTGTACATGCAATTGACTTGTACCGGTATAGAGAATCCTTGCATTTGTCAGGTGGCTTCCCACCCTTGGCACTAGTGAACGTGATCCTTGAGGTCTCATTGCAATGTCTATCCTTATGTGAGTGTGATATTTTGATACCAAATCCAGAAGCGTCTACATACACCTCATAGAACTTCCTTGCTTGTTCTATATAAGAGAATGTTAGCCCTATCTCAGGTTTTGGTATGTCATTGGGTGTTGTAATGTTAACTGGTGTATTCAGGGCGCTGGAATGGTTCTAACTTGTAGATGAATGCTTGACATCATCCTCTATCAGTAGTATAACATGAGCTGACTGTGATTCCTATTCCACATTGTCAACTTCGTCTACATTAATCGCTTCCTTAACATTAACGTACTGCTGATCTGGGTCTTGGTTCAAATCTATGATAATAACTTCAAAAGGTTGTGACAGTTAACAAGTAAATGAGTGCAAGGAACCTAATAGCACAAATGAATTGATAGATGGAATAATATTACAGTAACTGCTACAAGTTTGCAAGTTTAAGATGTAATTCAATTTTTGGAAATTTGGGAGAGTAAGTACGCTGTTTTAAGAAAATGGTTGATAATGAGGTATATGATCGTAACAATGGTTATGATGAATCTTATGTTAGTCTAGTTAGATAGAAAAGGGATTTTGACTGCAAGATATGTAGTAAAGAGTATGGATTTTTGTATGGGCAGATTGCAACACTTAAACAAATGTATGGACATATTGCAATGAATAAAATACTATGGTGAATTGCATCAGTTAGGTAAGAAATGGGAACTAGAACTAGAAATGTTAAACTCCACACTAAACTTCTAAAAACCCGATGCATTGCTTTTCTGGTGTTAAATTCCATAACAAACATTTATTTAAAAGTAAGGAAATAGTTGTAAAAAGTCATAGAAAACATGCAAAACAAACAACCATGTGTTAGTATGTGCGAACTTATGTTCACTTGTTAGTTAGTGGAGTAAATAGAAAATAAAACCCTGACATCAAGCCATAACTGAGTTAGTTGATATATGCAAAACAAAAGCCATGTGTTAGGCCGTGTGGACATATGTTCTCCTATTAGTAATTGGGGTAAACATAAAATTAAACCTTGACATAAATCCATAGATGAGGTAGTTGAGATATTCTTGTAGGTCAAAAACATGATGTAGATTCATTGCAATGTTAGTGATGTAGCATGTTGTGTTCTTGTACTAAACATGGAAACGATGTTAACAATGTGAAGTCGAAGTGGAACCCTTAACACCACACTGATGAGTTACTTGTTAAATAGAACAAGGTTTTATGTGAATCTTATGTTAGTCTAGGAAAATAGAAAGGGGACTTTAACAACAAGATATACCTAAACTCGTAATGTTAAATTAGTGTAGTAACTTGAGTATAAATTGTTGTATGGACAGATCCCAACACTTAAATAAATGTATTTCACGACTCTAGGTCATTGCAATAAATAAAATACAATGGTGAATCGTATGGTGTTGGAATAAATAAAAAACAATGGTGAATTGCATCACTTAGGAAAGAATTAGGAACTATAACAAGAAATGGTAAAATCCACAGTAAACCCTACACTTGCATTACACACGTTTCAGTGTTAGTGCATGTAAACTCCTATTCTTCTATTAGTAATTGGAGTAATAAGAAAACAAAACCTTGGTTTCAAGATAACATTGAACATTGAGAGCAAGGTGAGGTGGTTAACTCGTTAGCAGTCCAGTGTAGGCAGTGGGGTAAGGCTAATAAAAAGGTTTGATACAAGAATTCTCCAGTAACATAATAACGAGATGCGATACACTTAAGTAACGAGGTTAGGCTGTGAATCAATGACTAGTTGGAAACTATGTCTGCAAGGTTGAGGTCGTGTAGCATTCTGTCGATGTATGATGAACATGGAAACTATGTCTACAATGTTAAATCGATGTGGAATCCTAAACATCAAGATGACGAGTTACTAGCTTCTTAACATGATTCAATATGTACAACATGTTTATGTTAAAATTGAGGGCGAGATACAAAATGAAACTAACCTTTCGAGCATAATCCTCCAGCGTATCTCGAGGCACCATTGTTATTCTCACTCTAGGTCATCCTGTAGGGGCAAGAAGGGGGTGACCAGGGCATAGAGGGGTAGGGAAGGTGTAGAGAGGGGGAGGAACGACAGAGGAAATAGAAGCAGGACGTGAGAAGAGGGAGGATAGGTGGAGGAAACTGAAGCAGGGAGAGAACTGGTGTGAGGAGGGGGAGGAGAGGTGGAAGGAACTAAAGTAGGATGAGGAGGCCACAAGGAGAGGGACGAGTGTCGATGGGGTGGGGTCGTGGGAATTGGGGGGGATTTTAAACGGGAAAGGCAGTGGGTGGGCCTAGAAAATCATATCAATCAAGCGTATGGGCTCTGCAACTCCAAAGGCACGGAGAGCCAAGTGGCGGAAGATGCCAACCGTTCGTCTGGGATGTTCATCGCTGAGGTTCGTGTAGAGATCATTTTCCAAAAAGTTAGGTTATAATTTTTCTATGAAGCAAAAGAACTAGGGACTCTGATGAAAGTTGCATAGAGTTGTCTGTGTAAAGGAAGGGTTTTTCTGAATCGTATGCTAAGCAGTAACAATTCTGTGTGAGACTGTATGACTGGATGGTTGAATCCGTAGTCTTGAAAAGGCAACTTTCAGACAAAGCATCCATGTTGTGGAATGTGGTGGCCTTGGAGTTGTTCAACCACTCAATAAGTGAAGCCACCTGAACAGATATGCACTATCTATTATATTACTTGAAAGACGATTTATATGTTTACCGATTTTCAAAGTCTAGTCTATTCTGTCACTGCAATAATTATGATGTGTAGTGGGTCTCTGTTTGCTTCAAAGAAATGATCATTAACCAGAATCAACTAGAGTATTTACTGAATTTTTGATAAATCAATGTATGATATAGAGTATACTATCTTCACCTAATCTCACATCATAGTAATGTCAATGGTTATCTGATGTCTATCCTGGAAATGAAATAAATCTCCTTGTAGAAATTAAAATCTGGTTATGATAAGGAATCTGGAGTTTGATTCTAAGCCTCCATGGTTAGTCCACGGGGATTTGCATAAGCACCATCTGGAGTGACTGTGACCCTTGAATTCTTTTTGTTATAATAAGTTTATTCCTTAAAAGGATTAGACTATGTCCAAATGTTTCATTGTGAATGTGATATAAAATTTTGAGATGAAATTTGATTGTCAACGGGATAAGCTGAGATGGCTCCCATAAGTATCTTGTATGTTGTGCCCTTGCTAACATTTCTGTTGTTTTGTACCTCACTTGTAGTACCCCTATCTGGCGATCTCATAACCAAGATGCTACAGTTTAATAAGTTTAATGTGTAACAGAAGCAAAAATTACAAACAGGATAGAGTTCATTCCCTAATAGAGTTTTACAACCACCATTTTATACATAAATATACATCATATGAACTAATACATAGAGTATAATTATGAATAAATGGATATCTTGTAGTCCCTCTTGCACTGGGAAACTCAACCTCAACTCAGTCCATGTTTAAATATCTCGAACCTATCAACTAACATCATGAAAATGAGACAATTTACGCGTTAGATATATGGTTTCTGTAGCAACCATTTATTTAGCATGGGTTAAGCCCAATTTAGTGCAGCAAGTGTTGGGTTTTAGGGGAGGCAGAGAAGGCAGCAGAAACAAAAAAAATTTCTCCCCCAAACCCAGAACAAGGAAACGTGTCAACGTCTATACAAAAGGAAATGATGGTTTGTGGAATCATACCTTGTCCCGAGGCTTGCTCGGAGACAATACCTCGCACCTTTCGTAGTCTTCACTTCCTATCTTGGACGGTGTCTATGCAGCTCCTGTTCTAACCGGGACTGACGAGATTGAAGGTTGTCCTCCTAGCGGCAGAAACCTCCCGCCTCTGAAGTAGTCCACACGGACCACCTGGAACTCCAATCTCCTTGTCTCACAAGGAATTGGAAGGAGTCACACCCTCCTGTCAGCGTACTAGTCGCCGACACACTCTCCTGCCACTAGTTGCAACTGTAGTTGTCTTTCCCTTGCTGTGCCTCCCTTATCAGGTAGCACTTGCTCGGGCTCTCTCTCGGTTACCAAAACCAGAGAGAACGACAACTTTGCAGAGCAACTGGTTTGCACTGAGTTGTACTTTGAGAACCCCCAATACCCCTATATATAGGAGGGTCATGGGACAGGGTTCTCCATCCTGGGCAATGTGAGAATAAAAAGTAGGAGTAGAAGGGTTCGAGATTTTCCACAAAACAACCAACTCGCAACCTGAACTGATCGTTTCATTTCTGAAACGGTCGTTTGGGGACCTGAGCCGGTCGGTTGACACCTCAACTGGCCGGTTCATTTATGAACTGCTCGGTTCGTGGTCCTAGTCAGTTCCTGATTGACTTTCCATCTTTTGTTTCTAATTGGTATCAAATACAAATCCTTGTTCCAATCAAATTGGGCAAGTGAAACGAAATGAAAATTCTCACCAATCCTACTTTCCCAACTTGCTCGGTTACAACAGTTGAACCGATCGTTTCAACACTTGAAGAAATCATTCCACCCTGTCCATGAGCCGATCGACTCACAACCTGAGCCGATCAGTTCACCAAGATGAGCCGATTGGTTCATCACATGAGCCGATCGGTTGGGAGTGCAGATTGTGCAGAATAAGTCAATTGCAGTTTCAATCGATCTGATACTCCAATCAATATGTCCAACACCTTGAACATTATGACATTGAGCTATCAATTAATTGAGTGTTTAATTGAACTACTAAACTCCTTTAGTAATCAATCTAAACATTGTTTGTGGACAAAACTCCTCTTCCAGGTTAAATCCTATATGTGTGACCCTACATGTCCATTTCACGTTGGCAGTGAAAGTCCATAACACTTATGACTTCACAAGAAAAGAGCGGTGCCTAGTCACACATTAGTGCTACCCAAGTGAAATAGAAAGTTGGAGAACAACTTTCAATCCTACAATCCGTGAATGGTGTTACAGTGAATGTATAATTCCTTTGTCACTGATATCCCGAATGAACTCATGGCATAGAACAGTCATCCTGTCAACGTTCATTCACTTTCTTGATCTCAGAGTAGATTGGAAGAGATATGTATGAAATCAATATCACATACTAATTCACACATGCATGCGCATGCCTATTTCAATCCTACTCATCAAGTAGCCTGGGATATCAAACTCCCTCAGGAGGGACAAATCCCATATCTATCACTCACCCCTTAAAAGCCCCATGTGTCAAAGCCACCCAATCATCACCTTTATAACAACCCATGTTTCAGGACTGCGTTTGATGATGTCAAAGTGTGCCAAACGTCATGTGTTGAGTGTAGTGATTTCAGGTCAAAAAATCACACTCACCACCATCACTGTGAGTACTGACTGTGACTACCATGTCATGGTTCCATGTGTCAAACTCACGGTGGGTCTGTCCGGTACACTTGTTCTCTAACAAGTACCTATGTGTTTGGTTTGATATCTCTATATCAAGACTAATGAGATTCTGTCATCAACCAACACCACAATCTAGTCTTATGTGTCATTGCTGTCTATCTACCTTCCACAATGACATATGACTAGGGACATAACAAGAATGTACAAACTCTTAGCATCCGTATGATCTCATCGTTCAGGTCCTCAACCTGAAAGCATACATCATTGAGTACTGTAATTCTCTAGACATTCAATCTATTCTATCACTATCTCATATGTCTAAACCAGAAAGAATTGGAAGCTTGCCTTTGATGTTTATCAAATCAATCTTGATGTATCCCACCAATCGTCCCATGATTGGCT
Source organism: Alisma plantago-aquatica (assembly GCA_963693085.1). Classification (NCBI taxonomy): domain Eukaryota; kingdom Viridiplantae; phylum Streptophyta; class Magnoliopsida; order Alismatales; family Alismataceae; genus Alisma; species Alisma plantago-aquatica. The sequence goes on along the minus strand of OY856411.1, from coordinate 1,066,527,065 downwards.
CTCAGGGCATACATACCAACAGACTCCCACTTGCACTGCGAGCCAATCACCCTTGAATCATATTCATAGTGATCTTCAATCATGTCCCACATGTTACTGTGCTCTAGTGCGAACATAGTGAGTTATGGCAACACCTTGCCAAAGTCAGTGTAAATTGCATGTCTCACATCTCTTCGCTGTACATCACACGTATGAGATGGAGTTTTCGTAATATGCGATCCAGTATTCGTTTGCTAACCTTTAGCCACATTGCATGATCAATGATTCCATACTTGTCATCAATGATCGGAATATCTATAAGTTCATCTCATGAACTTCCATATCCATATAGTATCTATTGCTGTTCTCTAACACATAGATACTCGACATTTCCTTTTAAAATGGTTTTATTAGAACACTTCCAATTATCAACAAACTTTCACTTTTATATATCCTATATATATTTTGCGATTTATTTTCTTTTTTTTCGGAAGTTCGCATCAATGTGACTCTTTACATGGAACTCTTCCTTATCTCCATAGAACTAGTACTTCCAAGTACTTATCAAGTTCTCATGGTATTCCAGTAACCCTTACTGGAAGTAGACAGACATCCACTCGTCATGTCCCACATACGAGTTATCAAGATGAGCACATCATATTGTCATGTCCTACATACAAGATGATGAATGCATTTTATTCTTGCCATGCAAGATAATGGGATGATTACATACATGATAGATCCATATCTATTCTTAGTGTTCCCATTCTTAATAAGAATTGGACACTTGGCCTTGGGATACTAACTCCATGTAACATGGACAAGTTTTCTCCCACTGAATCTGTGCATACTGAACACTTCAGTACAGATTGCCAATGTATGCTCTCTTTTTTTCAGGTCAAGAGGTTTTCGAGAACTATCTCTATAGATCTCTATTCCTATCACATAGGAAACATCTCTATCTTCCTTAAAGATAATTTCCACTTTTGGATTTCCATTCTAGAACATTTCCATTTCACATCAACATGTGGAATGTGAATACGCTCCCACTAAATCACAGATCCCTTCTTTATCTTTGACATATCAGTCAAACCCTTTGACTATATCATCAAAGTAAAGATCCAATTCTGAGTTTCTTGTACTCAATCAATCACATTGATTAGTCCATTGTAACTTATAGACTTCATTTGCATTAGTGGATTCATAAACCTTATGGGTTGTGTCACGTACACATCCTTGTTTTATTCCTCATAGGAATGTAGTTTTAGTATCCATATGCCAAATGTCTTAGTCATTAAGTTGCAATCAACAAGCATCATCCTTCTCAAAATGTTATCCATGTGTCTTAACACTTAAGACTCATTTGCACTTATGGATTTCATCCAATGAGTGCTACCATCAAGGTCATACCTTATTGTTTACATGGAAGTCATTTAGGATGTAATGGTCATAAACCATAACTCAAAATTCGGTTCCTCATATTCATCCAGATAGTTGACTCATCACATGAACATCTCATCCCATAGATAATTGAGGTGTAAGGATATAAGAATTCACAACCCTTGTGATTCTTAATTTCTTTTATTAGTGTGGGGTATTCTTTTATTAAGAAGAATTTAGTTATTTGATAATCATTCTCTAACTCCTTAGAGTATGATTCCTTCTTGATTTAGACATCACCATGCCTTAATCATGAGTTCACTATGATACACTATCATAATAACTCATAAGGATCTCAAACATTTGGTCCATGTATTTCATTCATTGATCTCATCAAGAATTAACACTTTACCAAATTTGCACTTCATCTATGATAATCTTCAACACTTCAAGATATTTATATTGGTATTTCTCTAAACACCAATTGAAGTATTAGCATTTGTTCCAATAGGTATGTTAATACATCACATGTATCATACCTAATAAGATAATCATTCTCCCACTACCTTTAGTGAAGATTGATTAATCATGTCCAAGATATTCATGTCTCTTACTGGTTCTCTAACCAAAAGAGTCTAGATTTATCCATCATATGGACACTAGAAATGACTTTCTCATGATTGATGCTAATTTGATTGTTTGAGTTATCTATAACTTTTAGGTATCATTTATCTTATGCATATCAAATACCATAAGATAAACAAGGCATTGCCACAAAGATCATATCTTTAAAAGATTGAAACATCAACTTTATTGATTGCCATCATTGTCATACAATATGCAAAAATAAAGTGTTTCTATCTATTGGCAAATATGAAATAGCAGTTCATAACTGTATTACATGCCTTTTAGGCTAAAAATAAACTAAATTACTCCTATATATGGCGGCAACACTTGCCCCATTTATTGAGTGCTTTACACTTTACATCTTGGTATCATATACCTAAAAAATTGTTACAAGTTTTCTTTCATGACAACTTTAAGTAGAGACGTCTGTCACCTCCTTCTTCTTTTGTTCTTCCAGATAGAGAGGACAATTCCTTTTCCAATGTCCTGACTTTTGACAATGGTGGAAATTTCCTTTCTTGGTCACACCTCCCTTGGCCTTGAGAGCTGAAGACGACTTGGGCTCCTAGCTAGCATCAGAACCTTTCTTAGCTTTGCCCTTGCGCTTGGACTTGCCTTTCTTTCTTGTGATCACCATCACAGACTTAGGCTTGTCCTTCTTCATCTGTGTCTCGATTGTCCTCAACATACCCAACAACTCTGACAGTGGCCTATCAAAGTTGTTCATGTTGTAGTTCATCACAAACTGACTGTAGGATTTTGGCAACAATTGTAGTATCACATCAGTAGCCAACTCTTGGCTCAGTGGAAATCCCAGTCTTGTCAGGTTCTCCACATACCCAATCATCTTGAGTGTGTGAGGACCAACTGGATCTCCTTCTGTCATGACACACTTGAACAATGCCCTTGAGACATTGTATCTCTCTTGCCGTGCTTGATCTTCATACATGTTCCTGAGATGCTGAATCATCTCAATGACACCCATGTTCTCATGCTGTCTCTACAACTCATGGTTCATAGAGCACAACATCAAGCACTTTGCATCAATGGCATTATCAGAATTCTTCTTGTAAGCATCCCTTTCTGCCTTTGGTGCATTAGGAGCAGGTTCCTCTGGAATTGGAGTATCCAAGACATAGAGCTTTCGCTCTTGAGTGAGAACGATTCTCAATGTCCTATACCAGTCGTGGAAGTTTGTCCCATTTAGCTTGTCCTTTTCAAGGACCGATTATAAAGAAAAGTGATTGTTGTTTGTTGCCATTTGTACTACAAAAGGAAAATATGCAATTTTAGTCCAAAAACTCATTTTTGACTTATTTGATTGATTTGAAAATTTGACGATATAATTAGGAATTTAATTAATTATCGCTCCCACTATTTAATTCAAATTGATAGCCCTCACCATCAATTCATAAGATTGTAGCGTACAACCTTCTAGTGGGAAAGATCCTGAAATCCTCTAAGTCATGGACCAGCTAGGGCTGTCACCCACAACTTAGATCTTCCAAGTAGGCAACCTTTGCTAATTGCATCATATGAAACTCTTGATGAATGAACATGCGCAACACCTTGCCATGAACATTCCTTGCCTCTGGGCTTAGATGCTCTAAGAATCACCAGTTAAGTCTAACCCAATAGCCGACACGGTAAACATGCACCCTGCTTTGGCAGAACCTACATGTCCACCCTTCACACTTCCACAAGATAGATGACACACCATGCTTTGGAGTAACCTACGCTTGGTTGATTGAGTTTTTCATGTGTACCGCTAATGGAAGGCATATAAGACTTAATATTTTAATGAGGGATTTGGTTTTTATATACATATACATATCCAATCACCACAATACATAGTACGTATCATATACATGCTATATCCCACAGAAAACATGCAAAACGATAAAAGCGATGATTATGGCCATCCTAATGTGATTCCTTGAGCCAAGAGGAATCACAGTCATCTAGGTCTACATCACATGTAACCTTTACAAGATGAACTCTGTGCTTTGCCTTTCTGGGTTTGATCAACTCATCACATGAATGATCGACTCACCATCAGACTGGTCAGCTGGGTGCCACCAGCCGATCGGTTGGTTCCTCCAATCGATCGGTTCGCCTGGTCGTCGTGCATCTCATCATGGTCGCCACCCGCTCGTCTTGCTCCTCGAACCGATCATCAACCGATCGGTTCACTCCTTGAACCGATCGTCTCGAACGTCAACCGATCGGTTCACGCCTTGAACCGTTCGTCTCAGCTGTCGTCAGGATGTCCTCCGTTCTTTGACATAGCAGGAAATAAAATTCTAACCTATTTTACATTGTAAAAGAGAAACCTCGAGTTACATTTGAGGGGAGCAAAGGTAGCAGAGAAATCTCGAATTATTTCGAGTTACATCAGGAATAGGAGAAGGAAGATCGATGCACAGACCGAGATGCAAGAAACCACATACAACCACATACAAAGATAGGGTTTATTGGCCATAACCACACTATACATCCACCAAAAAACTCATTTAAGGGTGACGTGTATCGAGTGCATTAATAATACATATCATATATGCAGATTGGGATTTGTGGATTTAGGATTGGACATGCATAAAGCCAATATTATTCGCATCGTATGCAATAAATAAAGGCGACAAACCAAAATCGATCATATCGATAATCCCTAAAGTATAGAGAAGTTGATGTGGCTCTGATACCACTGTTGGGTTTTAGGGGAGGCAGAGAAGGCAGCGGAAACAAAAAAATTTCTCCTCCAAACCCAGAACAAGGAAACACGTCAATGTCTATACAAAAGGAAAGGATGGTTTGTGGAATCATACCTTGTCCTGAGGCTTGGTCGACGACAATACCTCGCACCTTGCGCGGTCTTCACCTCCTGTCTTGGACGGTGTCTGTGCAGCTCCTGGTCGCACCGGGACTGACGGGATTGAAGGATGTCCTCCTAGCGGCAGAAACCTCCCTCCTCTGAAGTAGTACACACAGACCACCTGGAACTCCAATCTCCTTGTCTCACAAGGAATTGGAAGGAGTCACACCCTCCTGTCAGCGTACTAGTCACCGACACACTCTCCTGCCACCAGTCGCAACTACAATTGTCTTTCCCTTGTTGTGCCTCCCTTATCGGGTAGCACTTGCTCGGGCTCTCTCTCGGTTACCAAAACCAGAGAGAACGACAACTTTGTAGAGCAACTGGTTTGCACTGAGTTGTACTTTGAGAAGCCCCCAATACCCCTATATATAGGAGGTTCATGGGACATGGTTCTCCATCCCGGGCAATGCGGGACTAAAAAGCAGGAGTAGAAGGGTTCGAGATTTTCCACAAAACAACCAACTCACAACCTGAACCGATCGTTTCATTTCTGAAACGGTCGGTTGTGGACCTGCGCCGGTCGGTTGACACCTCAACCGATCGGTTCATTTATGAACCGGTCGATTTGTGGTACTGGTCAGTTCTCGATTGAATTTCTATCTTTTGTTTCTAATTGGTATCAAATACCAATCCTGGTTCCAATCAAATTGGGCAAGTGAAACGAAAGGAAAATTCTCACCAATCCTACTTTCCCAACTTGCTCAGTTGCAACAGTTGAACCGATCATTTCAACACTTGAAGCAATCGTTCCACCCTGTCCATGAGCTGATCGACTCACAACCTGAGCCGATCGGTTCACCAAGCTGAGCCGATTGGTTCATCACATGAGCCGATCGGTTGGGAGTGGAGATTGTGCAGAATCAGTCAATTGCAGTTTCAATCAATGTGATACTCCAATCAATATGTCCAACACCTTAAATATTATGACATTGAGCTATCAATTAATTGAGTGTTTAATTGAACTACTAAACTCCTTTAGCAATCAATCTAAACATTGTTTGTGGACAAAACTCCTCTTCCAGGTTAAATCCTATGTGTGTGACCCTGCATGTCCATTTCATGTTGGCAGTTAAAGTCCATAACACTTATGACTTCACAAGCAAAGAGCGGTGCCTAGTCACACATCAGTGCTACCCAAGTGAAATAGAAAGTTGGAGAACAACTTTCAATCCTACAATCCGTGAATGGTGTTACAGTGAATGTATAATTCCTTTGTCACTGATATCCTTAATGATCTCGAGGCATGGAACAGTCATCCTGTCAACGTTCATTCACTTTCTTGATCTCAGAGTAGATTGGAAGAGATATGTATGACATCAATATCACATACTGATTCACAAATGCGTGTGCATGCCTATTTCAATCCTACTCATTAAGTGGCCTTAGATATCAAACTCCCTTAGGAGGGACAAATCCCATATCTATCACTCACCCCTTAAAAGCCCCATGTGTTAAAGCCACCCAATCATCACCTTTATAACAACCCATGTTTCAGGACTGCGTTTGATGATGTCAAAGTGTACTCAACGACATGTGTTGAGTGTAGTGATTTCAGGTCAAAGAATCACACTCACCACCATCACTGTGAGTACTGACTGTGACTACCATGTCATGGTTCCATGTGTCAAACTCACGGTGGGTCTGTTCGGTACACTTGTTCTCTAACAAGTACCTATGTGTTTGGTTTGATATCTCTATATCATGACTAATGAGATTCTGTCATCAACCAACACCATAATCTAGTCTTGTGTGTCATTGCTGTCTATTTATCTTCCACAATGACATCCGACTAGGGACATAACTAGAATGTACAAACTCTTAGCATCCGTATGATCTCATCGTTTAGGTCCTCAACCTGAAAGCATATGTCATTGAGTACTGTCATTCTCTAGACATTCAATCTGTTCTATCACTATGTCATATGACTGAACCAAAAAGAATTGGAAGCTTGCCTTTGATGTTTATCAAATCAATCTTGATGTATCCCACCAATCATCCCATGATTGGCTCTCAGGGCATACATACCAACAGCAAGTACATGTGAGAAAAGTAGTTTTATCTTTAGTGCAAATGGCAAAGAAGTTTTATCCCACATTGCTCACTCCTAGATCTTTTTTGGTCCTCATATGTAGGATCACATGGGGCACTAGTGTCCAAGGGGTCCCAGGAGGGAGGTATGCTCACCTCCTTGGTGGGTGGGGTTACCACATCACAACGCATGCATGCACGCGTGCGCACACGCTATGCCACGCCTCACCTCACTCGGCCGGGCATGGGCTCGGGCTTGTGGATTATGGATTGTGGATTGTGGAGAATGTCTTCTTTCCTTATTTTTGCACTAGGATACAACTAAGTAATTAATTACTCATGTAATTAATTGTTTCTTTCCTATTTGGATTTCTTAATCCTAACTGGAAAGTATTTCTCTTTTGCGGATATTTCTATTATATGAACAAGAGCGACTGAGTATTTGCGTCTTACTGGGAATAGGAATAAGGGACATGCGTGGCTATATATACACCTATGGTCCTTAGGGTTAAATACAACAAACGAACTCCAACTGCCATTTTTCACGTGTGTTTTGAGAGCCCTAATCTAGAGAGTGATTGCCTTCATTCCCGAGCCACTTCGTGGAGTGGTCTTCCTATGTGAAGCGCGATTTCTCCTTCCCGTCACCTAGACATGACTGTCAGGAGGAGGTTTCTATGGTTGCTGTGCTGCGCTGGTGGTGGTGCAATGGGACGACGTCAAGCGTGAGCAACACGTGTCTGTTCCAGGTTCTACCGGATCGAGACTGGGAGAATGGTGCCTATCCACGAGGATTGCCAGGCATTGATTTCTTTAAGTATCACGTTCGTTTCTCAATGAACCATCTAGTTTGCGAATCTAACTCACTTATTTTTGTTATCCTGCTTTGTTTGAACTTCATTTCTTATTTTGGATCTACCGAAACTTGTTAATTTATTTGCACCTACTGTTGTTGCATGTAATGACATAATAAATATTATCAATAGTCTTAAAGAAATCACTTTTCTTTTGTTAATTAACAATGGTCGGTCAGGGTGGTTCGGGAAATAAAATTGATACCAGCAGTATGCCTGAAAAATTTATTAGTACCAACTTTGCCCATTGGCAGAGTCAGATGGAAATTTGGCTGAATATTGCGGGGTTTGATTAGTACTTAGTAGATACTGAACCTAAATCTGATGAAACGATTCTTGATAATGCAAATATAATTGCTAATTGGAAGAAGGGTGACAAAACGTGCCGTGGTTTGATTATGTTTGGTTTAAATAACAAACTGTATGATTCTTACTCAAAGCCGCTAGTCACTACATCCAAGGTTTTATGAGAATTGTTGATTAAGAATTTTAGTACTGAAAATCAAGGTGTTGAAAAATACTACGTGTCTAAATTTCTTAAGTTTCAAATGATTGAGGGTAAATCAGTTTTTGATCAAACACATGATCTACAACTCCTAGTTCATGAACTCTCAGATGCCAAGATGCTATTGCCTGAGAAGTTTTCTGTTATGTCTATCATAGAAAAATTCCCCAAGTCATGGGAATCGTTTGGTATGTCTCTGAAGCATTGCAAAGGGACACACACAATGGAAGAACGAATGATGGATATTAATATACAAGAAGAACACTTAAAGGAGAAAACGGTCAAGGTGTCTACTGATGCAAATCCAACTGTTAATTTTAATTCTGTGAAAAACACCAAAGATAAGAAATCTAAGAATGCACATAAACCTAAGGCAAAGATCCAAAAGAAACCGAAGAACAAACCCTGTTAGACTTGTGGACAGGTTGGCCACTGGAACAAGGATTGTCCTTTTAAGAAGGCAAAGAAAGCCGCCACATCTGCAACTGAGGAGGCTATGGTCAACATGATGACTACATTCTTAAACCTCAATGATGGATATGTATCTATTAAACCTAAAATCCTTTCTATTTTTGAACCACTTTATTGGATAATTGACACTAGGGCTAATGTAGATGTGTGTGCTGATAAATCCCTATTTGTGTCTTATCAGGCCTCTCAAGGTTGGTCCATGACTTTGGGCGATTCCAGCTCTACAGAAGTCAAAGGCAAAGGACGGGTGGACTTGAAGTTCCCTTCGGGGAAGGTGTTGACTCTTAACAGGGTCAGACATGTTCCAACCATTCGACGCAATATCCTTAGTGGCGTAATTTTAGTTAGGGAAGGTTATAGAGTAGACTGCAAATGTAATAAGGCTATTATTACACACCTTCGTGATTCTTTGTTTTTTTAATAAGGGGTACTTATGTGACGTGGATAACTTATTTAAGATTCATTTTGAACCTGTTTCAAATTACATTTTAATTTTGAATGATTATAGTTCTATTTGCATGAATCTTGTTTCATCTGATGTATGACATTCACGTTTGGGGCATATTAATGTTGCCTCAATGAATCATATGATGAATCTAAATTTGATCCCTAAATCTGAAATTAGCAACAATAAATGTGAAATCTGTATACAAGCTAAATTGCCTAGGAAGCCCTTTCATTCTGTGAATAGGAATTCAAAATTTTTGGATTTAGTGCATACAGATATCTGTGAATTTAATGGTGTTTCTATGAGAGATCAAAAGTGTTATTTTATAACTTTTATTGATGATGCGAGTAGATACTGTTATGTCTTTTTACTTAGAAGTAAAGATGAGGCATTGGATAAATTTAAAATTTATAAGAAAGAAGTTGAAACTCAAACTAGTAAAGTACTTAAGCGGTTAAGGTCTAATAGGAGAGGAGAGTATACTTCAAACTTATTTTTAAAAATTTTGCCAATTACATGGTATAATTCATGAGGTCACTGCTCCTTATTCACCACAATCAAATGGGATTGTTGAACGTAAAAACCGAACCTTAATAGATATGGTAAATACCTTACTCCAAACATCTATATTACCCAATTTCATGTGGGGGGAAGCTTTGAATATGGCTTGCCATATTCTGAATAGAGTTCCCCATAAGCATTCAGAGAGTAGTCCGATTGAGTTGTGGAGAGGAAGGAAACTGAGTTTTAAATATCTTCGAGTGTGGGGGTGCCTTGCTAAGGTACTTGTCCCTGAACACAAAAGGAAGAAATTAGGACCGAAAACGGTTGATGCCATATTCTTGGGGTACGTAGAGACAAGTTATGCTTATAGATTCTTGATTGTAAAATCAGATATCTATGGCATTGAGGTCAATACAATTGTGGAATTACATGATGCAACATTCTAGAGGATGTATTTCCTATGAAAACTGGTGTGCCCAATGAAGTATCTCAAGAAGATTCATTTACCATAGGTTCCATTCCTGAGCACATGGAAAGGATGAAAAATGTGGGGGCGACTCAGAATAAGCTATTTCTGAATCTAATGATTCTAAAGAAATAGTTGAACCAAGGAGAAGTAAACGGTCTAGGACATCAAAGGACTTTGGAAGTGAGTTTCTCACTTACAATGTTGAGGATGATCCTGTTACTTTCAAACAAGCTATGGAATCTCCAGAAGCTAAGTTTTGGAAAGAAGATATTAATGATGAAATACAATCAATTCTCTCAAATGGAACTTGGGAATTGGTGGATTTACCTCCTGGTTGTTCTGCAGTTGGTTGCAAATGGATCTTTAAGAAGAAACTTAATGCATATGGGACAATCAATAAGTATAAGGCTAGGTTAGTTGCTAAGAGTTACACACAAAGGGAAGGAATATATTATTTTGATACCTATTCACCTGTTTACCGTATGACCACAATCCGAGTGCTTATATCATTGGCTTCCATTTAAAATCTCTATATCCATCAGATGGATATGAAGATCACGTTCTTACACGGTGATCTTCAGGAAGAGATATATATGGAACAACCTGAGGGATTTGTGGGTCGTGGGAATGAGTCCAAAGTGTGTAAACTTGTTAAGTCATTATATGGCTTGAAACAAGCCCCTAAGCAATGGTATGAGAAGTTTGATTCTGTGATATCATCATTTGGCTTTGTTTCTAATGAATTTGATAAGTGTCTCTACTGCAAAATTGTCAATAATGGATTCATTTTTTTATTCTTATACGTCGATGATATCCTGCTTTTTGGTTCCGATTATGAAAGTAGTAAATGAGACAAAGTCATTCTTGTGTAGCATGTTTGAGATGAAGGATATGGGTGTCACTGATGTGATTTTAGGGCTTAAAATAATTAGGTCTACTAATGGTATAACTCTCTCTCAGTCTCACTATGTTGAGAAGATACTGGAGAGGTTTGAGTACACATCACGTAAACCTATTAAGACTCCATATGATTCATCCAAGACCTTGTTCAAGAATGAGACTGAGGTTCCTGTGTCTCAATTACAACACTCTCAGATTATCTGAAGTTTGATGTATCTTATGAACTGTACACGTCTAGACATTGCATTTGTCGTGAACAAGTTAAGTAGATACACCAGTTGTCCTGATAAGACCCATTGGGAAGCTCTTAACAGAGTTCTGAGGTATATCAAGGGAACTTGTTCCCTTGGGCTGTATTATGGTAAACATCCTTCTGTAGTTGAAGGATATAGTGATGCAAGCTGGATTGCTATGAATTCTGGGAGTAACGGTGTCTCAGGATATGTATTCCTATTGGGAGGAGGAGCTATTTCTTAGAGGTCTAAGAAATAGACCATATTGTCTCGATCCACTTTTGAAGCAGAGTTGTGTGCTTTAGATGAAACTGGATTGGGAGCTGAATGACTACATGGACTTATGTCCAGTTTCCCATGGTAATGAAGTCTCTTCCTGCAATTTCAGTTCATTGTGACAACACTACAACTATTACTAAGATAAAGAGTTCCAAGTATAATAAAAAACAGTGTAGGCACATCGAAGTCAGATTGAAATCTGTAAGGGAGTTAGTGTCTAATGGGTTCGTGGCTGTGTACTACGTCAATACCAAAGAAAATACAACTGATCCTTTCACTAAAGGTCTTACCTTAGCTTTAGTGGAAAAATCTAGGTCGGGGATGGGACTGAAACCCCTATAGATTTATAGGCAGTAGCAACCCAACCCAAAAGAGTGGAGATCCCACAAATTGGGTTCAATGTGGTAATAACAAGCTGTCGGGTAAATCAGATGACACTATGTATTCTTATTTGATGCTTCTTGCATCTATGTGTCTATTCCCTGGGAAACCTGTTAGTGTCATGACTGCAAGTTAGTAAGAGAGTAGTCTCTGAATGGTGTCAAGTCTTAGGATAGGATGTTAGCAGTACATCCTTGGAGACTCCAACTAAGTGATTGATGTTGTGTAGGCCACAACAGGAGAATTGGGTTGTTCTCTGTTATCAATCATGATATAAAATTTTGTATGCACGACCTTAATGCATTTTTTTCTTTACTACCATGTCTTTATTGTATTGTTACCAACCTATACTCTTGTACCCAAGGTTCAGGTTCAAGACTTTTGTTCACCTATTTCCTATGGGAGTCACAGTTGGATAACTCAGGTAGATTCAAACTGAAAGGTATATGCTGAAAGCATAGTATGGAGGACTAAATGGAAGAGCACACTACACATTGGACTTTGTGGAGGATTGTTAGATATATGGCTGCTGTAGCAACCATTTATTTAGCATGGGTTAAGCCCAATGTAGTGCATCAAGTACATGTGAGAAAAGTAGTTTTATCTCTAGTGCAAATGGCAAAGAAGTTTTATCCCATATTGCTCACTCCTAGAACTTTTGTGGTCCTCATATGTAGGATCACATTAGGCACTAGTGTCCAAGGGGTCCTAGGAGGGAGGTATGCTCACCTCCTTGGTGGGTGGGGTTACCACATCACAACGCACGCACGCACGCGCGCACACCATGCCACACCTCGCCTCGCCTAGCCGGGCACGGGCTCGGGCTTGTGGCTTGTGGATTGTGGATTGTGGAGAATGTCTTCCGACCTTCTTTTTGTACTAGGATACAACTAAGTAATTAATTACTCGTGTAATTAATTGTTTCTTTCCTATTTAGATTTCTTAATCCTAACTAGAAAGTGTTTCTCTTTTGTGGATTTTTCTGTTATATGAACAAGAGCGACCAAGTGTTTGCGTCTTACTGGAAATATGAATAAGGGACGTGCGTGGCTATATATACACCTCTAGTCCTTAGGGTTAAACTAGTTAATGCACGTGCGTTGCACGTGAAGTTAGTTAGAGTGATGTGGTACAAATAGTCATAAAAGTAAAATTGTGTTGGTGCCAATATCAAAATGAGAAGGATCTACATAGTCAAGCATCTATTATATCAAGAAGGAAAATTTCTTACAAGACACATTTCTCTTTGTTTTTCCTACATCCTTATTGTATATGTTATTTTCACATTAGTGACTGATGCATCCTTTTATCTTTAATTGTTATATAGTCTTATCAAAATGTATATGTTATCTCTTTTCTTCTACAATAGAAATGATATTGATTTTTTTTATTTGTTATACTTTTTTTGTTACCATAACAATGATATCATTTTTTTCTATTTTTATATAAAATGATACTAATAAAATTCTTCATTTTGCATTCTCATTGTAACTTTTTGCTATACACATGAAATACAAACATAATGTACTCCACCAATAGAAAATATCAATAAACATATTAAATATTTTTTCCTTAACTAAGAGGGGAATTAAGTTATTTTGAGATCATCATATTTTATTTAGGTAAACTTATCTTACCTACTGAGTTTGGCATGTAAGTTATTGAAAACTTTATGAAATTTATATATTTATTTTTTCTCATAAATAATCATTCATTTGATAGTGTGAGACATGTATGAGAAATATTTTACTTTAAGGTGTGATAATAAATAAATGACTTAGTTATAGTCATACTACACTTTTATTATAATAAAAAATTGCAACCACTTAAGTACTCAAATGTCACTTTGTGTTATCTTAACCAATTTACATCCTAGTATCTAAATAATGTCTCTGATTTAGATCCTAATGGTCCATTTTTTCATTCTACTTAATGGAGACACAATCAATATATTCTCCACAAGTAGAAAATCACATATTCAAATCACTAAAAAGAAGTGACATCTTGACATAATTTCAGATCTATAAGATAGTATATTTTATGTGTTACTGTACATTACTATTTTACAAAGAAATGGTCTTCTTTAATTTTCAAGATAATATGTCAAACAATGCTTCATATGTTTTTACTAATTGACTAAAAAATGATCTTTCTAAGTTAGACTTATTTTCCCAAATATTTAGTAAATAATCTATTCAATATGAGTAATATATCTTAATAAATGTTTTGGTGGACATGATATTTCAACCATTTATATATATACACATATATACAAAATATTGCTCTAAAAAACATATATACAAAATATACCTTTTTCATAACTATATCATGTTGAACTGACTTTGTGCATATGGAGGTTAACAATCAACTATTCTGGAAAATGATAATTGTCATGAGAAAAACAACAAATGATATGATGTTCAAGGATTGGAAATCTACATAGTTATTTGGGCTACAACATTTTTCTAAGTTTTTCCATAAAGTTTAGTAAGGCATGGTGGTTGAGGATCTATTTGACTATTAATTTGCTAAAACAATGTTATGAAATCTATGTGTATTGGACTATATCTTAATGACAACTTGTGGGAACAACATCGTTAATTTCTTTTTGGCAATACTTCAAGGAATGAAAAATGGTTACCCTTAGTTGCTAGTATAGCTTGTATAGGGAAAAGTATATGTGTCATGTGAATGTCTTTGTTTATTCTTTTTAATGTATATGACTAAGAAAGAGTACAATGCTGATTACAAAAATGACTATAATAATACAAACATTTAAGTGAATGAGTCAGAATAAGTAAAATTCAAGATGTGTTCAAATCCAACACATTGATGTTACTGAGAATTTAGTATTGCCCCATCAATATGATAGAAACATAAGAATCACATAATATCATGCAAATTGTACTACATGTATGCCAACATAGTGTATCACATAGTAAGTTCTCAAACAATGCCATCTTTGGAGACCAAAAAAGTAACTTCAAACATTCTCATACTTCTCTTGTCAATTTTATACTTGATCATAGCTATTATCAACAAATAGGGATGATAACTGAGGAGCATGACATTTATTGATTGTTTCTGATGATCATAATCATATGAATTTCATAGGAATGTTGGCCTCTGATTTATATTAAATGGGGATCATGAAATTTATTGATTGTTTCTAGTGATCATAATCATTTGAAATTCAATAGAATTTTAACCTCTGAATCAAATAAAATCATTTCATTCATCTAATGTTAATATATAGTTATAAGAAAATAGTATTTTTAATTTTTGATGATTTGCAAGTGTCTGATATTTATTATTTTTGTGATAAATAATAATATACAATACACAAAAGAACAAAAAAGATTATGTTACACAAAATTCAATACATTGCTATATAAAGAATGCATGATTCACATATTGATGTGATGCATACTTTTTACGTGAGGGATGTGAATATGTATGAATAATGTTATAAAAAAACTAGTCACACTTGAGTACCACCCTTGTCACACATGGTTATCAACTATATGTAGGAAAGGCAGTGTTACAAATCATGGTTGGGCAACACACAACGTTACATGTTGATAAAATAACATATGCACATATTCCATAAGAAAAGATGTTCATAATACTTCAATTTTTACATTATAATTTGAAATATCATAATGACATTTAATTTTTTAACTCAAAGTTTTTTTTCTTAAACCCAAGACATGCTTCTTGTTATAATTTATTTGTGGTTATCTAATCTTTAAAATATTCCCTAATTGTAACTATTGTTTACATATTTTATTCTTGTGGTTACTTTCTAACATGTTTAAATTGTACGCCACAAAAGCTATGAAATTTATACATGAGAGAAAAACTCACAAAATATAAATAGTAAATGTTGTTGTTGTACTATGATGTAAATATGGTTAGAGATATTAAAATATCTACAAAAGAATATTGAATTTTAGAAGTTGTGCAATCATATAGTATTAACTTATTATTTTCACATTAAGAAGAAACTTCATAGCTATTTTTTTATCATGAATATTAGCCATCATGCTATGTAATTATTATTATTTTATTTATAAAGATAGTATATACACATATTGAGATTTTTTTCTTAAAATACATATAAATTAATTTATGCTGGTGACTGCAATATAACTTAAAACTTAAAAGTAGTGCATCATTTTTTCTAGAGATATACATTTTTTTTATTCATGTGAGCATTTAGGAATATATGAAACATAGCCTAGGTCTCTCACCTTGTGACCACCTCAAACTTTTTAAATTAAGGAGTCCAAGTGATGCATTACCTTCTCGATTATTTCTTTTACAATTTATTATTTTCTATTATGGTTCTAATACATATAAATAAGTCTTAATGAAGAAGCATGATAAATATATTCACGTAGAAATTGTTTAACATAGAATTAATCGAATCGACGGGCACTGTAAAGAATGGACTAACTAATTAAACATGCGGCTGGCACCTTACCAATACCAAAGGCTCAATTTATATCTATCTCCATGGGTTTAAGAGTTTATGTAAGACTACATG
Source organism: Alisma plantago-aquatica (assembly GCA_963693085.1). Classification (NCBI taxonomy): domain Eukaryota; kingdom Viridiplantae; phylum Streptophyta; class Magnoliopsida; order Alismatales; family Alismataceae; genus Alisma; species Alisma plantago-aquatica. The sequence continues at coordinate 1,066,510,583 of OY856411.1, read as the reverse complement.
GAGAGTAGGCATGCAAATCAATTTTCAATATTGAGAGGATCTCTTGGTGGAAATGCAACCTCATGGTAAATCTACTTTAAGTATATTAAGGATTCATCAGATGTTCAATGTAAGACATGCAGTAAAAATATAATAACATTCTTTCCAACTACTTATAAAAGAATGAAAATGATCAATGATGAAGATATTAGTTTTAATATCAAATTTTAATTTTATCCTTTAACTCATCCATTGAATTAATAAGTACATGCATTAAGAAGTACATGCATTGCATTTCACTAATTTAGGAAGGAAATAAATTCATGTGTTGACAATGTTGGAGCAACATACGTGTCATATACCATTGTGGAGCATGGTAAAAGTTGTCGAATTAAATATGCTATAGATAGGTTGTGTCAATTCAAAATGAGTATCCCAATGAAGTTGGGTCCAAATGAGTAAAAAAACAAGAATGGTCCAAAACAAGCATTGAAAAGGTAGACTCAATACTTAGCTCAGCTAGTAGTGTTTTCCAAACCTTAGGGCTACAAAGAAAAATAGGTCAAAAATAATAATTTTATCTTGTTATGTGTGTAAGGACTGTGGACACTTCTCTTTGAATTGGATATTAAAATTAAGTATAAAAAGGGTTGTCATTAATTAGGTAATGGTATGAAATGCGAAGGAACCAGTCCGGACAAGTGAGAAGAAGGCTATCGTGAAGATGAAGAAATCATTGCTACTACATAACCGAATTTCATAAACATTTATAGAGGAAAATCTATAGACAGGGAAGAGTGAATGGCCTGACATCTTTAAAACATGCGAGTCAGAACAACAATATTGGTAATAAAAGTAAGTTTTTGAGAAACGTTTATGCCATTGCCTTTTCAACGTATCAACATAAAATTAGGCAAAGTTTAGAACATGTGAGTGGATCATGATGCTCATACTCTATAAATGAAGTAGTTAAAATACACGAACTATCATGACATGGTCTTGGATAACATCAACCAACAAAATGGACTAATAATGTTGAGCGACTGCAGAACGATCAACAAAACTAATTACAAAACAAAATAATAAGAACAAATTATTATCTGGCAATAATGGAATAATTAATAACAAACTAAGAGAAGCCTACATTGCTAATCCCATATCCATAGCGCATACTCCATAAGGACAATAGTTAAAATAATCCAAACTATCATGACAAGTTCATAGAGGAGGCAGCGTAAAAAAAAGAACTAAAAGTTCAACGATTGTGAAATGATTAACAAAACGAACAATACCACATTATAAGTACTAAATGTTATCTAATAAGAGAGGAATGATTAACAAAAAACTAAGGGAAGCACATAATTAAATAAGCTATGCAATATGACCAACGTACCCGGGACGAGCGACTTGGGGATGGGGGATATTAACAATCATATCCAAAGATTCACGAGGTTGACGATGACAAATTATGATTCCAGATTTTGGGTTGAACATGCACATCGGCTAAGGATGAGTTGGTATGCATTAATTGAAACGTTCTTAGATCCCGACGTCTGCAGTGTTTGCCAAAACAGAGTAGCCGATGCGAGTTCTCCCAGTCATATGACGTCGATAGACAGATAACAACGCCAGACTCTTTTCTCGCTCAACCTGGCTGAAGCTCTAAAGGCACTCGGCCCTTGCATCGGTTCCAGAAGCGACCAAGAACAGATGAGTGAAGTCGTCTTTGAGGATCTAATTTCTCCTGCTAAAGTTAGGGTTTCTAATGCTAGGCAAAAGCTAGATAATACGACTGGACTCCTTTCTCGGTCAACCGAGCGGAAGCATTGGAGCTATGAAGGCAGTCACCCTTCTGTTGTTTCCAGAACGAACGATGAACTGAACGCACTCGGTCCTTCCGTTGACTCCAGAAAAGATAAAGAACGGACGCCTGAAGTCGACATCGAAGGAGTTGAATTTGTCTTGCTGGGATCAGGGTTTCTGCCGCAAAGCAAAAGCCTGATAACAAGAATAAAAAGATCATGCGTAGGCCGCGTGAAAAGAACAGAACGCGTAAGGCACGTGAGAGGACGGAAACGAGTCCTCATACTTAGTATGATAAAATAAAATAGTAGATACAACAAACGAGCTTCATCCGCCATTTTTCACGTGTGTTTTGAGAGCCCTAATTCAGAGAGTGATTGCCTTAGTTCCCGAGCCGCTTCATAGAGTTGTCCTCCTGTGCAAAGTGCGATTTCTCCCTCCCGTCACCTAGACGCGACTGCCAGGCGGAGGTTTCTGCGGTTGCTGTGCTGTGCCAGTGGTGGTGCAACGAGACGACGTCAAGCATGAGCGAGACATGTCTGTTCTAGGTTCGTGTCGGATCGAGACTGGGAGAACGGTGTCTATCCGCGAGGATTGCCGGACACTGATTTCTTTAAGTATTACGTTCGTTTCTCAACGAACATCTGGTTTGCGAATCTAACTCGTTTATTTTTGTTCTCCTACTTTGTTTGAACTTCGTTTTTTTATTTTGGATCTGCCGGAACTTGTTAATTAATTTTCACCTACCGCTCTTACATGTAACGACATAATAAATATTATCAACATTACGTCGGGCAAGGACCTAATATAGAAAAAAGAAAAATAACACAGGAAACCCACAAAGTGTAAATAGGATCAAAATCCAGAAACAAAGACAGAAGAAGTCTACTCATATGAATGGGTCCAAAACTACTTAGGCCCAGTAGTTGACAAGTCAAAACTACTTGAGTCCAGTAGTCGACAAGTCACAGTAACCAAAAACACTGGCAACAACGCTGAGGTGCAACTATGCGAGCAATCCAATTCTCAATAGCTGACACAAGTGTAAGCAACAACACTCGGGCCCTAGCGGGTATTCGTGCTCAAGTAGTTTTGGTTCCAAAATTTGCAGTTCCAACTCATTGTGTTAAAACTTCACAGGTATAGGTGAACGGAAATGGAACTCGTACTCAGAAAACTAACCACAAATAAGTCCCGCTCACGTGAACGGACCGTGCCCAAACTGGGTGCTTCATTTTGCAAGCTGAAGCATCCTCACATTGTTCACATGATAGAAGTGCAGTCTGTGGACAAACTCTATTGTGCTCACTACCTTTCTGGTACCTATAACCAAATGCGGGAAAAATAACGAGTTCACTTGGAGCTGTTTCCAACCAAACAATAATAGGATAGTTCGATTGCACTGTTTTACATTTCCTGTTCCCAAATTCACCAGTTGTCTTCCAACTGCTAACAACCAAACAAGCCCAAGACTTGTACATGGGCCTCGCGACCGGGCACTAATACACATTAATATGCACCCGGGTTGTGACTAGACACTAGTGCTTAACATCGCACATGAGCCACATCTAGGCATTAGTGCATCCAATGGAAGATCCGGAAATCGATTGTTAGGGGAACTGAGTGGTGGCTAAATTGGACATTAGCATACTCTTTGTTTTGAAGATGACAAACATTCCTAAAAATATAATCAAAATAATCAAATAAGATGAATTTCATACCTGAGATTTACCTTATATGAAGACATGAAGTGTGTGCTAATTATTCCTAAAGAGGTATGGAATATAGTATCCAACTCTTTAAGGAATATAACAACAATTGATGTGAAGCCAAGAGATTATGAAACTCATTTAATTTTGATTTATATTATTTCTCCCCCTTTGTCATTTCAAAAAGATAGCCATATAACCAATTTGCTCCCCCTGAATGAGATACTCCCCCTTAATTGTAAACTATAATAAGAATGTCAAATTTAGCCACAATTCAAAAATCATGATTTATTTCTCAATCATTTGCAAGGGATGTTAAGCCCTAAAATGACATGAGAATCCTTTAGGCTCATGAATACATTTCTCAACCATTTACAAGGGATGTTAAGCCATGAAATGATATGAGATTCCTTTAAGCTCATATTAGGATCAATGAATATATTTCTCAACCATTTACAAGGGATGTTAAGCCCTGAAATGATATGAAGTTCTTTTAAGCTCATAGTGAAAATAATGAATGTATCTCTAACCAAATACAAGGGATGTTTAAGACCTAATTTGTGTAGAGAATTCAAAAAGCATTGTATTCAAGAACATTGTTGGCTCCCTTATAACCAACATTACTTTAAGTATACTACGGTCATAACTATCTTTGAAACAATGAATGATGTTCAAACATACTAAGTTTTAGTGAATGATTTGATTTCACAAGTAAGCATGTTGTCATGCTTATTTTAGGTCGGCCATGACTTCGACCTGGGCGCCCCTTAGTCGAACTCTTTTTTGACCAAGAGGCATTTCTATAGCTATCCAATATATGTATTTTCATAAGTTATCCAATGAACCACTTCTTCTAGAATATGATTTGATTTTGTTGTATATGATCATTATTAGTTCTTCATTTTACTCATATAAGAACTTGTGAATGTTGAATAATTCTAACATAAAACCTTAAGATTAAGTTTGCCTTTTAGAGTTTAATTTATGTGAGCAGGATTATCTTATCATAATTTCTTAGAATGTTCAAACCTTAAATTTTCTCACAAAATGGTGATGATTATATTTAACCAAGTTCCTTGTATGGTCACTTCTTTTGTTTTCAATTTTGCTTATGTTAATGTTGTACAAAATATCCTTTGCCATTAGTAATTTTCTTGAATAAAACCAATCTTTTCCTCTTGTATGCTTGTTTGGGACAATTGAATCATGCAAAGTATAAATTTTTGATGCCCATATATTCTTTCCTATGATATAGGATCAAAGCGATGTACTTCATTGGTTAAGTATCTTCTTTCTTCCAATCTTGTTCTCTTTTATTGTATATTGTTCTCCTTGACTACTCCTAGGTTGGAGGCTGTTGAAAGAGGTGTGCTTGAGATTACTTCAAGAAAGGCTGCTTCAAGGGAGGTTGGAGCTACTTCCAAAGGAAGGCTATCTCATGGTGGTGGAGCTACTTCAGGTGGTTAAGGCTACTCCGTGGACTTGGAATAACTTCAAGAAGGCTGCTTCAAGGAGGTTGAGGCTACTTCTAGGTGAAGGCTACTTCAAGGGTGTAGAAGAAAGGTGATTGTATATTATGTAATATCCTTGCGATGTAATAACTTCTAGGTGATTGTTTGGGACAATTTAATCATGCAAAGTATAACATTTTGATGCCCATATATTCTTTCCTTTGATTAGGATCATTCAAATATTTAAAGAAATGAAATATGTAAAGTGCATTACATATTTGAGTCACTTAAGTTAATTTCAATTGAAGTATCTTGTTCTTATAAAACAATTCTGACAAAGTTTTCATCGGTCAACAAAGTTCTCAACCGAGTGAGGTTCGGTCGAAGTATTGGTCAGCCGAATGTTTTTCAAGTCTTTGTAGGCTTAAGATAGTAACTTATTTGGTCGACTATTTTCTCAACCGAAGTCTTCTCGGTCGACAACTTTCTCGAACGATAAGGTTACTGTTTCTCCAGAAAATGCAGTTTTGAGGTAGAAACTTCTTTGGTCGACAATATTCTCGACTGAAGAGTGTCTCGTTCGAAGTTGTTGTCAACTGAGACTATTTCTATTTTTGTTTTCAGTAATTATTTTCAAATAAAACATAAGTTACTTCCAATACAATTTTATAGAAATATACAAATTAAAGGTCAGTTTAGTTGAGATAAGACATTTTGAATATCAAAGTAACATTCTAGGTCAAATCTCAACTAATCATTTTCAAATATCCTAGGTTTGTAGGCTTTGAATCCAAACTAAATCAACATCCTTTTTCTTGTATGGACATGAAAAAGAATAATGTCCAAGACACAAGCAATAGTGACAACAAATGGAATCAATTTCATTTCTCCTTTGAGTTGAATTGTTTTTGGGTACAAATATGGCGTTGGTCTTGGGTGCTTGTGTTCTTCTAGATTTAGGATGAGATCTTCCTTTTGTAACATATCCTAAACCTCTTCTTTCAATTTGGCCGGAAGAATCCTTTAGGATCTTATCAAGGATATCTTTATTTTTCAAGCTACTTATATCTTTTTGTAACTTCGCAATTTCATTCATTCTCCTTTTAATGTCTAACTTTGCTTGATCTAGATTAGATAAAAAACTATCTCTTTCTTTAACAATAGCATCATAATCTAAATGAGTACACAAGATAGGTTGAGTTTGAAGATCATTCAATTTTGCAAGTAGTTCAACCTTTTCTTGAGAAAGGAAATTATAGTTTGTTTCTAGAGTAAGAAACTTCATATTGCAATCATTAAAAGATGAATTCATGCAGGAATTTTCAGAAATAATACTTTCCTTTTCAGAAGCAAGATCATTTAATTGAGCATATAATTCTTCATTAGTTTTTGTAACCCTTTTTAGTTTCTTTTTACAGTCAATATATTTATCATGTAATTATTATATGCTAGCAATGAACTCTTTTTTAGATAAATCAAGTAGGCTTACCTCATTTTCTTCTTCATCGATCATTGCAATGAAACAATTTACCTTTTCTTCTTTATTCTCACTTGATTATTCCCTTTTATCTTTGTGGAACTTTTCTCCTTTCTTCCTCTTTGGATAATTGAATGTCGTGTGGCCTTGTACTTCACATTCAAAGCACCATCTACAATCTTGATCACTTGTTGATGGTCGACTCATGTCGAGGTTGCTGAAAACACCATCCCCCATCTCTTCAAGACATGTTAAAGCTCCTTGAAGACCTGCTCTTATACCAATTGAAAGATCGAGAGGGGGGTGAATAGTGATTTTTGGAGTTTTTAAAGTTAATTGAACAATTAAACACTTGAATAAGATGTAGGAGGAAAAACGGAAGATACAAGGATGTAGAGTGGTTCCTACCTTAGAAATCTAAGGTAGTCAGTCCACTACCCGATTGTTTCCAATCAGGATTTTGAAAGTGATTAATTTTATTACCTCACAAGGATGTTACATAAAATACAATCCCCTTCCTTCTACACCCTTGAAGTAGCCTCAACCTCCTTGAAGCAGCCTTCTTGAAGTAACTCCAAGTCCACAGAGAAGCCTTCACCACCTGAAGTAGCTCCACCAACTTGAGATAGCCTTCCTTTAGAAGTAGCTCCAACCTCCCTTGAAGCATCCTTCCTTGAAGTAATCTCAAGCACACCTCCTTCAAAAACCTCCAACCTAGGAGTAGTCAAAGAGAACAATATACAATAAAAGAGAACAAGATTGGAAGAAAGAAGATACTTAACCAATGAAATACATCGCTTTGATCCTATATCAAGCGTTTAGATCTCCTATCCTCTTGAGATGGATGTGGATATATGTGGTGGCTAGGAGATTGTAGCTATAGGACACAACTCTAGAGCACAAGGAAGAAGATAACACATAAATATTAGCTTTGTTGCTCTCAAGAATGGATGCTCAAGTGTAACTTGTGTATTGTGTATGCAAGTGATGATTTGGGTGTCCTAAGGCCTCTCCTATTTATAGGAATAGTTTAAAAGTGTTTAGGGACATTTTAGGGAGTGTCTAGCGTATTCTTAGTGCTTAACTAGCCGTTAGGTATAAAATGGTTGGCTTGCAACGGCTAAATTCACGTAAAATGCGAAGTTTCTAGAACTTTTCTCGATCGACAATATTGTTGACCGGATAAAATTTCGGTCCACAATACTGTCAACCAGATGACTGACTAGTTCTGACAACTAAACCTGTTACAACGGCTATATTTCGGTCCATAATATTTTCGACTGAATTTTGGCTCAGAACTAAAGATTTGTAAAGTTTTGCAATGTGTGTGAGGTCCTATTGATGACTCATATGGGACCTATCAACCCTAAAGTATTCATGTGAGTATGACATAGATTTTGGGTAGATATGGAAGATCTAACGCTTGATTTACATGATATCTAAGTACTTGTACATTATATAATTGTACAAGTTTTTACATTGAGTACAATCATGAAAATATTAAGCATTTAAGTGTATTGATCTTTAATTTGTATTGATCTTCAATTATCCACTTAGTATGATCTCCTTATTTTCATTGAACCCTGAAATACTCAAGTAGCACGTTATATCCACAAGAATGAAATGTTTGTCATCATCAAAACAAAGGGTATGCTAATGTCCAATTTAGCCAACAATCTCCCCCTTTTTGAAGATAACAAACATTCCTAAAATACAATCACCTTCCTTCTACATCCTTGAAGTAGTTGCAAGCCAACTATTTTATACCTAATGGCTAGTTAAGCACTAATAACACTCTAGACACTCCCTAAAATGTCCCTAAACACTTGTAAACCATTCTTATAAATAGGAGAGGCCTTAGGACACCCAAATCATCACTTGCATACATTTCGCTAATGGACTCATTTGGTTCCATACAAAATTGTTCAAACTTTTGTTTAAGAATACTAATCTTAGAATTTTTAACTTGTATAGTTCCTTCATGTGTAATAGAAAGTCTATGTCATATATAATATGCCATTTCACATGAAGAAATTCTATTGAATTTACTTATCAAAATAGAACAATAGAAAATACTTACAGCCTTGACATTTAGTTGAGCTTGCTTTACCGTATTGATATCCCATGGAGCATACTCAGTTTCCGGAAGCTCATATGCAGTAGACACCATCCTCCAAAGCTCCCAACTGATGCCTTGAAAATCAAATGACATCCTTCTCTTCCAATAGTTGTAGTTGCTTCCATCGAATGGTGGTGGACGAGATACGTAAGTTCCCTCCAGGTTCAAGTTGTTGAGCACACCATCTCCCATGCTTCAAGGAGGTTGAGGCTACTTCTAGGTGAAGGTCACTTTAAGGGTGTAGAAGGAAGGTGATTGTATTTTATGTAACATCCTTGTGAGTTAATAAAATTAATTACTTTTAAAATCCTGGTTGGAAACAATCAGGTAGTAGACTGACTACCTTAGATTTCTAAGGTAGGAACCACTCTACATCCTTGTGTCTTCCTTGTTTCCTCCTACTTCTTGTTCAAGTGTTTAATTGTTTAATTAACTTTAAAAAATCCAAAAATCTCTATTCACCCCCTCTAGATCTTTCAGTGAGCTAGTATATGAAGTGGAAAATATATATATATATATATATATATATATATATATATATATAGTAATAAATATTTGGACAAAACTAAAAATAAAACCAATATAATTTTTTATTACCTCCCATATATAAAATATCATATTTATAGATAGAAAAAATATGAAATTAATAAATCTGTATCAAAGTAATATATATGTTTTAGATGTATAAATTATTCGACTTTTTAAATTGAATAATATGAAAATTGACAACATAGCCATTTAGCAACATCACTAAATATTCAGAATATTACTGTAACATCCCTGACCTGGGTTATGAATTAACCCTAGGTGGTTTTCCTAAATATGTAATTAAATTCTTGCGATTATCTTTTGGCATGTAATTAAGTTCCTAAGGAACATACATTTTCAATTCTGACCTTTTTAAAACAATGATTGTAGTATTGTTTGGTAATACAGGGACCTATGTGCAAATTACCCAATTAGAGGGGTTAACTTGCAAATTACACAGGTTAAGATGTTCCTCTAACAAAGAGACATCATATGAATGAATATGATGAGGTACTATGGATTTCCCAAGTTTGGGCACCAAGGTGCAGCTTGTGGAGCAATCTTTGTGCTTAAAACCCTAATTTTGGTGTAAATTTCAATTTACCCAAAATGAGGGGTGCAACTTGTGATATACACTTTCTAGAAAATCTTTTATGACTTTTGACATCATTTAAAGTTATAATAATGAAGGAGGCACTTCATTTGAATAATCATATTATAAGAAATACCTTTGTAATTAAACCACCAAAGTTGTAAGTAAAGGAGACCCTTATATGTATATGTGCACCATAGTGACAAGTTGACCTTACTTTCCTTTAGTCCTTGGTCTTAGAAGAAGTTTTACCTTAGATATGAAGAGGAGGGACGTGCCTAAAATAAAGGAAGGACTTAGTTGTGAAAAGGAGGAGTAAGTTGTCCTTATGATGAAAATAACCTCAAAGTATATATGATCCTTTCCTTTGCAACCAAAGGCAACATTTCCTTTCTTCCCTTCTTATTCCCTTGCTTAGACCGACTTAGGACAGAGCTCAGGAGTAGAGGAAGACGACCAAGTTCATCTAGGTAAGCTTTTATCATCATCTTGCTCGAATTCATGGAGGAAACCAGGTTACAAGGTTGGTTTCATGGTTATCTTACTTAGTTTTCTCTTCCTAGCCGATCCTTCCCAACTTTTCCTTAAAGAAACAACCTTGGATGACCTGTGGAGCTCAAGCCACCATTAAAGTTTTGAATCTTGGAAGCTTGGAGTTCTAGGAACAACGTTTGAGGCGGGTTTTATAACTCTAAACCTTGCTTTGTTATGCATACTTTGATTCTTGCAAATAATAGTTAGTTCTTCTTCTTCCCCATCTTTCTTTGCAACCTTGCAAGCTTTTTCGTAAAGAACAGACCTTGGTTTCAAGGTTGAAGATGAAGGGCGTTAATACCTATGTTGGTCCTTACCCAACTTTATTAAATGATCTTGGACCAATAGGTCAAATGGGTTCACACCCGTTTAAGGTCAAATGGGTTCACACTCGTTTGAAATCAAGTGGGTTCACACTCGTTTAAGCTCAAGTGGGTTCACACTCGTATAAGCTCAAGTGGGTTCACACTCATTTAAGCTCAAGTGGGTTCATACTCGTTTAAGCTCAAGTGGGTTCACACTCGTTTAAGCTCAAGTGGGTTCACACTCATTTGAAATCAAGTGGGTTCACACTCGTTTAAGCCCAAACAGGTTAACACTCATTTAAGGTTAAATGGGTTCACACCCATTTAAGGTCAAATGGGTTCACACCCGTTTAAGGTCAAATGGGTTCACACTCGTTTCAGGTCAAATGGGTTCACACTCGTTTAGGCCCAAATAGGTTCACACTCGTTTAAGCCCAAACAGGTTCACACTCATTTAAGGTTAAATGGGTTCACACCCGTTTAAGGTCAAATGGGTTCACACCCGTTTAAGGTCAAATGGGTTCACATCCGTTTAAGGTCAAATGGGTTCACACTCATTTAAGGTCAAGTGGGTCCACACTTGTTTGAGGCTCAAATGGGTTCAAGGTCGTTTGAGATTAAACGAGTTCAAGGTCGTTTAAAACCTAAATGGGTTGAAGGTTAAACCCTAAACCAATTGGAGATTTTCAAGGTTGTTTATACTTAATCACTTGAAGGTGTAAATTATTCAATGATGATACTATGAGTTCATTTCGCTATGATGTGAATAGTAAGCCCTAGTTTTAGGGTAATCATGAGTAATGTGAATAGTAAACCCTAGTTCATAGTAATATGTTGAAATGAACAATAAACTCTAAACTCATGTTATTCCTTTAAGCATGAATTGTATGATCAAGATATGAGATGAGGAACCATTATTCCTAATCATAATGAAAGGGTTGAATAACCCTAAATGATATAAACAAGGGAATCTTACCCTTTGTAAGGACATAAAAGTATAACCTTGAATTGAAAGGTTAATTCTGTCTTATTGACTACTAATCTGACTATGAATTGTTGATTATTATCAATTGATTTAATCATGCAGATTCTTATAAGAGAATAATCATATCCAGGTAAGGATCATGACATCATATCCATTGAAAGTATGTCAATAGATTATGAACCGAAATAACTATGTTGCCTAGATGCAAGTGGCATCATATGAAACTGATATGCATTGAGGGCCATGAATGACATCAAGGTCATGCTTATAGATGACTTGATGCTGACATGTCACTTGATAGAAAGTGTTATGATGATATAAGGGTGTAAGTAACCATGTTCCTAAATCATAGTGATAAAATGATTAAGAATTGATATCCATCTGATAACCGATATGAGTAATACATGTTACATTTAGTATTTTTCTGTTATAGCCATGTTTAGTACTTGAATGTTTGGAAACATGTATGATGCTAAAAGAATACTGAAATGTACCTAATAACCAAGCTTAATCATATCATGTAGAGCCCTGATCATAGATCCATCATTGTCAGAGTTTAAATGATGGTGAAACAGGTTTTCCTAAGGGAACTCCTGGATCACATACTTTAGAGTATGTGGGGGAATATGGATGTGTATATCCTTACATCCTAGTGTAGGAGTTGATGTGGATGTGTCTTAATCCATCAACCCTTCACTATATGTGTTTATGCCGGGGTGATGTAACACTATTCTCCCGAGGAAATCTTTTATACCGCATCGATGAGAGATAAACATGAAATCTTTCGATAGCGAAGAGAGTGCAGAATGCCACTGTGACTCTAATAGTGAAGTACCAGAATACCCTGGTGAGCTATAATAGCAGAGACACTAGATGTCCTGCATGTTTATCCTCATTCTGACTGAGGTAGTTGAAGGTCATGAGAATCCGGCTCTTTCGATGACCTAGTATGATACCGATGCGACTTACTAGTGATCGGTTGGAGCATGAGAGGTATACCTCATCTCCTCAGGGCATAATGATGTTTGTAAAACATAATCAACCGCGTAGCATAACTGCTTAGGTTGAACTACGAAGAACATTGATTGTTATTACATCGATTGCATTTAATATCCTGTTCAAGTATTAGTATACATGTTCTTCATATTCCTTAATAAAGGTGAGTAATTGTTATCAAGCCTGCTGTGAGTAATCTAAGTTACCTGCTCATGATATTCCTTTGATAGCTTTTAACAAAGTTTCTGGCGGAGAGTTATAACTCTCGCTGGGACAATTATTTGAAATTGTCTCACCCCGTAGATTTCTACCTTTAGGTGGACGTCGAGGTCGAAGGAACCGATCTGCAGGTGGACAGCAGCAGCAGCAGCAAAACCAGGAGCAGCAGTGATTTCAGGTGGAAACACTATGCTGTCTAGTCTTGTAGTCAAAATAGTCTTATGTCGTCTCTGTACACTTAGGTCCTAGGAGTTTGTTGATCTGAGAATTTTGAAGTCTTGAGATTTTGTATCATGATGTATATAATCACTCGAGAAGTGATTTATCAGAGATGTAAATAGTTCATCTTACTTTTATGAAAGGAGTTTCAGGTTTTCGAGATCTCGTTTTCGAAAAGATTTAATTTCTCGTGATTTTTCGTATTCCGCTGTTAATCGAATCACTTCCGCTATGTTTATCTTGTGTTTTGGAGATTAGAGCCCACAATTACTAATACATAGAATAAATATTAATTATATAAAAATGAAACATCTTGGCTTAATAATGGAGCACAACACCCAAATACAATATGACACCCTTCGGTAGATAGTGTCCCAACAAAGATTCAGATGATTTTTTGTACCATTGTAATATTCTATCATAGAAGATAATGTATAATGTTTAGTAAATGATATTTTATTCCCGATATTATATTTGGTATAAAGGAAACTTCTAGATGAAATAAAAGAATAACATATATTGAGTTGGTATAAACAAAAAGTGATACAAAATGGAAGGTAAGGAATGGAAATGTAAGAGGATGAAGCGAAAAGATATATCCATGTACAAGATTTTTTATTTTATAGTCATAAGAGGTGATAAAAAATAAGCAATTATGTGTTACCTTTTTATTATCATTTCATTCACATTTATCATTTTTTTATTTATCCACTGATTTAAATCATATATATAAGATGATTTGTATTTTATTTTCTTATCCTTCTTATTTCACACTTTGCCTCTCTTTCCTTCCTCTTTTTTTATCTTATGATAACAATCCATTTTGTTTAAATTAATACTTTTATTTTTATGTAGATTGCAAGATTGATATTGTCTTTCCAATTACAAATAAAGTAGTATTTAACTAAATTTAGATTTTTATATACTATGTTATTAAAGATGTGTAAGATTCCATGTATCAACAAATATGATTTGTATTCATCTTCATTTACAGACATGAATCTTTTGTAATTCATAAGATAGGACAAGAGGAAATTTAAAAGGAAAATAATTTATTAGAAGGTGATTGCTTGTGCATGTGTGTTTATCATGATTTTCATTGACTCGTAATTATAATTGAGTGCACTAACTTGAATTTAGTTATTTTCTATTTGTAATCACATAATCAATAATAATACATTGGATTCTACTTAATTTATCAACAATATATATATATATATATATATATATATTATGAAATTCTTGTATATTATTATTTTTCTAAATTTTAATGGTACACATCCTTTAGTAGCTAAAAAGTTTTGATTATGAGTGTGAGAGTGAGTTGCATAAGCATGCCACAAATTGATATAATATTTGTTAAGCAAAGTTTTGCAAGAGATAGATGATAGAGAAAATGTGGTAATCTAATTGTTTTAAATAGTAACTCATGACATTAATATTACAACTATAATGTTATTATTTTGTAATGGGAATAAATGATATATTAGTAGATATGTTAGTTCAACTTCTTAGTTGTGTGTGCAAAGAAGGATAATAAAATTCATTAAAGTCACAATATAAAATTTTAAAATTTGTATAGTGTAATAAGACATCTTCACAAAAGTTAAATAAGAACTTGATATCATAGTGATAATATTTGTTTTGGATTGGGGGGGGTGTGGGGGCTTGAGCCCCGACAGTCCCCCCTATCTTCGCCCCTGTGTGCATCTAACCATGCTCGGGCCATGACCAGGCGCTAGTGCATATGAGTGTACACAAACCATGACCGGGCACTAGTACTCGTATCCATATGACTCTACACAAACCACGGCCAACACTTGTGACTGTACACGAGGTCAACTAGGCACCACCTCACATAATTGCAAATTCACACATGAATCATGACGAAGTACTATTGCTTGAAGGTATACAATTAATGAAATTTGAATCACAATCAAACAAAATCATAACGTAAAATAATATTGGCCATATCTAGGTCAATGGCCATGATAAAACCTAAACTTCTATAACCCAAATCTCCTACTTGTCCACGTATACAACAAAGCTCTTTAAAAGGGAGAATATATACACTTGTCTGGAAGAGGTTGATTATCTTATATTAAATAATATTTCCAAAATAAACTACAATTAACATCATAGAATAGGATCATATCCTAATACTAAGTTTCCCTGGGGGAACTAGCCGCAAAATTAATTATTATTTTATCCTTCCTGGACTGACAGCTAGAAATAAAACACAAAGAAAATGTCCCTCTTGAACTCATGTCTGGATGTGTGATGTGTCCCTCTTAGGCTCACATTGCATAACACTACATTGCTAATGCAAGATAGGCTCCTCCGCTTTGTACTTATGAGCGCAGATATCAACACATTGTTATTTAGGATTGTCTTAGTTTGATGTATATTTATTACATTATTCTCCTTTCATTTTGGTTTATTGTAAATTTAAAGTGTTTAGTGCCACATTAGCTACCGCCACTCACATCTTACTTTGAGTTCTATTCAAAAGTTTCTATATAAGACCTTGAACTAGTTTAATGTTTGAATATACTTGTTTGATTTAATTGAGTGTTTAGTTTCATAATTAAATATTAGATTATATTTTGATATCAGTTGGCAAAGCTATGTTTCAATTTTAGGGCAATCCGAACCTCATTTTCTCATGTTTTGTAAATTTTATATACTTGTGCGGAGCTATATGCAAATTGCCCTTTTTCTAAGTATTTAATTGCAATATTTTTAACTCAAAAATATTTTACTCCTTGATATTCTTAATAATCTAGGTTTCATTTTTGTTAGAATGCTTATAATCTTGTTGCATAAAATATTAATCCTTGATGTTAGTTTTGTATAGTGGTGAAGGTAATTATACCCTCTGATACTTGTTGGGGCTGAGCAACAGATGAATGTCTAGAACATGGCTTCAGATGGTGTGGGGTTGCCTTCCGATATATGTTATGACATGCGTTTGGATGGTTCTAAGGTTTCCTTCTGATGGTCGATCGGAATGCACCTTCTGACGGTAGGTTGGGTGTGTCTTCCAGTGGTTGGATAGAGTCCACTTCTAATGCCGATATATGTGTGTGTGTGCACTACTACAAAAAAGACCTTTGGCGTCGGTTATTTAGAGCCTTTAGCATCGATTTCCAAGCGACACCCAAGTGGGAACTATTAAAGGGTGACACCTTCAACGTCGGTTTCTAACCGACGCCATAACCCTTCCCGTCACTGAAAATGCGCCAGCAAGGGAACTATAAGTGTCAGTTCTTATTGAAAACCGACACTATATCATGATCAAAGACGTCAATTATTAAACCAACATCGACGCCATAACCCTTCCCGCCACTGAAAATGCACCAACAAGGGAACTATAAGCATCAGTTAGTAAAGAAAACTGACATTATATCATGGTTAAACACATGGGTTATTAAACAATAACCGAAGTCATATCCCTACCAACACGGTCGTGCTTCCCAACACGGTCGTGGTACCTGACCACTATAGGTGTCAGTTCTTACAGATAACCGACGCCATCCATGGAAGAGGTGTCAGTTTTTTGCTAATAACTGACGATGTATGTCTTTGTTGTCGGTTTTATACAAATAACCAACACCTATGTTCTGATTTTTTTTCTTATCAGTTTGCATGCCTGATGTATGGCTAGTCAACAGGATGCAGATCCTGCAGTTCAGTTCTAAACTACAGGTTTACAACATCCATTGATATCAGCTAACAACATGCCACAAACCTACAAAGTCATTCACATTCAAACACATGTATTGATCAGATACATGTAGAAACCTACAAAGTCATTTACATTCACATTTAGTTCCATTCATTTCATCTGTTTTCACATTGAGACATTCATGTATTAATCAGAAAAAGTCATTCACATTCAGACATATGACAATTTAGAAAAAGGCATTAACATTCACACACAAATAATTATGAGAACAAAGTTTACAAATATCATTCTTTATTCATCATCGTCATCATTGTCATCAGAACCCCAATTATATTTAAAAATTCCAACTACTTGTAGGGCTTTTGCCCATTCTTCTCTTACAACATCTAATTCCTCCCTCATATAGGGAGTATGTACATCTAATAACTTTCCACCTGTGCTGAAGTCAGTTTTAAACACCTGCAAAGAGAATGACGTATATATATAATTAATAATATATAATAAGATTGCTATATCTCATATTATCCAATTAGACTATATATAATACCTTCTGTATAGTATCAATTTCCATTGAGGCATGTTTGATGATTAGGTCCATAAATCACATCACATAGTAGGCACATGCCCAACCGTTGTCTTGTATAACACACTATAAATTGAAACATACAAAATATTCAAAAATACAAATAAGCACAGTTCACATGAATAATATATACATTGGAGTTGGGAAATTACTTTCACATTCTTCCAAATTAGTGGTTGATTCTTTTTCCTGGGGACCTTTCCTCCAGCTTTTTTGAAATTTCATAAAGCCCTACATGTTAATGTAACACATTAAATTGCATAATTAAATAGTAATGTAATAACATATGTTAACGGATATAAAAATATGAAATATTTCTCACGAGAATAATGGCCTTTTCATTGCGTGTCCATATAATGTATTCAATTCATTCCTCACAGGATCTAGATAATAGACAATGAACGTCTTGGGGATAATAACCAGTAACTCCCAATGCCTTCTACTACAGGTAAGAAAGTTAAAAATTAATAACTCAAAATCCACAATAAAAATGTAATTTTCTTAAGTCCAAATTATAAGCAAAGTAAACTTACTCGACATTGAATGGAGCTATTATCACCGTCTTCTTATTTTTACCAAAATATTCAAAAGCATCACAACATTATGAAGTAACTGAAGAAGGGTCTGTATCTACAAGACTAATCAAAGATGGAACCAAAAATCCCACATGGGAAAATGCAAAATCTATACATATCGTGTGTAAGTGGCTGCAAAACATGTATTATGTATGCATTAATATATAAAAAACTAGATCACCGTATATAAAACAAGGTATACAGATGTATAAACAAGATCTCACCATATCCACAGATCTATCATAAATGTGTTCAACCACTCATAATGAAACAACTCCAAAATATCTTTTATATATAGCTTGTTTTCGTATGATTGACCTGCATTAATACGTATGCAAAACTTGTATAAATAGATTGTTATCGTATGATTGACTTACAACATCCTTCAGAATTGTAACACTTATAGGGCAATTTCAATCATGTTCGTCGATCCATACTGCCATACCCCTACAATTAGGACCTAATGAGGCATGTAGGTCCCTTGGAAGCCAACTTGGTAGTTGAGGAGGTGGACGTGGAGGCCGAGATGTAGCGGGTGTCATCTTTTTGACCTATATATAATTTCAGATCAATGGACTCATATATACACACTAATAAATTAACGTAATGTAAATTTACCATACAATATTAGTATAGACGACATCTGCTTTGGGCCACATTATCACTCCACCTTCTGCCTCACCAAGCATTTCAGAATCTGGGTGGGCATATGACAGTTGAAGATCCCTCCAATCGGGGAGTATATGTATCATGCTCACACGAACCACACAAGCTGGTACTGGAGTCCCATGAAACATCTCCCCTGGAAGGGCTGGGTAAGCTTGTGCCTCTGTAACGATATATTCTTGACTTTTTAGATAGCATGGCTTCAACCCCTACAAATTTACGTAAAGAATGTTATCTACATATATACATAAACATATCATCTTGAAAAGACTAGCTACTATGTCATAAAAATACTTACAGAGGATGTGCTAGGTGGTGGTTCTACAAGATTACTCCCAACCTCTGTAGTAGGAGTAATAGAAGCACGACACGTCACATGTACCGTCTGAGTGGCTGTCTGAGATGCTTGCCACTTCACCATTGCTTATTAGACTTTCCTCTCAATTAATTCATCAACCTATACATGCATAAAAGAAATGTAGCTATTGATTATTGAATTCCCTTTCACAATAACATTCTAAAAAAAGAATATGTTACCTCAACTTTTGAAATTCCTGCTTTTGGGACAGGTTTGTGTTGGTATGGCCCAAAGAACACATTGATGCCCACACCAGTGCCTCCACCCCTAACACGTCCAAGATGCTCTAGGTTACCCATAGCAACTGTCAATTCATCCCTTGTGCCCTCAGGGATGAACTTGCCTTCCTTCCTCTGCTCATGCAACTCCCACTAATCACCATCAACAAAAATTGGTAAGTAAACATAACAATAATCAATATCGATCGATTGCTCTAAGAGTTGAATTTTACCATTTTTGCAGCCGCCTTAGTAGTTGCGGGCTTCGTTATATATCCCTTCTTGTTTTGCCTCCCAGCTATCCACATAGCATGGTGAGGCAGAGGTGTGAGACCATAGTAGAGGACTCCTAAGTAGCAGCAGACTGAGCAGTAGACTCATCCTGTAGTCTTTGGCGAACGCCTGCATAGCCTCTTGGACCCATTGTATGGTCATGCACATTCAGTGCACGCCTTGCTATTTGAGCATCACTGATACCCTTGTTAGTAAGCACATTGATTTGGTTAGTAACACTAAAGGTTAATCTTGAATAGGTAAATACATAAGAATGTATATTAATTAAATTGGGAGTGACACTTAATACCTTAAATTCATCCATTTTTCTTTGGGTAACAAACTCCTCCAAGTCTTTGGTGTCTAGGTAGTTCCATTGCTCAGTGGCTACCTTCTGCCTAAATTTATTTTTTAAAGAGAATACAAACAAAAAATATTAGTGTAGGGTTAGTCAAAAAGTGATCAATGTCTAGAATTGGAAATCAATTAAGAACATGTTCTTCGCATCACATATGTAATCTCAGGTGAGATTTGTCCTATAGTTCCTTAGGACCCTCCACAACAGTGCATCATGCATTTACGATGCATCTTTTCATCCAGTTCAAATATACTCTACAAAATAGAATTTCTATTAACTAGTATCATAAAAATTAGTAATCTACAAAAATAGAATTGCAAATAATAATAACTCACGCATAGTTCCTTCCATACTAAGTCTTTCTTCCCCTTAGGAGCTTTATGCCAAGATTCAAAAATAGGACTACAATGGCTGCGAGTAAGAACCCCAAGATATGAAATAAATGAGTTGCGATTCACTCCAACTGGATTTCCTGCATGATTGAAATCCACAACCAGTTTGGGTCCATTGCCCCTTTGTTGTAGTAACGTATTGATCATTGTGATGCCAATCACTTTCTCAAATTTTTTTTACTGCTCATCAAGTGCCCTGATTTCTTTAGGGGGTACATCACCAACCTAAAATTTGAAAAAAAAACACACTTATAGGATATAACTATAAATGAACATATAGATAGAAACCTCAGGGATATATTTTTAAAACTTACATTGTGAGGCGACACATTGACGTCCTCACCCTCACCGTTGTGGCGAAGCGTTTGTACAAAACGTTATTAACTAAGCAGAAGCGATCATTAACAGTGGATTACTGAAAATCACTAAAAATTTAAACCTTTTTCAAAGAGATCCAATTCTAGGAAACTCTTATAACAAGAACCAAAGTATTACATATACATTTTGGTTCACAAGTACATACCATGTACCATCTCTTCTCGAGGATTACATACAACAATTGCTTTGCCAGAACTATACATAAGCAACTTAAAACCTCGAGGCATTAAGCCAAAATCTCATATCGATGTATTAAAAGTACACACTACTAACTCTGAGGACCTGAGAGTATAGAGACGACACATATGACTCTATATACAAGACATGACAACCAGTGTCTCCACCTGAGAATTCACTACTGTCCCTCCTGCTGCTGCTCTTCCCCTACTGTAGTGTTCCTGTCTCATTGTCCGTATTTACCTAAAATGTTGGATCCCACGGGGGTGAGACAATTGAAAATTGTCCTAGCGAGAGATATAACTATCTGCCAGAAACATTATTATTGTAGTTTAATAGAATAAAACTGAACAGAGGATAAGTACTTTAGAACATTCACATATCTTAAAGCATTGCAACTATCTAAGATAGAGCAGTAATTCATTTATTCACTTTATAAGGAATATGTAGAACATGTATATCACTTATCCATCTTACTATATGAACATTTCAAGCTTATCTTGAGATACTCATTATCATGGTATGTCATCCATGAATCATACTCATTTATGTCTGTAGACCTTAGCCAATATGCTAGCCAGATATTGAATTGTTCCAATCATGTGAGTATACATCATCATGTTCTGTCCATGCATTGGACTATACCAATTCTATGCAAACTTTCCAGGCATTGGACTATGCCAATCCTGTGCAAACATTCTAGGAATTGGACTATACCAATCCTGTGCAATCATTTCAGGCATTGGATTATTACCAATCCTGTGCAACCATTCCAGGTATTGGGTTATGACCAATCATGTGCAACCATTCTAGGTATTGGGTTATGACCAATCCTGTGACATTATTCCAGGTATTGGGTTATTACCAATCCTGTGACATTATTCCAGGTACTGGGTTATTACCAATTCTATGACATTATTCCAAGTATTGGGTTATAACCAATCCTGTGACATTATTCCAGGTATTGGGTTATGACCAATCATGTGCAATTATTCTAGGTATTGGGTTATGACCAATCCTGTGACATTATTCCAGGTATTGGGTTATGACCAATCCTATGCAATTATTCCAGGTATTGGGGTATGACCAATTTTGTGATATTATTCCAAGTATTGGGTTATTACCAATCCTGTGACATTATTCTAGGTATTGGGTTATTACCAATCCTGTGACATTATTCCAGGTATTGGGTTATTACCAATCATGTGAAATTATTCCAGGTATTGGGTTATGACCAATCATGTGCAATTATTCCAGGTATTGGGTTATGACCAATCCTGTGACATTATTCTAGGTATTGGGTTATAACCAATCCTGTGCAATTATTCCATGTATTGGGTTATGTCAATCCTGTGCATCTATTCCAGGCATTGGACTATGCCAATCCTATGCATCATCACTGAATACCACATCACCTTTACTAGGTATTAAACCTTGGCCAAGCCATCATACTTATTTACATCCTTTATGTAATTCAAGTATTCCTCTTATTCCCTTTTAAGCTTATTCAAAACACCACAACCCTTATTTGGCTATAAGCATAAAGCATGCATGATTAAGATTTAATTATTATTATTGTATCCATTTATTATTATTATGTTACTAAGTTTCCATTGTTTATTTTGAACATTACCATTTCTTTCATGAGACTTTATAACCATCTTGTTACCTCTCACTAGGCAACAACTACTCTCATGGCTCATAAGGCCCATTACACATCTTTTCACCTCTCACTAGGCAACAATTACTCTTCATGGCTCACAAGGCCCATTACACATCTTGTCACCTCTCACTAGGTAACAATTACTCTTCATGGATCACAAGGCCCATTACACATCTTGTCATCTCTCACTAGGAAACAATTACCAGGACACACTTTATGTGTTACTCATTCAAGTATATTGGATTTAGCATCAAGGTGTATCAACCTTGTAGTGCTGGATGTGATATCTATCATGTCTTGATGTATCACTTCCCTAATCACTTGTAACTTATCTTGTATTAGGGCATTTCCCATCCTAATACTTTATGCACCAGTTTATCACATTTATCATTCAACCATTATCAATAATATGGTTTCATCTTAGGTTAAGGCATTTTTGATATAAGGTTCTCCATTATCAACCACTTTAGGTATTTCACCTACCAATATATTATTCACTATTCCATTATTAGGAACAGGGTTTCCCCTCTTTATCAAATAGGATTTTACATAACATCTTCCTATATTAGGGTTTCACATAACATTACCCTATGTTAGGGTTTCACATAACCTTACCTAAAATTAGGGTTTCTCAACTCATAGCCCAAAGTTAGGGTTATGGTTTATCATCATATTTCCCAAGATTAGTGTTTCATGCACTATAACCCAAAATTAGGGTTTCACATACGTTTACCCTATATCAGGGTTAGGATTTCATATTAGGGTTTCATATAGTATTATATAGCATCACCCTAGAATTAGAGTTCACATCAAATCTCTTATTAGGGTTTCACTCAACATCACCCTTGATTAGGGTTTCACATAACTTCACCCTTAATTAGGGTTTCATGAAGCATCCTTTCAAATTGGGGTTTCACATTATATTACTCTAAACTGGGATTTCTCATATCATCACCCTATATTAGGGTTACACCATTACCCTGGATTAGGGTTTCATGTAGCATTTCCCTAAATTAGGGTTAGGGTTCATCAACCTTCTCAATTACGGTTTCATGATCTCTTTATAAAGGATCATACCCTAATTACATATTATGTTCATGTTGAAGGTGTTGAGGTTTAATCATTACATGATTATTGTACATGTATGGATCCCTCTCTCTCTCTCATCCTCTTTAGGATATTAATTACTTCAACTTGATTAAATTAGATTAACTCAACTTAAAAGAAGGGTTGACATAGTGTATTAAGGCATTGCTTCCATAAGCATCACAAATCAACAACTCAAAAGGTACTAATTACTTAAATACCTTGAAGGTACAACCATTGTACTTATATATGATAATCATCATTATCAGACATGGAATCAATTGATCTTTTATAACCTTGAGTCTTCAAATGGTTTTGGGGTACCTTGAACCTTTAAACGATTTGGCCCCTTTTTGACCTTCAAACGGTTTTGAAACTGTTTGCCCTCCTAACGGTCTTGAAACCATTTGGGCATTCTAGTTCTGAGACTGTTTGGTCTTAAATGGTTTGAAAACCATTTGGTACATTCAACCCATGAAACTATTTGAGCACTTGTTCCTTGAAACCGTTGAAATAGAATCACCTTGAAACATATTGAATAATTCACCCTTGAAACTGATTGGATCTCCAAACAGTTTGAGACCATTTAATCTCAAACGGTCTTGAGACTATTTGATTAAAAAAAGTTTCAAGACAATTTGGACTCAAACGGTCTTGAGACCATTTGGTCCAAACCACCTCAAAACCGATTGGACCAATTAGGGTTTCCATCATCAAATTGATTTAGGGATTTCAATCATGGAACCATCCATCATCTGAACCATTGAAAGTAATTCAACTTGTTGCCCTTGGATTACCGACCATCCATCACAACCCTTGACCTCGAAATGGTCTTGAGACCGTTTGACCTCGAAATGGACTTGAAACCGTTTGGGTCATTCAATCCCCAAAATCAATTTCATCAATTAGGGTTTCAATCGATTCGACTGATTAGGGTTTGTAATCAATGGATCACCCATCCTTGAATCCATTAAATTTAAATCAAATTGAACCATTGTACCTCCCTCATTCACATCATCAATTAACCTCAAATGGTTTTGAAGATTAATTTTGCCCATTCGATCTTGAGATCCATTACCCATTCGGTTTTGAACTTCAATTACCCATTCGATTTTATAGTCATTTACCCATTTGGTCTTGTAGTTATTTACCCATTCAGTCTTGGGGTAAATTACCCATTCGTTCTTGGAGTAAATTACCCATTCGGTCTTGGGTATAACTACCATTTGGTCTTGGACTCAATTCCCCATTCGGTTTTGAAACCAAATCAACTCATTCAGTTTAGAAACCGAATTAGCTCAATCAGTTTTTGCAAACCATTTTTCCATTCCTTGTTGAGGTGTATGCTTAACATGACATCATCATCTTCAAGCCTCAAACCTTCGAAATCAGTTGTGATTCTTATAATGATTTCAACAACTAATCAAAAGGAAATCGAGAGAGAAGAAAGGTTCAACACAAAATGAATAAATTGCAAGCAATAATGACATTTAAGGGTTCAAGTTATATAACCTGCCATCAAAATTGAATACAAGCTTCAAGATTCATGACATCAATGGTGAATGAAGCTTTTTCAACCTCCCAAGGCTCATCCTCAAGTCTTTGAGTGAAATGAATGGCTAAGGTTGAAGATTGAATGAAGAAAAGAAGAAATTCAACATTGAATTTCGATTTCCACCATGAAATCAAGGTTGAAGATGACTATGGAGCTTATATACAGGTTGGGGCACGTCCTCTTGTTAATCCTAATCTCCCTTGTGTTCGACCAAAGAAAGGAAAGAAAGAAGGGTCGAAAAAGCCTTTCATTTGGGTTGGAAATGAGATGTTTATAAAGAAATTTCAATGAGAGAGAAAGTGATATAATAATCTTTTAACTCCCAATATTGGTGCCACATAATCCCATCCATCCCTTGCATTCGAATCCATCTCCCCCACCTTGTAATTCCTCTTCATTATCCATGAATTAAAAGAAAGAAAATTAAGCACCTTAACCATTATAATAATAATATCCAAAAATTGAGTGGATATTACTTTTTAGTTAACTAATGTGAGTGGGCTCTCCACTCACTTTAGATATTTCGTTGCCTTTGCAAGGCATAAAGACATTAACACTTATGCAATTTCAACCATCTCATTTTTGGTTGAAGGGAACTTTAATTAATATATTTATTTTTGCATTAAATTGAATTAGGGTTTCAATTATGCTTAAATCTTGATTATTTTAATATCAAGATTCTCTCTCCTCCAAAGTGATTCAAATGAGATGCCCCTCTCATTTTATTTTCTGTACATGATGCCAAGAAACATGAGGGATTCTCTAGAGGTGGTATTTTGCATATTGAACCCTAGGTTTTGGGTAAATTGCACATTACACCAAAACTAGGTTTTAATGCACAAACATTGCTTAATAAGCTCTTTCTTGGTGCTCAGGCTACCACAAGCCATAACTCTACATCTTTCCCATTCTTATGATGCTTCAACAATTGAGGAACATTTATCATGTAACATTTGCAAGATAACCCCTCAACTTGGGTAATTTGTACTTTAGTCCAAAATAAGTAAAACATTATTTCAACATTATTCAAAAAGGACTAAAATTGAAACATAAGTTCCTATTAAGCCTTAATTACTTTTCAAAAGATAAGAGAAAGAATATAATTATCTTTATGAAATAAAACATCTAGGGTTACAACATAACCCAGGTCAGTGATGTTACAATTATAAACCCCTAACAAGGATTTCGTCCCCGAAATCCCAGGTATAGGAAAACATATATTATTTATTCATCATTTCATCAAGCCTCCAACTAACATCTTAATGTCATGGAGAGGCCATAGAACTTTGATCATCACAAAGTCCTTCCATATAGGGTTATCATAGAAACTGTCACACATGACACATATTTCACTGTCCTTTTCATTATTAATTGTAGAGTTAATTTTGTGTCAGGTAACACTACCTTATTTAACTTAGGTGTAAAAATTGTCACTCACTTGGTACCACAAATCCCATCATACATTTTAGCTTTAATAAGCTTTCCCACAATGATTCTACAATTGTTCCTTCAGTTAGTACATTCTTATTGATGTTATGTTTATGCAAAGGATAAACCCCTAACAAATGATGTCCATATTATTTTATATATCTAGTTTGATTTCACAGTTGGCCCTTCCTGGTAACCAACATATATCATCTAATTAAAAGTTATGCTTTTTCATTTCCATAGCATCTGATATTTCTTAGATAATAGAATTCCTCACTTTGGTATCCATTACATGTGTCAAAAACACATCACATCATCACCATGATCACTAGATCTGGGTATTCTAACCCTTAGTTCATCACTAAGCATTGTTACCTCTAGGTCTAAGGACCAAGGTATACATTATACTAAACATCTTATTTTGTTTATAATTTGATCTATGATTAACTCAAATCTCTCCATATCAATTAGGATGTGGTAGAATTATCCATGCCACATCTCTGACTTCATTATGCTCTTTAGATTGTCTCAAATGACTACTTGATTAGGGTAATCAGAAAGATAGCAATCTAATAGTGTCATATATACTTACCTTACCTTCAATAGATGAATACCTGACCACGATATTTAAGAACTGAAGTTAGGTAGTATGTATTTGTTTCATATTATGTTCCATACATTTAACATCTTTTTAAATTTGCTATTTAATATCTTAGATGTTCTCTGGGTGTTTATTTTACATTCCTTCACTAGTACAGAAAGGGTCTGTAGCGTCGGTTTTTTAAAGCCTGTAGCGTCACTTTTTGACCGACGCCTAGATGGCCGTCGCTACAGAATTTGGTCTATAGCGTCACTTTTTAACCAAATAAAACCGACCTTACAGAGTAAAAACCGACGGAAAAGGTTGTAAAAATGCTGACCTAGGCGAGAAAAAAGGAGCCTGTAAGGTCAGTTATTTCATAAAACTGACCCTGTAAACGTTCTCGGTCGAGAAAATTGTCGATCGAGAATGTTTACAGGGTCGGTTTTTATGAAATAACCGACCCTAAAGATTGAATAACATTTCAGTGGTAACTCTCGGTCGAGAAAATTGTCGATCGAGAACGTTTATAGGGTCGGTTTTTATGAAATAACCGACCCTAAAGATTGAATAACATATTAATGGTAACTCTCGGTCGAGAAAATTGTCGACCAAAAGTATTTCGGTCTCGACCGAGAACCCTCTATAAGGTCGGTTTTTTGAAAATAACCGACCCTAAAGATTGAATAAAACATTTCAGTGTAACATTCGGTTGACAAGTTTGTCGACTGATAGATATTCGGTCGCGAATGTTGTCGACCGAGTCCTACACTGAAATGTTTTAATCAATCTATAGGGTCGGTTATTTAAAAAAACCGACCTTATAGAGGACATTATAGACTCGGTTTTTTACAAAACCCGACGCTAGAAGTTCAGTGTAACATTCGGTCGACAAGTTTGTCGACCGATAGATATTCGGTCGAGAATGTTGTTGACCGAGTCCTACACTGAAATGTTTTAATCAATCTATAGGGTCGGTTATTTCAAAAAACCGACCTTATAGAGGACATTATAGACTCAGTTTTTTACAAAACCCGACGCTAGAAGTTCTATTTCGGTCGAAAATTGTTCGACCGAAGAGTGTACAATCTCTAGGGTTGGTTATTTAAAAAACCGACACTAGAAGTTACACTTTTTTTTTAAAAATTTCTGCAGAAATTGATATAGAACAGAAGAACAAGAAGATTCATATATTCTGGGAGAGGGGAGCATTGATGCTCAACCGTCACCATTCAAAACCACACATTCATAACAAAAATGATAATCAATATCATAATTTACAAAATGATAGAGTGCAAGTTTGAGATGACATATTACAAAAGTAAAAATATGAAAGAGTACGTACTCAAACCACATACATAAATGGAGCCGACATATTTAATCCAATACTATTTCGACTTCACTTATAAAACACTCTGACCACTCTTCTCGGAATTCATTCAAGTCCACACGTGTGTAAGGATGAGTTGTAAAGATCTGTAACAGAAAATGCACATGTTAATATTTTATAAAAATGACTACAATCACTTGTAAATTTATGATGTTACTCTTTATTACCTGACTTATAGTATGAATGTCATGTGATGCTTGTTTGAAAATAGTTTGCATGTATTTCATTACATAGTAGCCACAAGACCAGTCATTATTTTGCATAGGACACTAGAAATAATAAATTATACTTAATGTTAGTAAACTACTATAAACAACAATTGAGATAAGAGTATAAGAGTTGACATATTACAGTTGAAAATTAATACATAAAGAGTAAGCAGTTGTCAAAGTAGCTACCTTGACATTTTTCAAAGTCAATGTCTTTAATTTTGTGGGTATTTGTCCTCCAGCTTCACGAAAAGCCTTTATACCCCTATCAATTAAACGATAGTTGGTAAAATAGAAATTCTAAATAAAAATATCATGTTGAAGCAATTGATTAAATTTATGCTTACTCCATAGCTGACAATTTCAGTTTGTGACTCCTTGTTGTTTTACCCATTGGGTCAAGATAATAAAGAGTCATCAATTTTGGGACAATCACTAGTAATTCCCAATGTCTAGCTCTGAGTAAGAGTAAAACAAACATTAAAATAAATAGTTTCATTCATTATTAAAATTATATTCAATAATAATACTTACTGGACGTTAAAAGGAATTAGGATAATTTCCTTCCCCTCACAAGCAAAATATTTGAATGCATCAAAGAAGTACTCATTCACATCCTCAATATTTGTCTCCACCTGACTAGTGACCGAAGGAACTAAGAATGCAATATTATTTATCTCAAAGTTGGTGACCTCGGTATATAAATGACTGTTAAACATTTGTAATTATTTTCATATGTAGAAATAAGCTAAAATGTGTATTGGAATTTTCTATATATTATTGATATATCCTTACCTTATCCATACTTCTATTATCGAAGTGTTTAGCCAATCATACCGGAACAACTCTATAATATCATCAAGAAAAATAAAATTCTCAAAGTCCCTCCCAACTGCATCTTCTGTTAACTTGACCATCATATTTGATCCCGATTTTTGGTTGGCTAAGTATCGACACAAACCTTTAGATTTGCTTCCCAATTCATCGAATGTAGTTTCGGGAATGAAAGATGGCTTGGGCATAGGAGGACGACCAGCAGAAGTTTTACTTTTCGGTTTACAAACCTGTTAATTAAATTACATACTTATATTACATGAGTTCATATATGTAGTCAAATATGAAAAATATGATAGAAATAAGGTATACCTTGTCATTGATAACCAAGTGTCTAGGCCAACCCACCATAGCACCCTCAGCTTCTTCAACTGTACTATATTTAGCATTAGGTATGGGTAGTGGTTTGTCCCCCATTCCGTCATACACAAGATGGATGGACACACGACAGATGTCATCAGTAATTTGTTGGCAATGCAATGTACCACCAAGGTTGTACACTTTGCCCACTGCCACAAAATTATATTCTGGAACCTCCACTGCAAGTTTACAGTTCATACCAACCTAGATTGAAATAATATAAGTTATATAAGAAACAGTAGAACATATACATGTTACAACTATATATATTATCAATATATTTATAATATTAATAACACAACATAATAGAACAAAAACTTACTGCAGATTGGTGTGGTGGTTCATCGGGAGTGCTCCCATGACCTTCTACAACTGTAGCATGGGCTTGTACCTCATCACTTGAGAGACGTGCAGTATGAATAGGTTGAGAAGGTTGAGTAGGCTGATATGTAGACATTATTTCTTTTACTCTCTGCGCTACTAATGCTTCAAGATCCTCTTGTGTAAGACCTCCTACACGACCTCTTTTAGATTGCGAAGGGCCAAAATAAGACTTGAATCCTATGCCAGCTCCTAATCCCCTAACACGGCCAGGATGCTCCTTCGTACCAAGAGCAACTGCTAGTTCATCCATGTAGCCAGTTGGGATGAACTTTCCTTCCTTCCTTTACTCGTGGAGATCAATCTATTTATAGTTAATAAAAATATTAAATCACAATATCAATTAGATATAAATAAATCTAAGTTTGTGGAAGTTACTCTTTACTTAGTTGGGATAAACCTACCATCTCTTGTGCCACCTCCTTAGTTGCAGGGTTGACAATTTCACCGGCTCGATTCTTTCTAGCATCAATCCATGTCATGTGTTGGGGTGGTCTCTCAACTTGAGTTGTACTAGATTCTTCTCCAGAAGATGATTGCTTCTCTTGTAGTTGGCGGCGGAAGGCATAACCACCGGGCCCCAAGTGATGGTCATGCACATTTTTAGCCCGTCTTTCCTTTTGAGCCTGGTGAATAGCCTGATCATTTAAAAAGAGGTATTGCAATTTAGACTTGGCAAACATGTATAAAAAGATTCACCTCCTTAATTGTATAAAATATTCATACAATACATCGCAATCTTTATTACCTGAAACTCTTCCGATCTCCTAGCTGCAACAAATCTTTCCCACACCTCAGGATCAATAAAAATATATATATCTGTAGCTTTCTTCGTTTGTTTAGGATTATTTATAAATTCCCTTACAAGATATGTCTTAAAACCCCTCCATCGTACACCACAACGTTGTAGAACTCTTTTCTTGTGATCTTTTTCATTTAGATGAAAAACACCCTATACATACAAAAGAAGCAATTAATAATGTTGTTTTGAAAAGGAATTAATTCCAAGCAAACTAAATTAGAATCAATAGATAAAAAACATATTAAAATGATATCACTTCCACTCACAGATATATCTTTCCATATGAGGTCTTTTTTGGCATTAGGAACATCATGCCAATTTTCTATATCTATTGGCACCTTACTGCGTGCGGTTGCCCCTACGTAATGCTTGAAAGCACTAGCATGTTCCCCAACAGGTGCTCCTGTCATATCAAACTAGACTGACAATTTATCCCCTTTAGCCCTGAGCTCCTGCAGCCTACGCATCAATGTAGGACCTCTACTGTTCTTAGCATCACCACTACCATCCTCATGGTGCTCATGCTCAGAATGTTCATCTTCATGGTGCTCATGCTCAAAATGTTCATCTTCACTCGCCATTTTAGAACCTGCAAGTATACATGATAAAAAAAATAAGTGATAATAAAAGCACAAGTGATAAGGTATACATGATAATAAAATAAATAATTCAAAGAATACATGCCTTTAGTATTGGTTGAGTTGTTAGTCAAGGAAAATTCCTTCAGCATGGTCTTGACGTTTATAATATTCATCAGTGTTATCTTCAACATTTACACTTGGCAAACCAACTGAGAATGGACTAGAATCATCATACTTTTTGTAGTATTCTTCTTCATTTATAGGATCTACAGTAAACTGTCTTTTTCCATTAAGAACGACAGACCAATTTTTATTTGCCGGGTCATCAATATAGAATACTTGTTTTGCTTGGTTTGCCATGATGAATGGCTCATCTTTGAAACCAATCTTTTCAAAATTCACCAATTTGAAACCCAACTCATCCACTAACTCCTTTATTGTTGTCAACCCAATTACACCTAAATATAGGAACTCGAAAATTTGTATATTCCATTTCCCATATGTCGTCAGTGACGCTGTAATATGACATCTCAGCTTCGCGTGGTCTTTTATCTTTGGCACTAGCAAAATACAATGAACAAGCTTTAACAAGGACCCCACTATTTTGAACTACACTACTTTCATCTTGACGCTTTGTGTAGTATGAAAATCCGTTAATGTCATAACCTTCATATGACATGACATCCATTTTTGGCTTAAAGGCGAGCCATTTTATGTTCTCAGCAACATTATTTGGCGATTCAGATAGTTGATTAAATACTTTCTCTTCAAACCACCTAACAAATGTTCGATTATGCTCTCTTGCAAGCCACATTGAACTGGATCGCGGATGATTTCTCTTGATAAGATCATTGTGTTATGTGATGTAGCTACTAACTTCATCGATGTTGTGTAAAATATACAAATGCGCTTGTTCCCACAACTCACGACTGATTCCTTTCACTCATCCTCCTAGAGTTCCTTTGCCACAATAAGATCCAGTGTGATGCGAATTTGTTTGATCGCTACAAGTTTCATTGCAATTCAAAAAATAATTACAAAAATCCATCACCTCCCTAGCCATGTAACCCTCAACAATACTCCCTTCAGCACGATAACGATTCCGAACATCACCTTTAAAAACACTCATGTAGCGTTCAAATGGATACATCCAGTGTAAGAAAGTTGGACCCAACATCTTCACCTCCCTTGTAATATGTACTACAAGATGAACCATGATATCAAAAAATGAAGGAGGAAAGTACATTTCAAGCTGACACATGGTAACAATTACATCTTTCTGTAATTTATCAAGAGTATTAGGATGTATCACTTTGTTGCATATTTCATTGAAGAAGAAACATAGTCTTGTGATTGCAAACCTTACATGCTTCGGAAATATAGATCGAATAACCACAGGTAAAATTTGTTGCATTAAGGTGTGACAATCGTGAGATTTGAGACCTATTAGTTTCAGATCCTTCATTGATACCAATCTACGAATATTAGAAGAGTATCCTTGTGGAACCTTAATATTATACAAGCACTCACAAAAAGTCTTTTTCTCTTTCTTTGACAAAGTGTAACAAGCCGGTGGCAAATATGTGCGGCGACCCCTGATCTCCACTGATAATTCTTTTCTAATACCCATTAATTCTAAATCTTTTCTAGATTTGATGCCATCTTTAGTCTTTCCTGGTATGTTCAATAACGTACCGATGATGCTATCACAAATAGCACGCAAACTGAAGATCTCTTTACGTGAAGCATCATATGTCATAATACCTTCTTCCCATTGTTTCATTACGTCATCAATTAGAGGTTGAAGGTAAACATCAATATCATTTCTAGGTTGCTTGGGCCCTGATATCAATGTTGACAACATCACATACTTATTTTTCATACACAACCAAGGAGGAAGATTGTATATAACAATCATAACAGGCCACGTGCTATGTTGGCTGCTTAATGTACCATAGGGATTCATTCCATCTGTACAAAGTCCAAGTCTTAGGTTTCTTTGTTCTTTACCAAATTGAGGGTATAATAAATCAATTTTCTTCCATTGTGGTGAATCAGATGCATGTCGTAGGACGCCATCATCATTGACCTTTAACTCCCCATGCCAAGACAAATTTTGCGCATCTTCTGTATTAGCAAATAAGCGTTGAAATCGTGGTATTATTGGTAGATACCACATCACCTTGGCAGGAGAGCCATTTGTAGCCTTAGGTGAATTTGTAGTCTTATACCTTGACGCACCACATTTTGGACAATTTATCAAATTACTATAGTCCTTCTGAAATAACACACAATCATTTGGACATGCATGAATCTTCTTAGCCTCCATTCCCATTGGGCACATTATTTTCTTTGCTTGATATGTTGAAATTGGAAGCTCGTTGCCTTCAGGAAGAATTTCCTTTAACAAAGACAACAGTGAAGTGAAACTCTTATCGCTCCACCGGTTTTGAGCTTTAAGAGTGTATAATCGCATCACAACACTCAACCTCGTGAACTTAGTACAACCCTTATATAATGGTTTTTCAGCATCATGGACAATGTTTGCAAATAAAGAAGGTGGATCAATGACATTGTCCCGACAACTACGTAGCATCTCATCAATCATATCATCCTAAATCTGGTCATCTTCAATCGGTTCATCATTAACATTATCATCATTATCTATATCTTCTATGCCACACCTATTAGTATCGACATTTTCTGCTCCATAATTCAATTTCTCTTCATGCCAATACCATTCATTATAACCTTGTATGATCCCATTGCATATGACATGATTCTTAATTTCCTCACCAGTATCAACTTTCAAATTGTTACAACAATTTCTACATGGACAATATAGCCTATCTGTAGGTAGTTTCCTATGTTCCTCAGCAAATCTGATAAATTCATCAAGACCTTTGGCAAACTTTGGACTGCAACGGTTCTTGATAGACATCCAACTTCGATCCATTTTCTATATCACATTAAAATTAATTATAAAACTAACAGTTTAATGTTGATACTATAATAATCTTTAAGTTTTTATTGATAGAAAGTGCACCACCTATCCCATTTTTGAATATTTAATCTCACTAGTAACTGTATAATGTATGTTTAGTTTTGAAGAAAATTTCAGCAGCATTTCCCCTAAGTTCTCCAAGTACACCGATGTAAATGGCAAATAACCACTCACATATGTACCCAGAGAACAAATGGAGAAATCCTACTGAAATAATCTACAAAAATAAACATACATTATACAAGTACATCCTAAGTGAGATTAAAATATCCAAAAACAGTCCCAAACCGGGGACTATCCAAAGTTTACTCCTAATGAGTAAATTTTGAACGAGTTTCTAAGATAATATATAAATGCATTATTTTCATATTTATATATTAAGTTAAACATCATGCATCAACCCTAAAGTGTCAATCTAGGAGTACACATGTCTAATCTAGTATTAATTTCTAAAATTTATATAATGATTACATATGAAAAAAGACATGCATGTTTTGATTACTTGTACAAATTAGCAAAGTAAGGCCGTTTCCAACAGTCCAAAGATTGAAATCATTATAATATTCAGAACTATTTGTGAACATTACAGCAAATATGATTAAAACATTTATAGCTCTAACATAAATAAGTTCCAGGTCCATCTCGGTCGACAATTAGTCGACCGAGAGCCCACGTGCACGTAGCGTCCAGGTCCACTCTCGGTCGACAAATTGTCGACCGAGAGTGGACCTGGACGCTGCGCGTAGGTGGGCTCTCGGTCGACTAATTGTCGACCAAGATGGACCTGGAAGCAGCAATGGCGGTGGGCGGAATGAAGGGAACAAGGAGAAGGAAGCTCGAACTTACTTGGAAATGGCAGCGAGCTTCGTGGAGGAAGAGACGAACTTCACGGAGAGGCGGCGATCTTCGTGGAAGAGTGGAAGGCGGCGACGACGAGCTTCATGGCAACGAAAAGCTTCACGAGAAGGAAGAGAGCTTCACGACAAAGAAGAGAGCTTCACGGAAACGACGGGCTTCATGGAGTAAGAGTGGAAGGCGGCGACGACGAGCTTCATGATCTTCTTCATGGCACCGACGAGCTTCACGATCCTCTTGGCGGCGTGAAGAGGCGGCAACAGCGGAAAAAGAGGTTTCGCGGTGCCGCGGGAGAGAGATTAGAAAAGAGAAAAGGGTTTCGCGGGAGGAAGAAAGACTAAAATTTTGGCTTTTTGCACGGAGCGAAAAACTCTAGCGTCGGTTAACAACAAAAAACCGACTCTACATATAAACGGTGCCCGTGTCGGGTTGTTTAATAACAATCAATCACAAACTCGGTCGACGAATTTGTCGACCGAAACGATCTATAGGGTCGGTTATTATGTAAAACCGACGCTACAAGTACTACTACGAAGAAATCTGCCTAGTTTCGGTCGACGATTTGTCAACCGAAAAGGAGCAAGACTTCCTTCGTACAAGCACCTCTAGGGTCGGTTTTTTCATATAACCGACCCTAGAGGTGCTTATACATGTGTGAAAAACTAAACTGGATATTGTCGACCGAGACCCTTATAGGGTCGGTTATTAAAAAAACCGACCCTAGAGGTGCTTCTAAGAAAGAAATCTGGCTTCATTCGGTCGACAGATTCGTCGACCGAAGATGTGTGAAAACTGGATCAAAAATTCATTTCGGTCGACAAATTGTCGACCGGGTATTGTTCTAGAGTCGGTTATAAAGGAAAAACCGACCCTATAGGTGATTATACATGTGAAATCTGACTCTAACTCGGTCGACAAATTCGTCGACCGAGGAGCTCTAAAGTGCTTCCACAACCCTAACAATGATGTTATGCGAAACTTTAATATATGGTGATGTCGTATGAAACCCTAATATGGGATAATGTTATGTGAAACCCTTATATGGAATGATGTTATGTGAAACCCTAACATGGAAATGTTATGTGAAACCTTAATATAGGGTGTTGTTGTGTAAAAACCCTAATATGGGATAATGTTATTTGAAATTTTCAATATGGGATGCTGATATGTGAAACCTTAATTGATAAAGATGGAAACTCTAACCCTAATGAGGGAATAGAGATGTTATTTTTGTATTGCATGATGTTGATATGAAATTGATATTGTTGATATGAAATTGAGATGATTGTGTAACAAATATCCTGAATACCTTGGTTAGATGACCTGAAGGTAATAGTTACCTGATAAGTGATAACCATGTTTAGTGATGAACTAAGGGTTTAAATACCCAGAATCAGCAAATGTAATGATGGTGGTATTGAGGGATGTGAATTCCCAACAATGAGACAAAAGATTGAGATCCCAATGCTTTATAACATTTTGAAAAATACTAATCTCTATTCAAAAATTATGTCGGTCGACTATTTTTCGAACGAAAAAGCTCTAAAGTCATCCTCGGTCGACTATTTGTCGAACAAAAGAGCTCTAAAGTCATCCTCGGTCGACAATATTGTCGACCGATTTGTCTCGGTCGATAATATTTTTGACCGAAATTAACCCTGTTTCAATGTTTTAAATTAAGTATCAAATGTGTGTGTATGAGATTAACCAAGTGATGCTTTGTCAAATTTAGCCATAATTTATTTTTCAATCATTTGAAATAACAATATTATTATATAACATGTATATGTCCAAATGAAGCCATGGAAAACACTTTTATTCATAACAATTTAATGCCCATACACTTTATAAGATGAAACATGACATACTTGCTTTATAAAAAGATAAACATTACATCATTACAAAGATATCTCATAATCTCACTGAAAAGACCGAAGGATTACATCAATGTCTGGATCTTTTCCAAGAAAGGGCTCAGCTCCATAATAATTGACCAGTGTCTTCCACTCCAAGGCACCTGTCTTGGTTAAGGAATAAGCCTCCAAGAAGGTGGGAAAACGATCAAAGCGAAAGTGGGCAGCAATGTCTTGAAGTTGAATTGGGGAAAACTGAGTATGTGTGAGATCATGAGATGGTGGAGGTGGAATTTGATAGTAGTTGTAGGAAGGATTGTATGGATTTATCATGCCAGGATTAAGGGAATAGGAATATTCATCAGGTTGGTTAGGAGAGAGAGCTTGCATCCTTTGGTTTAAATAAGTCATGCCATGGTGATTATAATCCAATTGCCTACTTAGGTGATATTGGGATCCAGCAATGTATGTCAAGGTGTTTGTAATAGGATCATGGGGTAGGTTGGTAGGAGGAGGTGGTGGAGGTATGTCTTGGGTGGATGTCTCCCCTTCCGTCCTAGCCCTTTTGTGGCCAAAGTCGATTCCCATCTTTTCCACCGTATTTTTACTTATTTTTTGGGGTTTTCTATCCCATGTGTAACCTAAGTCATCCTCAATATTCTTCTTAAGAAAATATTGAGTGATTTGGCATACAAAGTCGGCATATGGTGGATTTCTAGAAAGCTCAAACATATTCTTAATGATGATACGAATAAAGTTTATGGGAATACTTTTGAGAATGGCATAGATAAGGTACATACGAAAGGTGGGTACCTCAGATTTGTTTGCTCTAGGATGGATATTGGTGGCAACAATGAGATTTATGATCCTAGCTTCAGGTTTTAAATTTATTGCATAATAGGTACCCCTATCTTCATGACAAGTCGTATTGGATTGACAGATGGCTGTTTTGACATCACTAAGGCTAATTGCAGTGTTATCTTGGGAGAGTTTGTTGAGTGGAGTTCCTCTAGTGAGATCAATAAAATTTTTATATTCTTCTATATCTATGTCAAGCATATCCAGAATACCCTCCTCAGTGAAATGGAATACATACCCACCAACCATAGAGGAGAAGGAATCATGGTCAGGATGTTCGACTAAATTGGCATAGAATTCATTAACTACTTTGGAGGAGTAGGGAGGGAAGGAGGGATTTAGAAAATCAGCCAAATGTTGCACCTCGAAAAGTTCCTCCAAATTGACAATGCTTTGGAAGTCCATGACGTCGACCGACCGTCGTGGAAGATGAGCTTTTGCCGATAGCCTGAGGTAGCAGTCGCCTGCAGCTGCGTCGATGAAAGGGACGTCATTGATGAACGACAACGTTGAAGGGGCTGTCCTTCCTTTCCTACCTGCAACTAGCTTCTTTCCGTGCACAGATGATGAAGCCATTTCGTTGCTTTGAAATGGAGAAATAGCAAGCAAGAATTGGATGTAAAGAAGCTGAAGATTTTCACAAGAATACACTAGAGAGGAGCTAGAGAAGTGAGAATGTGAAGGTGTGAAGAAATGGATCGTTTTGGGTGCTATTTATAGCAAAACAGACCCCATTTCGTTCGACAATTTGTCGACCGATGCCCCCAACGGTCGTTTTCTGGACCATTCTCCTGGTCGCCCAACGGCCGTATTTATGGCCGTTACGACGGTTGAAATTCTAGCCGTTATGACGGTTGATTTTTTTAGCCGTTACGACGGTTGATTTTCTAGCCGTTGTGACGGTTGGTTTTTCTAGACGTTATTCAGTCGACAAATTAGTCGACCGATATGATTCGGTCGACGATTCGTCGACCGAGATTGAGCCAGAATTCATTCGCTTAAGTACCTATAGGGTCGGTTTTTAGGTTAAAACGGACCCTACATGTACTTATTCATGTGTGAAATACTAAACTGGATCCTAGTTTATCTCGGTCGACAATATTGTCGACCGAATGTGCTTCTAAGGTCGGTTATAAAGAAAATACCGACCCTAAAAGTTGCTTATACACTTGAAAACTGACTCCATATCGGTCGACAAATTTGTCGACCGAGAAATGCTCTAATGTCGGTTATAAGTGCAAATCCGATGCTAGAGGTGCTTATACATGCGTGAATTATCTGGATCCAGAATAGATATCGGTCGACGAATTTGTCGACCAAGTATATCGGTCGAAATATTGGTCGACCAAGGAAGCTCTAAGGTCGGTTTTAAGTGCAAATTCGACGCTAGATGTGCTTATACATGCGTGAACCTTGATCCAGAATAAATATTGGTCGACAAATTTGTCGACCGAGGATGCATTTAAGGTCGATTTTGTAGAAATAACCGACCTTAGAGGTGCTGAACCGAGGAGGACTGTAAGGTCGGTTATAAAGAAAAAACTGACCCTATAAGTGCTTGTATACGTGAAATTCAGCTCATTTTCGGTCGACAAATTTGTCGACCGAGGTGCCCTTTAGGGTCGGTTATAAGGTAAAACCGACGCTAGAGATCGAGGCATGAAACCAAATTTTTGCCGTGGGAAAAATTGTCTATAAGGTCGCTTATTTTAGAAAAACCGACCCTATAGAGATGTACTACAAGGTCGGTTATTTTAAAAAAAGTGACTCAAAAGGTCATAAGTGGTGCCCACGATTTTTATAGACATATAAGGTCGGTTATTTGGAAAACCGACCCTATAGAGATACACCACAAGGTCGGTTATTTTAAGAAAAGCGACCCAAGAGGTCTTAAGTGGTGCCCTCATTTTTTATAAACATATAAGGTCGGTTATTTGGAAAACCGACCCTATAGAGTTACACTACAAGGTCGGTTTATTTTAAAAAACCGACCTAAGAGGTATTAAGTGGTGCCCGTGTTTTTTTTAGACATATAAAGTCGGTTATTTGGTAAAACCGACCCTACATGTAGTGACGTTATAACCCATTTCTGTACTAGTGCTTCTACATGAAAAGAGAAATTTAAAAATATATAAGAGAATATTTTCTGAATATAAGTTCTCATCCTTCTTATCTCTTCCTCATGTCCTCATAAGGTTAATTAAAGGAAACTCAACAACAACTACCTTTCTTATAATTAGTAAGCAAAGAGAGGAAAAAGAAAAGATAATTCAGAAGGAAAGGTTTTATTTGACATGTTACCTTTACTGGTTATCTAGTGTCTTATCTGACTCAATTACATGGAGCCAGCTGTCATCTGCTATTGCTTTTGTCCTCTACTACCCGAGGTAGATGGACCAAACTGTGACACTTGTCTTCGTCCTCGACCTTCTGCTTCACTAACATGAGGTCTTTGTGGGTTTTGCAGATTATATCTTGATTGTTGGGTCACCACATTATTTCTTCTTGGACACTGCTGCCTAAAATGTCCTAACTATCCACATTTATGGCAAGTATGGCCCTCACATTGATTTACTATATTTTGGTTGAACCAATGTTACCGAAAACTTTGGTTGTTTAGTACCACCAATGTCACACCCCGATCTCACACTGACCACTAATCACGAGATTAGGGCGCGACAGAGGGATTATCACATAAACAAATCACTGAGAACTTTTTCTTTTTAAAACCTCGTAATGATATCCGGATTATTGTTGTAAACTAAAACATAATAAACTATTGCGGAAGCATTTCAATTAAACTGGCTAGAGTAAGTAAACAAAGTTTACAACATGTAACATTGTTTAACAGAAAGTAAACATAACAGTTAATTTACATCATTATACACATTCCACATACACACTCTCTCTCACCCACGCCATGTCCCAAGGACTGAGGGGAAAGGAATAAGAGACCACTATCTAACTAAACTAACTACATATACCTTCTACAGACTAAGCGTTAGGATGAAAAGATCCTTCTGATTCCTGTTGCTGATGTTGACCTGAAAATGTTTGAGTAGAGGGATGAGCCTACTCGCTCAGTGAATAGCATTTCATTTATCTATCACTAAACAACTCATCAGATATATAAAATTGAAATAAAGATAAGTGCAGTACTAAGCAGGGCAGTTCTAATGACATAGCAGATTTACAGATAACAATTTCATTCCTATGCAACATCATATATTTTAAACAAATAAACAATTATAGAGAATTGGTACAGAAATTCAGATCTCTTAACATATTAAGTTTACTGTGATCCTATATGATTACATAATTATATCATTATTATGCCCTAATCATATGCAGTGTACTCTGCATATAAAGATCCATAGCGAACTACGATCCCACCGTACAAGACTTAGCGACCCAACCGGGAAATGCAAAGTCTGACTGCCAGCCCTGCTCTGCTACAGGACCACAGGCTCTCCGGCTTACAGGCTCTCCGGCCTCATTGCACTAACTCCGAGGGCTCTAGACTCCTCCTCTAACCTGAGTACACAGGCGGAGAGTCTCACCGGGTTACCACCGTGACTCCGCACAGATTAATGTTGTATAACCCCTATTTTCTCCAGTGCCACCGTGACTCCGCACGGATTATTGTTGAACACTGCGTCTCTGTCCTCGTGCCACCGTGACTCCGCACAGTTATTGTTGCAACACGAGTTTCACCCCTAAGAAGCATACCTCTCAAAGGGGTTCTACGGTGTTAGGGCACCTAAGTCTATTAACTAATTAACATATAAACACTTAAACAGGAATATCACATTTCATACTTATAACACATTATGAACATCACTTGAAAACACATATACATCATTCGTCATCTTTAAACATGACTCAGTATCAACTTATCCAGTTTCGACGCTAAACATCCATTTTATGCTCAACGTATACATTGCAATTGTAATACAGGAAATTCTATCATTTTCATCAATTATATTATGTATTTCAAGTTCCAATGAACCATATAAATTCACTGATTCAATCCACACTGATCATATGCTAAACTAAATCATATAACAACGTCTAGAAGCATTTTATGAAATAAAAAGTCGGGCGACGCCAAACGCTGCCCGACGCCTCATAACGCCTGTTATCAGCGTAATTTGCGCACAAAACAGAAAATATACAAACGCCTGAGTTTATTAATGATAAATAAATGAAACCCTACTCACAGTGATTTGGACTGTCCGGATTCATCCAGAGACGTGTCCAAGGCCGGATTCTAGGCGGTTTCGGATCGTCTTCTACCTTGGTATTATTTGATTTACTGTTCTTGTTCACGGCCAGTTGCTTTACGCTCAAATGTAATTGGCTACTAGGCGTTGATTTGGGCCAAATTGATTGCAATATCTGAACTAGACCTCCTAGCCGAGGTCCAAGGTGATGGTTAATAGCTTTGTCCGCCCCAAGATCTCCTCCTCCAGGCCACGCACAGACGCAGCTTCAAGCTGCTGCTTGCCGGCACTTCTGATTTCACTAACAGGTTGGAGAAGAAGACCACGCTTAGTGCTTATCGCATTTACCGCTACAAATTCGGATTCAGAACCATAAATCGGAGTTGGGGTACCTTCCCGGAGTATCAGATCAGCCAAGCAAGTCCCTCCTTGGCCGTACGTCATGCAACTGTTGCTGCAGGTCAGCCGGCGTCCAATCCAGCTAAGGCACAGGGTGATTAAACCATGGCTAGGCTCCGAATCCGGGCTAGGGCTCCTTGGTCGACCTCGGCACCGTAGTTTGGAAGGGCTGGCCGCACCAAAGGACTCTCTGGCCGGCGGCTTGCTACACCTGCAGCTTGGGCGGCCTCTTCTAGGCGGCGCCCTAGCAGCTTGGCTGCTCGGTAGGCTGCGGCTAGGGCCAGTAGAGAGAGGGGAAAAGAGAAAGGGAAGAAGGAGAGGAGGTGGGTACTGCTGGAAATGAGCTTGAGAGCCCTAATGCCGCTCTCCGCTTCAAGTTTCCGCAGGTCAAGTAACCTGCTCAAGCGTCACTCACCCACTATTATATCGGGAATGAAATTACAAAGGAAGGAGATAAGGAAACAAGTTGCCGACCCACTTAAATGGGTAATTAAATGGAAAAATTTCATTTCAGTCCAGAATTCTTAAAATTACCATAAGTATGGCCTCGGGTGTCCAAATAACCTGATTTCTTTTGCATCTTTTCAAGTGCGAGATCCTCTAGAATCCCAAGGCATAAAAGCATGCTAATTAGAATGTTTTAATGGATCAAAGATCTAATTGCATCTGTGATCACTTAACTCAACTTAATCATCTTAATTATGCCC
The DNA here is from genome assembly GCA_963693085.1 of Alisma plantago-aquatica. NCBI lineage: Eukaryota > Viridiplantae > Streptophyta > Magnoliopsida > Alismatales > Alismataceae > Alisma > Alisma plantago-aquatica. Next base: position 1,066,467,233 of record OY856411.1, on the reverse strand, counting down.
TAATTGTATCTTATGTGCTTAATTCAACTAAGTCAAGTTAATGATTCACTAACTACCTCATGAGCACATAAATTAACTCAAATAACTTTAATTAGGCTCAAATCATACTGCTTACCAATAAGCTTTAAAACAGGTCATAACAATCTCCCTCCCTTATAAGAATTTCATCCTGAAATTCCTAAAAGAGAAAAGGAAACTTGCTACACATCTCAGATTCAAGCTCCCACGTAGCTTCTTCAAGGTTATGATTCCTCCACATAACCTTCACCAACGGTATCTCACGGTTCTTAAGCTTCTTGATTCGGTGATCAACTATCTGCACTGGTCCTTCCACGTAGGACACGTCTGTCTTAAGCTGCTCCGGTACCGGATCTAAAATCTTTTCTGTACCGGGATGACACTTCTTCAGCATAGACACATGATTCACATCATGAAGATTTGCCAACTCAGACGGCAAATCCAACCTGTAGGCTACAGGTCCAATCCTCTCAACAATAGGATATGGGCCCATATACCTAGGAGTCAACTTACCTCTCTTTCTAAACCTTAGCACTCCCTTCCACGGTGAAACCTTTAGATAAACCTCGTCACCAACCTCAAACTCAAGAGGTCGACGCCGTCTCTCTACATAACTTTTCTGTCTGTCCTGAGCAGCTTTCAACTGCTCCCTGATCACAGATATCTTCTCTATAGTTATATCGACTATCTCAGGTCCAAGAATTTCTTTCTCGCCAACCTCGTACCAACAAACTGGTGATCTACACTTCCTGCCATATAGAGCTTCATATGGGGCCATTCCAAGACTAGAATGGTAGCTGTTGTTATATGCAAACTCCATCAGGCTTAAGTGTTCTTCTCAGTTACCTCTGAACTGCAGAACGCATGCTCTCAGCATGTCTTCAAGAGTCTGAATGGTCCTCTCAGATTGACCATCAGTCTGTGGGTGAAAAGCTGTACTGAACCTCAGCCTTGTGCCCAACGCACGATGTAACTGATCCCAAAACCTGGATGTGAACTTAGGGTCTCTGTTAGAAATAATGGAAACTGGAATACCGTGTAATCTGATTACCTCGTCTACATATATCTTGGCCAGCTTCAGAACATCAAAGGTTGACTTGACAGGAAGAAAGTGAGTAGACTTAGTTAGTCTATCCACAATCACCCATATCGAGTCCGAACCTCTAGGCGTCCTGGGTAACCCTACCACAAAATCCATCGTGATGTGTTCCCATTTCCATTCAGGTATAGGAAGCGACTGCAAGGTACCAGCAGGTTTCTGATGCTCAGCTTTAACCTGCTGACACACTCCACATATAGCCACGTACTCAGCCACATCTCTCTTCATGCCAGACCACCAGTACAACTCTTTGAGATTCCTGTACATTTTCGTGTTACCTGGATGCATAGCATACATAGAAGCATGCACTTCTTCAAGAATCTGCTCTTTCAACTCACTGTTCCATGTACACACAACCTGTCATGAAGATACAACACACCATCGCCAGAAAACCTGAATTCTGACCTTTTACCTTCTGACATATCCTGCATAACCTGCCACAACTCGTCATCACACTGTTACAACACCTTAATCTGATCATAGAAAGTAGGCTTGACCTGCATCTGAGCAATCAACCCACTCTGTCCAGACACATCCAAGTCTAAGTTCAACTTCCGCATATCTACAAGCAAGTCTCTCTTGAAACATGCCATAGAAAATGCATCAGCTGTTGAACTTGACTTCCTACTCATGGCATCTGCCACAACATTCGCTTTACCAGGATGGTAATCGATTGTCACCTCATAATCTTTAATCAGCTCAAGCCATCTGCGCTGTCTCAGATTCAAATCCTTCTGAGTGAAGATATACTTCAGACTCTTATGGTCTGTAAACACCTGACATGTCTCACCATACAGGTAGTGACGCCATGTCTTAAGAGCATGAACTATAGCAGCTAACTCCAGATCATGAGTAGGATAATTCTCTTCGTTCTTCTTAAGCTGTCTAGATGCGTAAGCCACAACTTTGCCTTCCTACATCAGCACACAGCCCAAACCTCTCCTGGAAGCATCACATAACACTGTATAACCTTTGTCTGCCTCTGGCAAAACCAACACTGGTGCTGAAGTCAACTTCCTCTTCAAGATCTGAAAACTCTTCTCACAGTTATCAGACCAAACAAACGGTGCATTCTTCCTCGTCAAGCGTGTCAAGGGTGATGCTAGTACACTGAAGTTCTGAATAAACCTTCTGTAATAACCTGCTAATCCCAAGAAACTTCTAATCTCAGTAGGAGTCTTAGGCTGTTCCCACTGAAGTACAAAATCAACTTTCTTAGGATCAACGCTAACTCCATCTCTCGAGATAACATGTCCAAGAAATGCTACCTCGGCCAACCAGAACTCACACTTGCTAAACTTAGCATACAACTGGTGTTGCCTCAACAACTGCAATGCTACTCTCAGGTGTTGCTCATGCTATACATCATCTCTAGAGTAAATCAGAATATCATCTATAAAGACTACAATAAACTGATCTAGGAACGGTTTAAAAATCTGATTCATCATATCCATAAAGGCTGCTGGGGCATTGGTCAACCCAAACGACATGACCAGAAACTCATAATGCCCATACCTGGTTCTAAAAGCTGTTTTGGGAATATCAAAAGACTTTACTCTGAGCTAATGATACCCATATCTCAAGTCTATTTTAGAGAAGATCGTTGCTCCACGCAACTGATGAAAAAGATCATATATACTTGGCAAAGGGTACTTGTTCTTAATAGTGATCTTGTTCAGTTGCCTGTAATCTATACAGAGACGCATGGTACCATCCTTTTTCTTAACAAATAGGACTGGAGCACCCCACGGCAAAGCACTGGGTCTGATGAAACCCTTATCCAGCAACTCCTGCAGCTGCACCTTGAGTTCCTTCAACTCTGCAGGTGCCATTCTATAAGATGGCAGTGCTACCGGATGACTACCTGAATATACCTGAATCTCAAAATCAATGTCTCTGACAGGAGGTAAGCCTGGCAACTCTTCTGGAAAAACATCAGAAAATTCGCTAACTACCGGCACATCATAAACACTGGTGGTGCCCTTCTCTGCTCTAGTGTCAACCACATGAGCAAGGAACGCTTCACATCCTTTCTGTAGCATCTTATCAGCTACAGTAGCTGATACTATGCACGTGGGCATAACTTTCCTGTCTCCAGTAAAGACACAAGAAAATTCACCTTGTTGAAAGGTAGCTTCCTTCTTCCAACAATTGAGTTGTACTCGATATGTCTCAAGACAATCCATATCCAAGATGACTTGAAAAGTATTTACATCCAGGGGTATGAGATTAGTGGCAAAGGTGTAACCTCCAAAAGATAACAAACATCTGAGACAGAACTCAGTCAGAACTGTTGGTCCACCTAGTGGAACCCTCAACACTAACTCATCTACCAACTCTTGAGTTAACAAATTAAGTTTACCAACTAAAGAACGTCGTATGAAAGAGTGAGTAGCACCCAGATCTATCAAAACTGAAACTAGTATACTATTAAACAAAAGCATCTATGCTGTAACGACTTGTGAAGATATTATACCTTCCTGAGGTGTCAAAGAGAAGAAACGTGCTGAAGCTCTCCCTCTTCCATGCTGTCCTCTCTGACCACTTCTGCCACTGGACACTCCACCACCTCTGGAACCAGAAGCCATATAAGAACTCGGAACATCATGGTACTGAGGCTGGAAAGCTTGTGATGCTGCTTGTCGAAGCTGAGGACATTCCCTTTTGAGGTGTCCCATTTGTTCGCAGACAAAACAACTTGGACCCCAACACTGACCAGTATGTGGTCTTCCACATTTGTCACATGGCGGTATCTCTTGTCTCTGGGGACCTGTCACTGACATTGACGACCCAGAAGGTTGTCCACTAGAGGCACTGCCCCATCTCCCTGGGTTGTATCTCCCTCTACCTCTAGAAGAAGTAACATCCTCAGATCTCTGTCTACTGAAACAGCCAAAGCCACGCCCGAGTTTGGAAAAGAAACCTCTACCTCCACCTCTATATCCACTACTGGGCTGTCCTCTACTGAAATCTGCAGATCTCTTCTTAGACTCATGCACCTTGTCAGCATTCACAGATTCTTCAACCTATCTAGCAGCCTCAACAAACTCACCAAAGTTCTCTCTGTTCCTTCTACTAGTAGCAGAAACTGTATGCCGAATTTCTGGCCTCAGCCCTTCTTGAAACCTCCTGCATCTCTCTATACTATTAGGTACAAGATGAGGACAGAAATTCGCCAACCTGGTGAAAAGCGCTTCATATTCTGTAACTGACATGCTTCCTTGCTTAATGTTCTGTAACTACCTGGTTTTCTCATTAATGAAAGTAGGTGGATAAAATTTAAGATGGAACTCTTCAGAGAAATCCTGCCAAGAAAGCTCTGTACCTCTCTTCTTATCCTCCACACCGTGCCACCACAACTCTGCATCGCCTGTCAGAAGATAAACTGCATGATTAATCTTCTTATCTTCTGGAAGCTCCATCAGGCGAAAGACCTTCTCTATCTGTCTCAACCACTCATCAGCATCGGCGGGATCTGTAGTGCCACTAAACTCTGTACCACCAAGCTTCTTCACAAGCTCATAAGATCGCATCAGATCCTTACTGCTGGTAGAAGTAGAAGCTCGCCTATTAGCCTTGTACCTCTCTCTGGTCTCTAGAAACATCCTGTACATACGGGATGCTTCATCCACATGGTCACCACCACCTGGACCCAAGTACAGTGGATCAGGGCCAATATGGCTCTCGGCCTGATCATCACGATCAAAGCCTCTTTCCGCCATCTACAATGATATAACATAATATTTCCTGTTAGAAAACTACAGATAGAAGAAAGACACCTAAACCTTAATCCTATTGGTCTCTTATCATCCCCTGACCTTGACTTAGAGTATTCATATACTCAACCTATGCTCTGATACCAAGATGTCACACCCCAATCTCACACTGACCACTAATCACGAGATTAGGGCGTGACGGAGGGATTATCACATAAACAAATAACTGAGAACTTTTTCTTTTTAAAACCTCGTAATGATATCCGGATTATTGTTGTAAACTAAAACATAATAAACTATTGCGGAAGCATTTCAATTAAACTGGCTAGAGTCAGTAAATAGAGTTTACAACATGTAACATTGTTTAACAGAAAGTAAACATAACAGTTAATTTACATCTTTATACACATTCCACATACACACTCTCTCTCACCCACGCCATGTCCCAAGGACCAAGGGGAAAGGACTAAGAGACCACTATCTAACTAAACTAACTACATATACCTTCTACAGACTAAGCGTTAGGATGAAAAGATCCTTCTGATTCATGTTGCTGATGTTGACATGAAAATGTTTTAGAGGGATGAGCCTACTCGCTCAGTGAATAGCATTTCATTTAGCTATCACTAAACAACTCATCAGATATATAAAATTGAAATAAAGATAAGTGCAGTACTAAGCAGGGCAGTTCTAATGACATAGCAGATTTACAAATAACAATTTCATTCCTATGCAACATCAGATATTTTAAACTAATAAACAATTATAGAGAATTGGTACAGAAATTCAGATCTCTTAATATATTAAGTTTACTGTGATCCTATATGATTACATAATTATATCATTATTATGCCCTAATCATATGCAGTGTACTCTGCTTATAAAGATCTGTAGCGAACTACGATCCCACCGTACAAGACTTAGCGACACACCCGGGAAATGCTAAGTCTGACTGCCAGCCCTGCTCTGCTACAGGACCACAGGCTCTCCGGCCTACAGGCTCTCCGGCCTCATTGCACTAACTCCGAGTGCTCTAGACTCCTCCTCTAACCTGAGTACATATGCGGAGAGTCTCACCGGGTTACCACCGTGACTCCGAACGGATTAATGTTGAATAATCCCTATTTTCTCCAGTGCCACCGTGACTCCGCACGGATTATTGTTGAACACTGCCTCTCTATTCTCGTGCCACCGTGACTCCGCACAGTTATTGTTGCAACACGAGTTTCACCCCTAAGAAGCAGACCTCTCAAAGGGGTTCTACGGTGTTAGGGCACCTAAGTCTATTAACTGATTAACATATAAACACTTAAACAGGAATATCACATTTCATACTTATAACACATTCTGAACATCACTTGAAAACACATATACATCATTTTTCATCTTTAAACATGACTCATTATCAACTTATCCAGTTTCGACGCTAAACATCCATTTTATGCTCAACGTATACATTGCAATTGTAATACAGGAAATTCTATCATTTTCATCAATTATATTACGTATTTCAAGTTCAAATGAACCATATAAATTCACTGATTCAATCCACACTGATCAGATGCTAAACTAAATCATATAACAGCGTCTAGACGCATTTTATGAAATAAAAAGTTGGGCGACGCCAAACTCTGCCCAACGCCTGATAACGCCTGTTATCAGTGTAATTTGCGAACAAAACAGAAAATATACAAACGCATGAGTTTATTAATGATAAATAAATGAAACCCTACTCACAGTGATTTGGACTGTCCGAATTCGTCCGGAGACGTGTCCAAGGCCGGATTCTAGGCGGTTTCTGATCGTCTTCTACCTTGGTATTATTTGATTTACTATTCTTGTTCACGGCCAGTTGCTTTACGCTAAACTGGAATTGGCTACTAGGCGATGATTTGGGCCAAATTGATTGCAATATCTGAACTAGACCTCCTAGCCGAGGTCCAAGGTGATGGTTAATAGCTTTGGCTGCCCCAAGATCTCCTCCTCCAGGCCACGCACAGACGCAGCTTCAAGCTGCTGCTTGCCGGCACTTCTGATTTCACTAACAGGTTGGAGAAGAAGACCACGCTTAGTGCTTATCGCATTTACCGCTACAAATTCGGATTCAGAACCATAAATCAGAGTTGGGGTACCTTCCCGGAGTATCAGATCAGCCAAGCAAGTCCCTCCTTGGCCGTACGTCACGCAACTGTTGCTGCAGGTCAGCCGGCGTCCAATCCAGCTAAGGCACGGGGTGATTAAACCATGGCTAGGCTCCGAATCCGGGCTAGGGCTCCTTGGTCGACCTCGGCGCCGTAGTTTGGAAGGGCTGGCCGCACCAAAGGACTCTCTGGCCGGCGGCTTGCTGCACCTGTAGCTTGGGCGGCCTATTCTAGGCGGCGCCCTAGCAGCTTGGCTGCTCGGTAGGCTGCGGCTAGGGCTAATAGAGAGAGGGGAAAAGAGAAAGGGAAGAAGGAGAGGAGGCGGGTACTGCTGGAAATGAGCTTGAGAGCCCTAGTGCCGCTCTCCGCTTCAAGTTTCCGCAGGTCAAGTAACCTGCTCAAGCGTTGCTCGCCCACTGTTATATCGGGAATGAAATTAGAAAGGAAGGAGATAAGGAAACAAGTTGCTGACCCACTTAAATGGGTAATTAAATGGAAAAATTTCATTTTAGTCCAAAATTCTTAAAATTGCCATAACTATGGTCTCGGGGGTCCAAATAACCTGATTTCTTTTGCATATTTTCAAGTGAGAGATCCTCTAGAATCCCAAGGCATGAAAGCATGCTAATTAGACTGTTTTACTGGATCAAAGATCTAATTGCATCTGTGATCACTTAACTCAACTTAATCATCTTAATTATGCCCTAATTGTATCTTATGTGCTTAATTCAACTAAGTCAAGTTAATGATTCACTAACTACCTCATGAGCACATAAATTAACTCAAATAACTTTAATTAGGCTCAAATCATACTGCTTACCAATAAGCTTTAAAACGGGTCATAACAACCAATCCACTATTCCTGTGACTGTGTAGATCTCCTTTTGAGGTTTGCCTTATGTTTCTTCATCATAGACCATTCTATCCTCCGAATTGACTCCATAAATGTGGAAAATTTCTCTCTACTTTCTAAAGCAGCTGCCGAGATAGACACCTCATCATTCAGTCCTTTCTTAAAACGTTGAATCTTCTCCTACTTAGTAGCAGCCATTTGAGGACAAAATCATAAAAGTTTCATAAACCTAGCCTCATATTCATTTATCGACATGCACTACTACAGAAACGACCTTTGGCGTCGGTCGTTTAACCCCATTTGGCGTCGGTTTCCGACCGACGCCTATGTGGGCGCCGCTAAAGGTCGAACACTTCGGCGTCAGTTTTTTAACCGACGCCTATTTGTTCTATAGGCTTCGGTTGTTTAGTAAATAACCGCCGCCAAAAGTGTTCGCGCCACAGAAAATGGCATCATCTAGGGCACTTTGTGCGTCGGTTATTTACTACACAACCGACGCCTATATAGAATATAGCGTCGGTGTTTTAGTAGATAACCGACACATAAAGTGCCCTAGATGACGCCATTTTCTGTGGCGCGAACACTTTTGGCGTCGGTTATATACTAAACCACCGACGCCTGTACTTCAAGACGACACGGCCGTGCTTCCCTGCACGGCCGTGTTTAGTACTATAGGCGTCGGTTTTATATGAATAACCGACGCCATTTACACCACGGCCGTGCTATCCTGCACGGTCGGGTTGTTTGTACTATTAGGCGGCGGTTTTTATCAAATAACCGACGCTGTATGTCTTGCTGACGGTTTTCTATAAATAACCGACGCCTATTTATATTTTTTTTTTCATATCAGTTTGCAGGCCTGCTGTGGCTGGTCAGTAGGATGAGAACCTGCAGTTCAGTTTTCTGAACTGCAGGTTTACGACATTCATTGATATCAGCCTACAAACAGGCCGCAAACCTGCAAAAGTCACAAGCAAAATTCTACACAAGTACATACATTCAGACTTCAATTCAATTCTCACATTCACACATATAGAAACATTCAAATACATGTATTAACATTCAGAAATATTCATTTACAAAGTATCATTCATTATCGCTATCAACATCCTAATTATATCTTACAGTTGCCACTGGTTGTATGGCTTTTGCCCATTCTTCTCTTACTTCATTTAATGCTTCCATCGTATATGGAGCATGTATATTTTTTAAGCGTTTACCTGTAGTTTTGTCAATTTTAAACACCTGCAAAGAGAATGATGTATATATATAAGTAATAATATAAAAATAAGATAAGATTGATATATTTCATACTAACTAATGAGACTATATATAATACCTCATGTATGGTATCGATGTCCAATGCGGCATATTTGATAATCATCTGCATAAATCACATCACATAGTATGCGCATGCCCAGCCATTGTCTTGTGTAGCACACTATAAATTGAAACATACAAAATAATACAACTAAGCACAATTCACATTAATAATATATATATTCGAGTCGGGAACTTACTTGTACGTTCTGCCAATTTATTGGCTGGTTCTTTTTCCTTGGGATCGTTCCTCCAGCCTTTTTGAATGCATCTAAACCCCTACATGTTAATATAACACAATAAATTGCATAAGTAAATAGTAATGTAATAAAAGATGTTAACGGATATAAAAATGAAATATTTCTCACCAGAATAATGGCATTCTCATTATGTATCCAATTTTAGTGTTCAATGTACTCCCCGCACGATCTAGATAATAAACAGTGAATGTCCCGGGGACAATAACTAGTAACTCCCAATGTCTACCGCTAGAAGTAAGAAGTTAACAATTAATAACTCAAAATGCAAAATAAAAATGGAATTTTCTTAAGTCCAAATTATAAATAAAGTAAACTTACTTGACATTGAATGGAGCTATTATTATCGTCTTCTTTTGCTGACCAAAAATTGTAAAAGCATCTATACAGTATTGTTGAACATTATCAGGGTCTTTAGCTACCAAACTAATCAACGATGGAATCAAAAATCCCACATGATCAAATGCAAATTGTTTGCAATGATCTTTGACTAGGTAGCTGCAAAACATATAGGCGTATGCATTAATATATAAGAAACCAGATCAATGGATCTTACACAAGGTATATGGATGTATAAACAAGATCTCACCTTATCCATGTCTCTATCATTGATGTATTCAGCCAATCATACATAAACAACTCAATAATATCTTGTATAAATAAAGAGCTATCGTATGATTGACCTGCATAATCTGCATCTAAAGAAATAATTATAGGGCAATGTACATTATGTGCTCGTAGCCAACATGCCATTCCCCTACAAGCAGGACCTAACGGGTATGTTAGGTCAGTTGGAACCCAATCGGGTAATGCGGGAAGTGGAAGTGGAGGACTAGGTGCTCCTGGTGTCTTCTTTTTAACCTGTACATATAATTTCAGATCAGTTGACATCATATATACACATTAACAGTCTAAATCAATGTAAATTTATCTTACAATTTCAGTCGTGTAAACGACATCTGATTTGGGCCACAATATCACCCCGCCTTCTGCATCAGCAAGTCTATCAATATCCGGGTGGGGATATGGCAATGTAGCTTCTCTCCAATCGGGTAACACACGTATCGGGCTCACACGAACGTAGCCCTGTGGCATTGGAGTCCCGTGAAACATTGCCCCGGGAAGGGACGGGTAAGCCTGCGCCTCTGCAACAACGTAGTCTTGCATTCTTAAGCGGCATGGCTTCAATGCCTACAAATTTACGTAAAGAATATTATACATATATACATATCATCTTGAAAACATAACAACTTGAAAAGACTAACTACAATGTCATAAACAATACTTACAGCAGACGTGCTAGGCGATGGGTCTCCAGGATTACTCGCAGTCTGTGCATCAGGAGAAGAGTGGGTCGCCATAGGCGTATTGGAAGCCTGAGATGCCTGCCACCGCAACAATTCTTCCTTGACCTTCTCAGCAACTACATCGTTGACCTTCTTAGCAACTAAATCCTCAACTCTCTTATTCTCCTATACATGGATAAAAGAAACATTAGCTTCTTATTAATGAATTTCCTTTTGCAGTAACATTCTAAAAAAAGAATAGGTTACCTCTTCTTGAGAAAGTCCCACTCTGTGTTTGTGCTGGGATGGCCCAAAGAATGCTTTGATGCCAACACCAGCGCCGGCACCTCTAACACGTCCAGGATGCTCTGGGTTACCCAGAGCAACTGTCAATTCATCCCTTGTGCCCTGAGGGATGAACGTGCCTTGTTTCCTCTGCTCGTGCAGCTCCCGCTAATCACCATAAACAGAAATTGGTAAGTTAACACCACAAATAATCAATATTCAAACGATTTCTCTAAGAGTGTTATTTTACCATTTTTGCAGCCGCCTCAGCAGTTACAGGCTTCTTTATTTCACCCTTCTTGTTTTGCCTGCCAGCTATCCAGATATCATGGCGAGGCATGGGTGTGGCAGACTCCTGAGTAGGAGCAGACTCCTGAGTAGCCGCAGACTCCACCTGTAGTCTTTGGCGAACGCTTGCATAGCCTTTTGGACCCATAGTGTGGTCATGCACATTCAGTGCACACCTTGCTTTTTGTGCGTCACTGAGGGCCTAGTTAGTATGCACATTAATGATTTGGTTAGTAGCACTAAATGCTAATCTTGAATAGGTGAATACAATGTATATTAATTAAATTGGGAGTGACGCCTAATACCTTGAATTCTTCAGATTTTCTTGAAGCAACAAAATTGTCCCAATCTTCTTTGTCCAAGAAGTTCCATTGTTCAAGGGCTGACTTCTTCTTCTTATTACCCTCTTTTATGTATTCTCTGTTCAGATTTGTCCTATAATTCCTAAGCATCTTTCCAGCACGTTGCATCACATTTGTACGATGCAACTTCTCATCCAATGCAAACAGATTCTGTAAAATAGAAATGTTATTAACTAGTATCCAAAATAGAATTGCAAATAATAGAATTTGTAATCTACAAAATAGAATTGCAAATAATAATAACTCACGCATAAATCCTTCCATATCAAGTCTTTTTTCCCTTGAGGAACTTTATGCCAATTGTCATACTTAACACCACAATGGCTCCGAGTGGTACACCCAAGATAGTTCACAAAATTATTGCGGTTCACTCCAATTGGATTTCCTCCATTATCAAACTCCACCACCAATTTGGATCCACTACCACTTAGCGCTAATAACTTCTTCAACAGAGTGATGCCCCTTTTCTTGTTAAGTGTTTGGTGTTGCACATCAAGTTGCTCCAGTGCTTCAGTGGGTACAGGTGCATCAACCTAAAATTTGACAAAAATAAAACACACTAAATTAGCCCAATATAGAAATATAGGATATATGACATAACTAGAAGATAATGAATTTTATAGAAATACATGATATGTTTTTAGAACTTACATTAGTATCCTCGCCATGCTCGTCATGGACAACATGCTCATCCTGGACTTCATGCTCATCATGGACATCATTCTCATCATGGTCAGCCATCTGAAAATGTCATTAAAAAGGCAAACATTTAGCATTTCTATTAACTAGAAAAAGGCAAACATTTAGCATTTGTATTAACTAGAAAAAGGCAAACATTTAGCATTTGTATTAACTAGAAAAAGGCAAACATTTAGCATTTGTATAAACATACATGTCTCTAAAATTGTGATCTTTTATCAATTAACAATCCTTCATTGTGATCTCCGCGCACATATAAGTCATCATTAGCTTCAATATTTTGTGGAGTTGGCAACCCAACTGAGAATGGAATGGAGTCATCATACTTATAATAGTACTCTTCTTCATCTATAGGATCTTCAATGAACTGTCTTTTACCATGAAGAACAACCGACCATTTATCATTTGCAGGATCATCGATATAGAATATTTGTTTCGCCTGTGATGCCAATATGAATGGTTCACCCTTCTCGCCAATCTTTTCAAAGTTCACCAAAGTGAAACCCAATTCATCCACTATAACTCCTTTGGTGTTATCAACCCAATTACATTTAAAGAGTGGAATTTTGAAATCTATGTAGTCAAACTCCCAAATGTCCTCAATGACACCGTAATATGACATTTTAGCTTCACGTGGACTCTTATCCTTTGCACTTGCAAAGTACATAGTCGACGCTTGAAGAGTGACCCCACTATTTTGGACGACACTCTTATCATCTTGGCGCTTTGTGTAATATGTGAATCCATTAATGTCAAACCCTTCATAAGACATAACATTCGGTTTTGGTTTAAAGGCGAGGCATTTGATAGTTTCTGTAATATCATTTGGTGTTTGAGATAGTTGATGTAAGACTTTATCTTCAAACCACTTAGTAAAAGTCTTATTATGCTCTCTAGCAAGCCACATTGAACTTGCTCGAGGATGTTGTCTCTTTATGAAATTGGTATGTTCCTCGATATAAACACTCACTTCGTCCATATTGTGTAAAATATACAAGTGAGCTTGTTCCAACTGCTCACGGCTGATTACTTTCACCCGTGATCCCAAAATTCCTTTTCCCTCCTCAATATTCTTGTCATTATCAGGAGTGTCATTACCACTGAAAAAGTCATTGCAAAAATCCATAACCTCTCTCGCCACATAACCTTCAATAATACTCCCTTCAGGCCGATAACGGTTTCGAACATCACCTTTAAAAACACTCATGTATCGTTCAAAGGGATACATCCAATGCAAGAAAACTGGTCCCAACATTTTCACTTCCCTAGTCAAGTGGACAACAAGATGTACCATGATATCAAAGAACGAAGGAGGGAAATACATCTCAAGCTGACATAGGGTAACAACCACTTATCTTTGCAAATTGTCGAGAGTATCAGGGTCAATAACTTTGCTGCATAGACTGTTGAAAAAGAAACAAAGTCTAGTAATTGCAAACCTTACATGCTTCGGCAATATAGATCGAATTGCCACAGGAAATATTTGTTGCATTAGAGTGTGACAATCATGAGATTTAAGACCTATCAACTTCAGATCTTTCATTGATACCAATCTACGGATGTTGGATGAGTAACCATGTGGCACCTTAACATTTACCAAGCATTCACAAAAAGTTTTCTTCTCCTTTCTAGACAACGTGTAACAAGCGGGAGGTAAGTATGTTCTTTTATTACCCATTTCACATAATTCTGTTAATTCTGACCTTATTCCCATTTCACGTAGGTCCAGTCTGGATTTTATCCCATCTTTAGTCTTACCTGGTATATTTAATAGAGTACCAATGATGCTATCACAGACATTTTTCTCAACGTGCATTACATCGATACAATGCCTGACTGTCAAAGAACTCCAATAAGGAAGATCCCAAAATATTGACTTCTTCTTGAATGAAGAATTGTCACTCCGTGTGGCCATACTACATTGTGATTTCTTACCAAATTCATTGACAATGTCTTTTACTCTTTCATAAACAACACCCCCTGGTATAGGTTTAGGTGCACTCCGTTCATCATTCCATCCATTGAATGCTTTGCGCTTCCTACGATATGGATGGAATTTTGAAAGAAACCTTCGATGACCAAGATATACAGTCTTGCCGCCATGTTTTAGTCTTATTGAATCAGTGTTTTCTTCACATATAGGACACGCTTTAGCTCCTTTGACACTATATCCAGACAAATTCCCATATGCTGGAAAGTCATTAATAGTGCAAAACAACATAGCGTGCAAACGAAATGTCTCTCTTGCTGAAGCATCATAGGTCATCACACCTTCAGCCCAAAGTTTCTTTAAGTCATCAATCAAAGGTTCAAGATAAACATCGATATCATTTCCGGGTTGTTTAGGGCCCGATATCAACAATGACAACATAACGTACTTATTTTTCATACACATCCAAGGAGGAAGATTGTATATAACAAGCATGATTGGCCAAGTGCTATGTTGGCTGCTCAATGTCCCGTACGGATTCATCCCATCTGTACAAAGCCCAAGTCTTAGATTCCTATCTTCTTCACCAAATTTAGGGTACAATAGATCAATCTTCTTCCACTGTGGGGAATCATACGCATGTCGTAGGATCCCATCATTATTTTTCTTAACATCTGCATGCCACCTCAAATTCTTCGCATCTTTCGGATTTGCAAACAAGCGTTGAAACTGTGATATTATAGGTAGATACCACAACACCTTGGCAGGAGAACCAGTTTTGGACTCCCCCGAAGTCGTCAATTTATACCGTGACGCACCACATTTTGGACAATCTTTCAAATCTACATAGTCCTTTTGAAATAATACACAATCATTCGGGCATGTGTGTATCTTCTTGGCCTCCATTCCCATTGGGCACAACATTTTCTTTACCTGGTATGTTGAGATTGGAAGCTCGTTTCCTTCAGGAAGAATTTCTTTCAACAAAGTCAACAATGAAGGGAAGCTTTTGTCGCTCCATCTATTGTTAGCTTTCAACTTATACAATCTCAACACAACGCTAAGCTTCGTAAACTTAGCACAGCCTGTGTATAATGGTATCTCAGCATCATGCACAATGTTTGTAAAGATAGGAGGTGGATCGGTGTGCTCTACCCTACAACTATCCAGCATCGCATCAACGATGTGTGCTGGAACTGGTTCGTTCACATTTACGTCATCGGAGGCAATTTCTTCTTCCACCCAAGCACTGCTATCGACATCTACTGGTTTCGATTTTGAAATCTCTCCATGCCAGTGCCATTTTGTATAGCCTTGTACAATCCCGTTGCACATGACATGACTTTTGATTTCCTCACCAGTGTTGACTTTCAAGTTGTTACCGCAATGCCTACATGGACAGTAGAACCTATATGTAGGTTTTTTCCTATGTTCCTCGGCAAATCTAATAAACTGATCAAGACCAGATATAAACTCTGGGGTGCAACGATTACGAATGGACATCCATGATCTATCCATTCTATGATCAGAGAAAACAAGTATATATTAGGAAACAAGTATATATTAGGAAAAGATTAGGCAGCATTTCCCCGCTGTTCTCTAAGTACATATATACTTAGAGAACAAACAAGGAAATGCCAACAAACACATGTGATGTCATTCTTATATATAATAAATGTGTACCACCTATCCCATCCTTGAACACCTAATCTCACTAGTAAGTGTATAATGTGTATTGGGTTTTCGAGAAAATTTCGGCAGCATTTCCCCGCTATTCTCTAAGTACATATGTACTTAGAGAACAAACGGGGAAATGCTACCAAAATTTTCTCGAAAACCCAATACACATTATACACTTACATCCTAAGTGAGATTAGGTGTTCAAGAACAGTCCCAAACCGGGGACTATCCAAGATTTACTCCTAATGAGTCAATCTTGGACGGGTTTCTAGGCCAACAAACACAATAATAGATATGTACATGTTAGGGTTTCATCACAATTGATGTTAGGGTTTAAACAATGTTAGGGTTTAATCAAATCAAATTAGGATGCTAGAATGGACAAGTTTAAATCAAATTAGGATTTAAATTAGGGTTCCAATAGGATTCAATTTAATTAATTTTTATGTGAAAGATGTAATATTATAATACATACAATGGCAATGAAATGAAACCCTAATTGTATTGGAACTCATAAAAGGATGTCTCAAAGGTTGAATCTAATATATGCATCCTAAAAAACGTATCACATCACAAATGTGCATTTCAATAATCATATTTTATTTCCTTCCAATTAGTGTGGGTGCCAAGTTTGGAATTGTTTTCTAATCATGGGTCCCTTAATTTTATTTAGGATAGAAGATAAAATCAAGGATATCAAATAGTATAAGGCGCACCCCCAAATGTAGTAGGCGCACCCACTACTACAGAAACCCTAACATTACACAGCTAGTTCACCTTATTTAACCCATGGATACTTCTAGTACTTATGTATTGGACTAACGATGCTTGATACTTAAACACTCAAACAGAGTTTTTATAGTGGCTTCAGATTCATGTACACATGTTTCACAACTCTTCCTCCTTTATATGTCTAACCTTAAGATTTTGATAGGTGAGGAGGTGGTATTAGTATATGTCTTGGTAGGTGGCATTAGGTTGTAGATGTTTATTATCATATTGTCATGTTCTTATTGTAATTAGCTAGAAAACTATACCTACCTATGTACAGAGTTGTATCCATTTAACTTCTCCATCTTTTTTTTGTGAAAAACACTCAACTATTGATACCAAAAAAACTTTGGGCATTTACAGACAACACACCTGACCAAACGTAAAGAACAAAAGGAGAAAGTATCCCACACAGGGGATCAAAACATCTCCAAACAGCAAGACCATATATACACAACCAAGGAACAGGCTCATACACACAAAGAGAGCAGGAAAAAAAATACAGGGGATAGCTCATACATCAACCTAGATAGATAGCCCTGACACTAGCATTAAAACAGCAGCAGAGTTAGGGCGTCAACCTAGAAAGAATGGCAGAGGAAGGGTTTGATGCTAGTACCTTGTGAGAAGCAGAGTTAGAGCGTGAGCAAGGAGACGCAGAGCAGCAACAAGGAGGAAGGAGCGGGCGGCGGCGGCGGCGACGCAGAGCAGCAGCAGGAGCAGGATCGTCGGCGAGCAGGAGCGGCGGCGAGCAGGTGGCGGCGGTGGCGGCGACGCAGAGCAACAACAGGCGTCGGCGAGCAGGAGCGGCGGCGAGCAGGTGTCCAACGGCGGCAGGAGCGGCGGCGAGCAGGAATGGTGGCGGAGAAGGGGGCACCGGAGAAGGGGAGCTGAAGAAGAAATTGCCGGAGAGAAATCGGCGGCAGCAGAGAAATAGGGAAATCGCAATGAAATAGAAGAAAGGGGAAGAGTCGGGCGATCGAGGGTAATGAAGTTCCCAAATAGCGTCGGTTGTTTAAAACAACCGACACCTAAACATCTTTAGCGTCGGTTGTTTTAAAAAACCGACGTCCAATTGGACGATATTTTCATGAAATTATTTGGCGGGAACCACTTTCAGCGTCGGTTCTACAAGGATAACCGACGCTGAAAGTGACACTTTTCGCGCAAATTTTCATCGCACATAGGCGTCGGTTTCTACGTATATAACCGACGCTGAAAATGACACTATTTTTTTTTATCGAAATATGGATTTCGCGGGCGACTTTACGCGTCGGTTTGTTATAAACAACCGACGCTTAATACAAAGCAGTACCCGTGTCTGGCTGGTCTTTGAATATAGATGTCAGTTTGCTTAAACAACCGACGCCTTATATGTTAGGCGTCGGTTTTCCTTAATAACCGACGCCAAGAAAAGTGACACTGAATGCTATTTCTGTAGTAGTGATGGTTACCTGCCGAACCTTCTCAAACTGTGAGATCTTTTCGTCTAGGTATGTTCTTGGAAAGTACTTATTGACAAATTCTTGACGAAATTCCTCCCAACCAACCTCTTCATCATTCCTTTTTACTTCTTCTATGGCCCACCAATGTCCAGCACCATCCTTTAAAAGATATACAACATGTTTGACTTTGTCAACATCTAGAATACTAAGGATCTTAAAAGCCTTTTCTAACTCAGTGAGCCATAGATCAGCATCTTCTGGGTCAGTTGTTCCAGCATATTCTATAGGTCTTACACGACATAGTCATTCAAAAGTCTTACTAGACCCATGTCCTTCATTGGGAGTTGGTGCCCTAGGTGTTGGTGCGGGCATCCGGTCTGCCATATGTCTTATTTTGGTCAGGAATTCCCTAAATAGAGAATAAAAGGTTGGGTTTTCTATCATAGCTTCATCCAAATGGGGATTCTCAGGCACTGATTCCTCTTTTGCATGATCCCTTGCACCTCCTACTGGTGCAGCAACATTACTTTCAGAAACATGATCCTCGTGTTCTCCACACATCTTTAAGCTATCTTCCTTCTTCTGCATAGGTAGAAGTCACTATAAGATATACTGGAGGACACTAGAACATACTCAACACCTTAGTCTTATGTCTCTGTAGACTCAGCGAACCTAGAGCTTTGATACCACTAAATTATAGCGAAGCGTTCGTATTAAACGTTATTAACTAAGCGGAAGCGATCATTAACAGTGGATTACTAAAAATCACTAAAAATTTAAACCTTTTTCAAAGATATCCAATTCTAGGAAACTCTTATAACAAGAACCAAAGTATTACATATACATTCTAGTTCACAAGTACATACCATGTACGATCTCTTCTCGAGGATGACATACAACAGTTGCTTTGCCAGAACTATACATAAGCAACTTAAAACCTTGAGGCATTAAGCCAAAATCTCAGATCGATGTATTAAAAGTACAAGCTACTAACTATGAGGACCTGAGAGTACAGAGACAACACATAAGACTCTATATGCAAGACATGACAGCCAGTGTCTCCACCTGAGAATTCATTGTTGTCCATGTTGCTGTTGTTCTTCCCCTGCTATAGGGTTCCTGACTGCTTGTTCGCGTTTACCTAAAAAGTTGGATCTCACAGGGGTGAGGCAATTGAAAATTGTCCCAGTGAGAGATATAACTCTCCGCCAGAAACATTATTATTGCAGTTTAATAGAATAAAACTGAACAAAGGATAATCAGTTTAAAACATTCTCATATCTTAAAGCATTGCAACTATCTAAGATAGAGCAGTAATTCATTTATTCACTTTATAAGGAATATGAAGAACATGTATATCACTTATCCATCTTACTATATCAACATTTCAAGCTTATCCTGAGATACTCATTATCATGGTATGTCATCCATGAATCATACTCAATACTGTCTGTTGACCTTAGCCAATCTATTAGCCAGATATTGAATTGTTCCAGTCATGTGAGTATACATCATCATGTTCTGTCCAGGCATTGGATTATACCAATTCTATGCAAACTTTCCAGGCATTGGACTATGCCAATCCTGTGCAAACATTCTAGGCATTGGACTGTACCAATCTCATGCAATCATTTCAAGCATTGGATTATTACCAATCATGTGCAACCATTCCACATATTGGGTTATGACCAATCCTGTGCAACCATTCCAGGTAATGGTTTATGACCAATCGTGTGACATTATTCCAGGTATTGGGTTATGACCAATCCTGTGACATTATTCCGGGTATTGGGTTATTACCAATCCTGTGACATTATTCCAGGTATTGGGTTATTACCAATCCTATGACATTATTCCAGGTATTGGGTTATGACCAATCCTATGACATTATTCCAGGTATTGGGTTATGACCAATCCTGTGCAATTATTCCAGGTATTGGGTTATGACCAATCTTGTGACATTATTCCAGGTATTGGGTTATTAGCAATCCTGTGGCATTATTCTAGGTATTGGGTTATTACCAATCCTGTGAGATTATTCCAGGTATTGGGTTATTACCAATCTTGTGACATTATTCTAGGTATTAGGTTATGACCAATCCTGTGCAATTATTCCAGGTATTGGGTTATGACCAATCCTGTGACATTATTCCAGGTATTGGGTTATGACCAATCCTATGCAATTATTCCAGGTATTGGGTTATGTCAATCCTATGCATCTGTTCCAGGCATTGGACTATGCCAATCCTGTGCATCATCATTGAATACCACATCACTTTTACTAGGTATTAAACCTTGGCCAATCCATCATACTTGTTCACATCCTTTATGTAATTCAAGTATTCCTCTTATCCCCTTTTAAGCTTATTCAAAACACCATAGCCCTTATTTGGCTATAAGCATAAAGCATGCATGATTAAGATTTCATTATTATTATTGTATCCATTTATTATTATTATGTTACTAAGTTTCCATTGTTTATTTTGAACATTACCATTTCTTTTATGAGACTTTATAACCATCTTGTTACCTCTCACTAGGCAACAACTACTCTCATGACTCACAAGGCCCATTATACATTTTGTCACCTCTCACTAGGCAACAATTACTCTTAATGGCTCACAAGGCCCATTACACATCTTGTCACCTCTCACTAGGAAACAATTACTCTTCATGGCTCACAAGACCCATTACACATCTTGTCACCTCTTACTAGGCAACAATTACCAGGACACACTTTATGTGTTGCTCATTCAAGTATATTGGATTTAGAGTACATCAAGGTGTATCAACCTTGTAGTGCTGGATGTGATATCTATCATGTCTTGATGTATCACTTCCCTCATCACTTGTATTTATGCACTAATTTATCACATTTATCATTCAACCAATATCAATAATATGGTTTCATCTTAGGTTAAGGCATTATTGATATAAGGTTCTCCATTATCAACCACTTTAGGTATTTGACCTACCAATATATTATTCACTATTCCATTATTAGGAACAGGGTTTCCCCTCTTTATCGAATAGGATTTTACATAACATCTCCCTATATTAGGGTTTCACATAACATTACCCTATGTCAGGGTTTCACATAGCCTTACCTGAAATTAGGGTTTCTCAACTCATAGCCCAAAGTAAGGGTTATGGTTTATCATCACATTGCCCAAGATTAGGGTTTCATGTACTATAACTGAAAATTAAGGTTTCACATACGTTTACCCTATATCAGGGTTAGGATTTCATATTAGGGTTTCATATAGAATTATATAACATCACCCTGGAATTAGAGTTCACATCACATATCAGTATTAGGGTTTCACTCAACATCACCCTTGATTAGGGTTTCACATAACTTCACCCTTAATTAGGGTTTCATGAAGCATCCTTTCAAATAGGGGTTTCTCATTATATTACCCTAAATTGGGATTTCTCATATCATCACCCTAGATTAGGGTTACACCATTACCCTAGATTAGGGTTTCATGTAGCATTGCCCTAAATTAGGGTTAGGGTTCATCAACCTTCTCAATTAGGGTTTCATGATCTCTTTACAAAGGATCATACCCTAATTACATATTATGTTCATGTTGAAGGTGTTGAGGTTTAATCATTTCATGATTATTGTACATGTATGGATCCCTCTCTCTCTCATCCTCTTTAGGATATTAATGACTTCAACTTGATTAAATTAGATTCACTCAACTTAAAAGAAGGGTTGACATAATGTATTAAGTCATTGCTTCCATAAGCATCACAAATCAACCACTCAAAAGGTACTAATTACTTAAGTACCTTGAAGGTACAACCATTTTACTTATCTATGATAATCATCATTATCAAACATGGAATCAATTGATCTTTTATAACCTTGAGTCTTCAAACGGTTTTGGGGTACCTTGAACCTTTAAATGGTTTTGCCCCTTTTTGACCTTCAAATGGTTTTGAAACCGTTTGCCCTCCAAACGGTCTTGAAACTGTTTGGGCATTCTAGGTCTGAGACCGTTTGGTCTTAAATGGTTTGAAAACCATTTGGTACCTTCAACCCATGAAACCGTTTGAGCACTTGTTCCTTGAAACCGTTTAAATAGAATCACCTTGAAACCGATTGAATAATTCACCCTTGAAACCGATTGGATCTCCAAACGGTTTGAGACCATTTAATCTCAAACGTTCTTGAGACTGTTTGATTCCAAATGCTTTCAAGACCTTTTGGTCCAAACCACCTCAAAACCGATTGGACCAATTAGGGTTTCCATCATCAAATCGATTTAGGGATTTCAATCATGGAACCATCCATCATATGAACCATTGAAAGTAATTCAACGTATAGCCCTTGGATTACCAACCATCCATCACAACCCTTGACCTCCAAATGGTCTTGAGACCGTTTGATCTCCAAATGGTCTTGAGACCATTTGGGTCATTCAATCCCCAAAATCAATTTCATCAATTAGGGTTTCAATCGATTCAACCGATTAGGGTTTATAATCAATGGATCACCCATCCTTGAATCCATTAAATTTAAATCAAATTGAACCATTGGACCTCCCTCATTCACATCAACAATTAACGTCAAATGGTTTTGAAGTTTAATTTTGCCCATTCGATCTTGAGATCCATTACCCATTCAGTTTTGAACTTCAATTACCCATTCGATTTTATAGTCATTTACCCATTCGGTCTTGTAGTTATTTACCCATTCGATATTGGGGTAAATTACCCATTCGGTCTTGGAGTAAATTACTCATTCGGTCTTGGGTATAACTACCATTCGGTCTTGGACTCAATTCCCCATTCAGTTTTGAAACCGAATCAACTCATTCGGTTTTGAAACCGAATTAGCTCAATCGTTTTTTGCAAACCATTTTCCCATTCCTTGTTGAGGTGTATGCTTAATATGACATCATCATCTTCAAGCCTCAAACCTTCGAAATCAGTTGTGATTCTTATAATGATTTCAACAACTAATCAAAAGGAAATCGAGAGAGAAGAAAGGTTCAACACAAAATGAATAAATTACAAGCAATAATGACATTTAAGGGTTCAAGTTATATAACCCACCTTCAAAATTGAATCCAAGCTTCAAGATTCACACCTTCAATGGTGAATGAAGCTTTTTCAACCTCCCAAGGCTCGTCCTCAAGTCTTTGAGTGAAATCAATGGCTAAGGTTGAAGATTAAATGAAGAAAAGAAGAAATTCAACATTGAATTTCGATTTCCACCATGAAATCAAGGTTGAAGATGACTATGGAGATTACCTACAGGTTGGGGCACGTCCTCCTATTGCTCCTAAGCTCCCTTGTGTTCAACCAAAACAAGGAAAGAAAGAAGGGTCGAAAAAGCCTTTCATTTGGGTTGGAAATGAGATGTTTATAAAGAAATTTCAATGAGAGAGAAAGTGATATAATAATCTTTTAACTCCCAAAATTGGTGCCACATACTCCCCTCCATCCCTTGCATACGAATCCATATCCCCCACCTTGTAATTCCTCTTCATTATACATGAATGAAAAGAACACAAATTAAGCACCTTAACCATTATAATAATAATATCAAAAAATTGAGTGGATATTACTTTTTAGTTAGCTAATGTGAGTGGGCTCTCCACTCACTTTAGATATTTCGTGGCCTTTGCAAGGCATAAGGACGTTCACACTTATGCAATTTCAACCATCTCATTTTTGGTTGAAGGGCACTTCAATTAATATATTTATTTTTTGTGTTAAATTGAATTAGGGTTTCAATTATGCTTAAATCTTGATTATTTGAATATCAAGATTCTCTCTCCTCCAAAGTGATTCAAATGAGATACCCCTCTCATTTTATTTTCTCTAAATGATTCCAAGAAACATTATGGATTCTCTAGAGGTGGTATTTTTCATATTGAACCCTAGGTTTTGGGTAAATTGCACATTACACCAAAACTAGGTTTTAATGCACAAACATTGCTTAATAAGCTGTTTCTTGGTGCTCAAGCTACCACAAGCCATACCTATACATCATTCTAATTCTTATAATGATTCAACACTTGAGTAACATTTATCATGTAACATTTGCAAGTTAACCCCTCAACTTGGGTAATTTGCGCTTTAGTCCAAAACAAGTAAAACATTGTTTCAACATTATTCAAAAAGGAATAAAATTGAAAAATAAGTTCCTCGTAAGCCTTAATTACTTTTCAAAATATAAGAGCACGCATATAATTATCTTTATTAAATAAAACATCTAGGGTTACAACATAACCCAGGTCAGGGATGTTACAACTGTAATCATTAGCACGGTCATCAGAAGAATGCTCAACCATCTAGAAGTTCACATTCACATTTTAAAGTTAACATTGTAAAGTAATTCACATTATAAAGTTCACATTGTAAAGTTCACATTCACATTGTAAAGTAATTCACATTGTAAAGTTCACATTCACATTGTAAAGTTCACATTCAGAAAAATAAAACATATAAAAAATATAAACATGCATGCCTCTAATATTGCGATCTTTTATCATTTAACAATCCTTCATTGTGATCTCCGTACACATAAAAGTCATCATTAGCTTCAATATTTGGTGGTGTTGGCAACCCAACGTAGAATGTACTGGAGTCATCATACTTATCATAGTACTGTTCTTCATCTATAGGATCTTCAATGAACTGTCTTTTACCATGAAGAACAACTGACCATTTATCATTTGTAGGATCATCGATATAAAATACTTATTTCTCCTGTGATGCCAATATGAATGGTAAACCCTTATCACCAATCTTTTCAACGTTCACTAATGTGAAACCCAATTCATCCACTATAACGCCTTTGGTGTTATCAACCCAATTACATTTAAAGAGAGGAATTCTGAACTCTACATAGTCAAACTCCCATATGTCTTCAATGACACCGTAATATGGCATTTTAGCTTCACATGGACTCTATCCTTTGCACTTGCAAAAAACAATGAAGACGTTTGAAGGGTGACCCCATTTTTTTGGATGACACTCTTATCATCTTGATGCTTTGTGTAATATGAGAATCCATTTATGTCAAACCCTTCATAAGACATAAAATTCAATTTTGGTTTAAAGGCGAGGCATTTGATAGTTTCAATAAGATTATCTGGTGTTTGAGATAGTTGATGTAAGACTTTATCTTCAAACCACTTAATAAATGTCTTGTTATGCTCTCTAGCAAGCCACATTGAATTGGCTCGAGGATATTCTCTCTTGATGAAATTGGTATGTTCCTTGATATAAACACTCACTTCATCGATGTTGTGTAAAATATACAAGTGACCTTGTTCCAACTGCTCACGGCTGATTACTTTCATCTGTGATCCCAAAATTCCTTTGCCAAAATGGTCCTCAATATTCTTGTCATTAACTGGAGCGTCATTACCACTTAGAAAGTCATTGCAAAAGTCCATAACCTCTCTCGCCACATAACCCTCAATAATATTCCCTTCAGGCTGATAACGGTTTCAAACATCACCTTTAAAAACGCTCATGTATCGTTCAAAGGGATACATCCAATGCAAGAAAACTGGTCCCAACATTTTCACTTCCCTAGTCAAGTGGACAACAAGATGTACCATGATATCAAAGAATGAAGGAAGAAAATACATCTCAAGTTGATATAGGGTAACAACCACTTCTCTTTGCAATTTATTGAGAGTATCAGGGTCAATAACTTTGTTGTACAAACTGTTGAAAAACAAACAAAGTCTGGTGATTGCAAACCTTACATGCTTTGACAATATAGATCGAATTGTCACGGGTAATATTTGTTGCATTAGAGTGTGATAATCATGAGATTTAAGACCTATCAACTTCATATCTTTCATTGATACCAATGTATAGATGTTGAATGAGTAACCCTATGGCACCTTAACATTTACCAAGCATTCACAAAAAGCTTTCTTCTCCTTTCTCGACAACGTGTAACAAGAGGGAGGTAAGTATGTTCTCTGATCACTACTAACTACTTCTGTTAATTATGTCCTTATTCCCATTTCACGTAGGTCCATTCTGGATTTTATCCCATCTTTAGTCTTACCTGGTATATTCAATAGAGTACCGATGATGCTATCACATACATTTTTCTCAACATGCATGACATCGATAAAATGCCTGACTACCAAAGAACTCCAATAAGGAAGATTCCAAAATATTGACTTCTTCTTGTATAAAGATTTGTCACTCTGTGTGGCCAACGTACATTGTGATATATTACCAAATTCATTGGCAAAGTCTTTTACTCTTTCATAAACATCCTCCCCTAGTATAGGTTTAGGTGCACTCTGTTCCTCATTGCGTCCATTGAATGCTTTGCGCAACCTACAATACAGATGGAATTTTGGAAGAAACCTTCGATGACAAAGATATACAGTCTTTCCGTTGTGTTTTAGTCATATTGAATTAGTGTTCTCTTCACATATAGGACACGCTTTAGATCCTTTGACACTATATCCAGACAAATTCCCATATACGGGAAAGTCATTCACAGTGCAAAACAACATAGCGTGCAAACACAATGTCTCTCTTCGTGAAGCAACATAGGTCATCACACCTTCACCCCATAGTTTCTTCAAGTCATCAATCAGAGGTTCAAGATAAACATAAATATCATTTCTAGGTTGTTTAGGGCCCGATATCAACAACGAAAACATAACATACTTATTTTTCATACACAATCAGGGAGGAAGATTATATATAACAAGCATAACTGGCCAAGTGCTATGTTGGCTGCTCAATGTCCCGTACAGATTCATCCCATCTGTACAAAGCCCAATTCTTAGATTCCTGACTTCTTCACCGAATTCAGGGTACAATAAATCAATCTTCTACTACTGTGGGGAATCAGACACATGTCGTAGGATCCCATCATTATTTTTCTTAACATCTGCATGCCACCTCAAATTCTTCGAATCTATCGGATTGGCAAACAAGCATTGAAACCATGGTATTATAGGTAGATACCACATCACCTTGGTAGGAGAACCAGTTTTGGACTCCCCAAAAGTCGTCAATTTCTACCTTGACGCACCACATTTGGGACAATCTTTCAAATCCACATAGTCCTTTTGAAATAATACACAATCATTCAGGCATGTGTGTATCTTCTTGGCCTCCATTCCCATTGGGCACAACAATTTCTTTAACCAGTATGTTGAGATTGGTAGCTCATTTCCTTCAGGAAGAATTTCTTTCAACAAAGAGAACAATGACATGAAGCTTTTTTTCACTCCATCTATTGTTAGCTTTCAGCTTATACAATTTGAACACAACGTTAAGTTTCATAAAATTACAACCTGTGTATAGCAATATCTCAGCATCATGCACAATGTTTCTAAACATGGGAGGTGGATCGGTGTGCTCTACCCCACAACTATCCAGTATCACATCAATGATGTCTACTAGAACTGGTTCGTTCACATCTACATCATCAGAGGCAATTTCTTCTTCCACACAAGCACTACTATCGACATCCACTGATTTCAAGTTTGAAATCTCTCAATGCCAGTGCCATTCTGTATAGCCTTGTACAATCCCGTTGCACATGACATGACTTTTGATTTCGTCACCAGTGCTGACTTTCAAGTTGTTACTGCAATGTCTACATGGACAATAGAACCTATCTCTAGGTTGTTTCCTATGTTTCTCAACAAATCTAATAAACTGATCAAGACCAGAAATAAACTCTGGGGTGCAATGATTTGGAATGGACATCCATGATCTATCCATTCTATGGTCAAAGACAAAACAAGTATATATTGGAACGAGAATAGGGTCTAGGGTTAAAAGATTAGGGTTTATTGTTAAAAATTTAGGGTTTAAGTTCTTATATATAATAAATGTGTACCACCTATCCCATTCTTGAACACCTAATCTCACTAGTAAGTATATAATTTGTTTTGGGTTTTTAAGAAAATTTCAGCATCATTTCCCCATTGTTCTCCAAGTACATATGTACTTAGAGAACAAATGGGAAATGCTGCTGAAATTTTCTTAAAAACCCAATACACATTATACACTTACATCATAAGTGGGATTAAGTGTTCAAGAACAGCCCCAAACTGGGGGCTATCCAAGATTTACTCCTAATGAGTAAATCTTGGACAAGTTTCTAGGCCAACATAATATAACTTTTGAGTTTTAGGGGAGACAGAGAAGGCAGCAGAAACAAAAATTTTCTTCTCCCAAACCCAGAATAAAGGAATCGCGTCAACGTCTATACAATAGGAAGGATGGTTTGTGGTGCCGTACCTTGTCCTGAGGTTTGCCCAGTGACGTTACCTCGCGGCTCGCGCAGTCTTCACCTCCGATCTTGGACGGTGTCTGTGTAGATCCTGGTCTCACCGGGACTGTCGGGATTGACATCTGTCCTCTGAGCGGCAGAAGTCTCCCGCCTCTACAGTCGTCCACACGGACTGCCTGGAACTCCGATCTCCTTGTCCC
The DNA here is from genome assembly GCA_963693085.1 of Alisma plantago-aquatica. Taxonomy (NCBI): domain Eukaryota; kingdom Viridiplantae; phylum Streptophyta; class Magnoliopsida; order Alismatales; family Alismataceae; genus Alisma; species Alisma plantago-aquatica. Next base: position 1,066,438,631 of record OY856411.1, on the reverse strand, counting down.
ATAAGGAATCAGAAGGAGTCACACCCTCCTGTTGGCGTACTAGTCACCAACACACTCTCCTGCAACCAGTTGCCTTTCTGCAATTGTCTTTCCTTTATTGTGCCTCCCTTATCGGGTAGCACTTGCTCGGGCTCTCTCTTGGTTACTAAAACCAGAGAAACGACAACTTTGCAGACTAACTGGTGTTCTGAGTTGTACTTTGAGAAGCCCCAATACCCCAATATATTGGAGGGTCATGGGATAGGGTTCTCTACCCCGGGCAATGTGGGACTAAACATGAGTAGAAGGGTTTGAGATTTTCCACAAAGCAACCAACTGCGCCAGCTGAATCGATTGTTTCAACCCTGAAACAGTCATTTGGTGACCACAACCGATCGGTTCACACCTGAACCGATCGTTTGGCACCCTGAGCCGATCGGTTCATCACATGAGCCGATTGGTTCGTGGTCCTGGTCCAAGTCAAATTGACCTTCATATTTGTTTCCGATTAATCAAACATTAATCCTTGTCCAAATCGAATTTTTATAAGTGAAACAAATTGTATTTGCAAAATCAACTTTCCAAATGATCTTCGTTGGTCACATGAGCCGACCGGTTCAACAATTGAGCTAATCGGTTCACCAACCTGAGCCGATCAGTTCATCTCATGAGCCGATCAGTTGGAAGTGCGGATTGTGCAAAATCAGTCAATCATAGTTTCAATCAATCCGATACTCTAATCAATTGGTCCAACACCTTGAACACTATGATTTTGAGCTATCAATTAACTGAGTGTTTAATTGAACTACTAGACTCCTTTAGTAATCAATCTAAACATCATTTGTGGATAAACTCCTATTCCAGGTTAAATCCTATGTGTGACCCTGCAAGTCCATTTCACGTTGGTAGTGAAAGTCCATAACACTTATGACTTCACAAGCAAAGAGCGGTGCCTAGTCACACATCTATGCTACCCAAGTGAAATAGAAAGTTGGAGAACAACTTTCAATCCTACAATCTGTGAATGGTATTATAGTGAATGTATAATTCCTTTGTTACTAATGTCCTGAATGAACTCAAGGCATGGTACATTCATCCTTTCAATGTTCATCCATTTCCTTGATCTCAGAGCAGACTGGGTGAGATGTGTGCGACATCAATATCACATATTGATTCACACATTCATGTGCATGCCTTTCTCAATCCTACTCATCAAGTGGCCATGGACATTAAACTCCCTTAGGAGGGACAAATCCCATATCTATCACTCACCCCTCAAAAGCCCCATGTGTCAAAGTCACCCAATCATCACCTTTATAACAACCCATGTTTCAGGACTGCATTTGATGATGTCAAAGTGTACACAATGACATGTATTGAGTGTAGTGATTTCAGGTCAAAGAATCACAGTCACCACCATCACTGTGAGAGCTAACTGTGACTACCAAATCATGGTTCCATGTGTCACTCTCACGGTGGGTCTGTCCGGTACATTTGTTCTCTAACAAGTACCTATGTGCTTGGTTTGATATCACTATATCATGACTAATGAGATTCTGTCATCAACCAACACACAATCTAGTCTTTAGTGTTATTGATGTCTGTGGTTATTTCCACAATAACAACCGACTAGGGACTAAACAAGAATGTATACTATTAACATCCGTATGATCTCATCATTCAGGTCCTCAACCCAAAAGCATACATCATCGAGTAAAACAAATCTTTAGACATCTATCATGTTACACTATCATCTCAGAAATAGTTAAAACATATAGATCGGAAATTGCCTTTATTATTATTCAAATCATTTACAAAGTATCCCATTAAAATAATCACATGACTTGCTCTTTGGGCATACATACCAAGAAACTCCCACTTGCACTTAGATCTAGTCACCTAGGAACCTCAGTCCTTGTGACCTAGCATGACCATCATGCTTCTGCTAAGAAAGGGCCTTAGTTAGTGGATCATCTATGTTGTCTTCAGTTGGTACTTTGCAAATTTTCACATCTCCTCCCTCTATGATCTCTCATATGAGATGGAAGCACCGCACAGTATGTGCTTGGACCGCTGATGTGATCTGGGTTCCTTAGCTTGAATAATAGCTCCATTATTGTCACAATAAAGCTCAACTACATCACAGCTACTGGGAACTACACCAAGTTCAGAGATGAACTTCCTGATCCACACAGCCTCCTTTGCTGCATGCGAAGCAGCAATATACTCAACCTCTATAGTAGAATCGACAACTGTTTCTTGCTTGGAACTCTTCCTGCTCATAGTTCCATTGTTTAGGAAAAACACAAATCTTGATTGCGATCTATAATCATCTTTGTTGGTTTGTAAGCTCACATCGGTGTAACCTTTTACAACCAGTTCTTCCTCACCGCCGTATACAAGGAACTGATCCTTAGTCCTTCACAAGTACTTGAGGATGTTGTTTACAACTGTCCAGTGAGCATCCCCAGGATCTGACTGGTACCTGCTCGTCATACTGAGAGCATACGAGACATCTGAGCATGTACACAACATAGCGTACATGATGGATCCGATGGCTGATGCATATGGGATCCCATTCATACACTCCCTCTCTTCACAAGATTGGGGACATTGAGCTCTAGAGATGGTGACTCCATGTAGCATGGGGATGTTTCCTCTCTTTGAGTTCTCCATGATGAACCGCTTCAACACTTTGTCAATGTACATGCTTTGACGTAGTCTGAGAAGCCTTTTAGATCTATCTCTATAGATCTTAATTCCTAGAATGTAGGATGCTTCTCCTAAGTCCTTCATTGAGAAAGTATTCCCAAGCCAAGTCTTTACCTTCTCTAAGGGTGAGACATCATTCCCCATCAATAGTATGTCATCCACATACAATACGAGGAATGTGGTCATGCTCCCACTAACCTTCTTGTACACACAAGGTTCATCTTCATTTTGAATAAAGCCAAACACTTTGACTTCCTCATCAAATCGAAGATTCCAACTCCGAGATGCTTGTTTCAATCCATAGATTGACCTTTAAAACTTACAAACTTTATTGGCATTCTTTGGATCTATAAAACCTTCAGGTTGCATCATGTACACATCCTCATTTATATTCCCATTAAGGAATGCGGTTTTAACATCCATTTGCCAAATCTCATAGTCATAGTAAGTCGCAATAGCAAGCATAATCCTGATGGACTTAATCATGGCTACTTGGGAATTTTTTTGTCATAGTCAACACCTTGAACTTGTCTGAAACCCTTCGCAACCAATCTACCTTTATAAGTTTGCACACTGCCATCCATGTCGGTCTTCTTCTTGAAGACCCACTTGCACCCTATGGGTTTTACCCCTTCGGTTGGTTCCACTAAAGTCCATACTTTGTTGGAGTACATGGATTCCATCTCAGATATCATGGCCTCAAGCCATTTCTTAGAATATGGTCCCTCCATAGCCACTAGATAGGTAGTTGGATCATCATCTATGATCAACTCACCACCTTCCTGAGTCACAAGGTATCCAAACCTCTCAAGTTCAAGGCATGTCCTACTAGATCTACGAGGTCCCTGTGTTACTTGAGGAGACAAAGATTCCACAACACCTTGTGAATCTCTATGTTCCTCTTGTACATCTACTGGTTCAATGTTTTCTTGTTGGGCTTGAACCTCTTCAAGCTCTATTTTCCTCCCACTATTTCCTCTGGAAATAATTCCTTTTCTAGGAACACAACATCCCTGGCAACAAACACTTTGTTGTTAGTTGGGTGGTATAAGTAATATCCCTTGGTTTCCTTAGGATATCCAAAAAAATAACATTTATCAGATCTATGTCCTAGCTTGTCAGGAAACATTTTCTTGACATATGCCTCACACCCCCAAATCCTCATAAAAGACATATTGGGACGCTTCCCAATCCATATCTCATATTGTATCTTTTGAACCGATTTAGATGGTACTCCGTTAAGTGTAAATGTGGTGGTTTCAAGAGCATAACCAAAAAAGAAAATTGGAAGATCAGCAAAACTCATCATTGATCGCACCATATCCAGTAATGTGTGATTCCTTCTTTAAGACACACCATTATGCTGTGGTGTTCCAGGCAGAGTCCATTGTGATACGATACCATGGGCTCACAGAAGGTCCTCAAACTCATGGCTTAAGTATTCTCCACCTCGATCAGATGGAAGTTCTTTAATACTTTTATCAAGTTGGTTCTGTACTTCATTGATGAAATCATTGAACCTTTCAAGGGTTTCTGACTTATGTTTCATTAGGTACACATAGCCATACCTACTGAAGTCATCAGTGAAGGTAATGAAGTACTGATACCCACCTCCGGCATTAGTTCTAAAAGGCCCACATACATCAGTATGTATGAGTCCTAATACATCACTAGCTCTCTCACCTTTACCTGAAAAGGGAGTCTTGGTCATCTTGCCCAACAAACAAGATTCACATGTCTCTATTGATTCATAATCAAAAGAGTCTAGATAACCATCTTTATGGAGTCTAGAAATGCATTTCTCATTTATGTGCCCTAGATGACAATGCCAAAGATACGTTTTGTTTGAGTTGTCGAGTTTTTTCCTTTTGGTGTTTACGTTGTATACACTTGTCTCTAGATTTATCAAGTATAGATCATAAGACATTGGGGCACTACCATAAAAGATCCCATCTTTAGAAATAGAACACTTTCCATTCTTAATAAGAAATTCAAAACCATCCTTGTCCAAACAAGAAATGAAAATGATATTCCTATTTATGGCAGGTACATAATAGCAGTTCTTCAACTCTATTATTAGACCACTAGGTAGAGTTAACTCATAGGTTCCTACTGTGATGTCTGTTGCCAAACACCGATTAAGATTAATGCGGAAGCAAATTATCAGCAACGGAATTACTGAAAATCACTAAAAATTAAAACTTTTTGCAAAGAGATCCACAAACTGTAAAACTCTTTCATAGAAAACCCAAAGTGAGTTATTTACATTCTGATTCATCAGTACATCTCTGTATCATCTCATCTCAAAAGTCATAACATTGACTGCCATGTGTAACTATACATAAGTAATATACAAAAATCTCGAGGCCTCAAGCCAAAAATCTCAGATCTATATCAAACCATCTACTGACTCCTAGGACCTGAGAGTACAGATACGACACATAGGACTCTCTATATATAGAACCGAACAGACAGTGTCTCCACCTGAAGATCACTGCTGTCCTTGTTGTTGTTGCTGCTGTTATTGTGGATGCTGTTGTTGCTGCTCACTCACTGAAGGGTTTCTTCTTCCTCGGCGTCTACCTAAAAAGTTGAATCCAACGGGGGTGAGACAATTGAAAATTGTCCCAGCGAGAGATATAACTCTCTGCCAGAACCATTGTTATTGCAGATGAAAGAATAACACTGAGCAGTAGAATTATAAATATTCAATAGCAGTTAATTCATTGAATAAACTAAATAGAGCAGTATTCTCTATACAATTCATTTCAATTATAACTTGATAAAGAAGCAAGTCATTTATTTAATAAGGAATATGAATAACATGTATATCATTTATCCAACTAGGACATAATAGACAATGTATCATCAATCATTGATTCTTGTAATTCAACCCTAAGCAAATATGCTACACGGCTGATTACATTTTTCAATCATACTTATTCCCTGAGGAGATGAGGTATACCACTCATACTCTAACTGACCATTGCGAAATTGAAATCATTACCATACATAGGTCAATAGAAGAGCCAGATTTCTATGACCTAATCCTCCTCAGTCAGTGTGAGGAACAACATGCAGGACATCTTGTATCTCTACCAAAATAGCTTTCCAGGCTATACTGGCAATTTTGCTATTAGAGTTATAGTGGCATTCTATACTCTCTTTGCAATCGAGAGATTTCCTATTTATATCACATCAATTTGGCATTAAAATCATCATAGGGAGATTAGTGATACATCATCCTGGAATATACATATAATGAAGGATTGAGAGATTTAATGTTTATCTCACATCAATTCCTCCATTAGGGTGTAAAGATATTCACACCCATTACCCCCACATACTCAAAAGTATGCTCTCCAGGAGTTCCCTTAGGAAAACCTATTTCACCATCACCAAACTACTGACGATGATGGATCTATGGTCAAGGCTCTACATGATATCATTTCACTTGATTATTTAAGTACATTACAACATTCTTTTAGCATTAGGCATGTTTTCAAACATAAACCTTTATAACAAGTGCTATAAGAAATGAGTACTATTTCTATCAAGTTCATTTCACAACTTTATTGACGTTGGGATCTCAATCCCTTATCAGCTCATCATCATGATTCAAGAATATAGGTGTTCAAACCCTTAAATCATAAATATACTTGTTACCACTTTAACAGGTAACATAATGCCATCAAGTCATTTGACAGTGTAAACATGATAATTGCAATGTATGTATTTCACATGGCTCTTAAAGCCTATCAATCTCTTGTTTACCTTTCACTAGGCAACATAGCATATCATTGCTTACAAGGATCATAAAGTACTTTCAATAAACAAAGCATCTTAGCTCATACCTGGCTATGTTCAATATCTCATAAAACCTGCATGATTAGTACAGATGATAACAGATACATCAATTTCATACCAGCATAATGTAAAACAATTATAACATCACTATTCAAGGGTTATACCACTATACCCTTGCTAGGGTTAGGGTTTCCCTTTTCATTTCAATTAGGGTTAATCATCCCTTTTAGCTCATTTAGGATTAATGACTCATCATTTCATTATCCAACCTTAGAGCTTCATGATATAAAGTATAACCCAAAATTAGGGTTTCACACTTCCATTTACCTTGTTTGGAATTAGGGTTTACTATTCACATTGCATCACCCTTGATTAGGGTTTATAACCAACAACCCATAATTAGGGTTTACTATTCACATCACATCACCACAGATTAGGGTTTACTATTCACATTACATCACCCTTGATTAGGGTTTACTATTCATCCCAAGTAGCAGTGATAATCAAAGTACCCTGAACTAGGGTTTCTCATATCATTAACATGAATTAAGATCATGTCATCATCATATATTAGAATTTCACCTATCAATGCCCTCAATTAGGGTTATGATTCATTAACCTTCATAATTAGGGTTTCATGATCTCACTATGAAGGATCATACTCTAATTAGACATTTTTCATATTGAAAGTCCACTACATGATTATGATTCATGTAGGAAGTCTTCCCTCTAATCTTCTATAAGATGATGTTTACTTCATCCTTGATTTAAGCTATGTCAACTCAACTTGAAGAAGAATTTACATCATGGGTTATGTCATTATCACCATGATCATTAAAGCTTAATTATTGAAAGGGTTATAATCACCTTATCTCATTAAGATTCAATTACTATAATCATCTTTGATAACATCTTGTATTGATCATTTAATCAATTTGTCCTTTAACCACTTTAAGTACCCATGCGGTTTTGGTTGGTTATCCACCAAACGGTCTTGGTCACTTAGACCCCAAATGGTCTTCACCAAATCAGACGTCAAATGGTATTTCTCAATAAACCTCTAAACGGTCTTGGTTACATCTTTGAAACTATTTGGTAAAGTTGAGGTTGAAACAATTTGCCAAAGGTGACCCTTGAAACCGTTTGCTAAAGGTGACCCTCAAGATCATTTACTAAAGGTGACCTTCAAGATCGTTTGCTAAAGGCGACCTTCAAGATCATTTGCTAAAGTTGACCTTCAAGATCATTTGATAAAGGTGACCTTCAAGATCGTTTGCTAATGGTGACCTTCAAGATCGTTTGCTAAATGTGACCTTCAAGATCGTTTGCTGAAGTTGGTCACTTGAAACCGTTTGCTAAAGTACCTTTTTGAAACTGCATGAACTCAACCGGTTTGGGATCGTTTGGTCCCAAACATTCTTGAGACCGTTTGGTCCCAAACTGTCTTGAGACCATTTGGACTCAAACGGTCTTGAGACCGTTTGGTCCAAACCTCCTCAAAACTGCATGGACCAAATATGGTCTCAACCAATCAAATTGAATAAGGGTTTCCCATGTTGATTCCTTCAATCATTGAATTCATGTAACCAATCATCAATTGGAACTATCATCATACTTCAATTGAGTTAAATAGGTCAACCTTCAACTGATTTGACCCTCAATTGACCCTCAATTGGTCATCAATTAGGGTTTGAATCAATTGGATTAGGGTTTGGAATCGATGATCCTTCAACATTAATCAATGTAAGATTAGTTACTTTGAAACCATTGAACCATCATCCAAATTGAACATGAACTGACCCCAAACGGTCTTGGCATTGTTTGGATGTCCTCCAAACGGTCTTGAGACCATTTTCCCATGTCAACATCAAAATCTAAGTCAACAAATTAGGGTTTGGTTGATTGGATTGATCACCAAATCAACATTTGATTGTACTTCAAGTTAGTATCTTTGGATCTTCAATTGCTCAACCATATCTAACCCTAGACCTCCAAATGGTCTTGGGTGACCACTAAACGGTCTTGAGACCGTTTGGGTGATCCCCAAACGGTTTTGAAACCGTTTGGGTCAATCAACCCAAGTTTCAAACTCAATCAAATTGGAAATCAGCACTTAACCCGATTAGGGTTTTGGTGATTGATTGACCTTCAACTCATGAACCAATTGGAGATAATAAAATATAATTGATGGGTCATTAACCTAGATCATTTTGAACAAATACCCAAATGGTAAACCCTGGTAAACATCACCAAATGGTCTGAAACTGTTTCCCTCCTTGTGGTTTGATGAAACTGTTTCATTCCAAACGGTTTGAAACCGTTTGCTCCCAAACGGTTTGGGAAACTGTTTGAGCAACTAAGGAGACGGTTTGACCTGGGATTTTTCTTGGATAAACATCTAAGATGATGTCAGCATCTTATTTCTCCGTTTAACCAAGAACTGTTGCTATTCTTCATGGAAACTTCAACAATGAATCAAAGGAATACCAAAAAGAAGAGAGTAACCAACGAATATTGAAGAAAAGAGTGCAATACTAATGTTTAAGGGTTTGAGTTATAAAACCCACCTATAGAACTGATCCCAAGCTACAAGCTCCACGGCTCTAATGGTGGATGGATTTCCAACAACTGTCCAAGGTATGTCCTTCAGCTTTTGGATGAACAAGATGGCTAGGATTGGAAATCGGGTGAAGAAAACCAAAAATCAAGCATTGCTTTAGGGTTTTTACCATGAATCCGAGGTAGAAGATGATAAAAACCTTACCAACATGTTATGGTCGTCTTTCTCCTGATCCTGAGCTCTTCCTTGGTTGGCCAAAGCAAAGATGGGAAGAGGAAACTAAGGAAACGATCCTTATGTGTATTGGAAAAATAATATGTATAAAGATTTCAAGGAAAGAGAAAATGGATTATTTTCTTTAAATTCCAAAATAATTTCCACTAAATTCCCCTCCATTTCTTGTCAACGAATACATCTTCAAGTTCTTGCAAAACCTCTCCATTATCCAAGAATTAATGGAAAAGGAATTAAGCACCATAAAGAGTTTCCATCCTTTTAGTCGATATTACTTTTTATTATATTAATGTGAGTGGCTTCCACTCAACCAAGATCTTTTTGTGCCATGGCAAGGCACAATCTCATCCAACACTATTGCAAACACATCCTTCAACTTTTGGTTGAAGGGCTCCTTAATTAATTTATTTCTTTTTGCATTAAATTAAATTAAAGTCTCATATATGCTTAAATCTTGATTATTTTAATGTCAAGATTCTCTCTCCTCCAAGATAATTCAAATGAGGCTCCCCTCTCATTTTATTTGCTCTAATTGATTCCAAGAAACATGAGAGACCCTTTAGAGGTGGTATTTTTCATATTGAACCCTAGATTTTGGGTTAATTGCACATTACACCAAAACTAGGTTTTAATGTACAAGGATTGCTCTACAAGCTTTATCTTGATGCCCAACCTTGTGGAAACCATACCACTACATCATGTTAATTCTTATGATGTCTCAACATCAGAGGAACATCTTATCATGTACAATTTGCAAGTTAACCCCTCAACTTGGGTAATTTTCACTTTAGTCCAAAATTAACAAAACAATGTTCTAGCATTATTAAAAAAGGACTGAAAATGAAATATAAATTCCTCAAGAGCCTTAATACTTATCAAGAGATAAGAACAAGCATCTAATCAACTTTATTAGGCAAAACACCTAGGGTTAGTACATAACCCAGGTCAGGGATGTTACAAATTATCCACCCCTTATAAGGATTTTGTCCCCAAAATCATTAACAAAACATTTTGAGAGAAAAGAGTAGGGTATTTCCTTCTCATCTCTTCCTCTAATTCCCATGTGTCTTCTTCAACGCCACAATTATTCTAGAGGACTTTTACAAGGCTAATGTCTTTCTTTTTCAGCTTCTTGATTCTTTTATCGAGAATTAACATAGGTCCTTCAACATAAGATATATCTTCGTTCAATTCTACTTCCATAGGCTGCAGAATTGATTCTGTGTCAGGATGACATTTCCTTAAACATGGAAATGTGGAACACTGGGTGCAACTTTTGCAGCTCAGGTGGTAACTGCAACTTTTAAGCTACCTTTCCAATTCATTCAATGATTGTATAAGTCCCCATAAATCTAGGAGCTAACTTTCCTTTCCTTCCAAATCTAAGAACTCCCTTCCAAGGTGAGACCTTGAGGTACACTTTGTCTCCAACCTGGAATTCTAAAGGTCTACGATGCTTATCACCGTAAGATTTCTACCTATCCTATGCAGTCTTTAACTGTTTTTGTATTATTTTAATCTTCTCAGTGGTCTGCTGCACAAGATCATGACCCAAAAGTTGATATTCACCAGTTTCATACCAACATAGGGGAGATCTACAACGTCTACCATACAAAACTTCATATGGTGCCATGTCGATACTGTGTTGATAGCTATTGTTATAGGCAAACTCTATCAAACTTAGATGCAGATCCCAACTTCCTATAAACTGGAGGACACATGCCCTAAGCAAGACCTCCAAGGTTTGTATAGTCCTTTCAGATTGTCCATCTGTCTGAGGATGAAAGGCTGTACTAAACCTTAACTGTATGCCTAAGTCTTTATGATGTCATTCCCAAAAATGAATCGTAAACTGGGGACCTCTATCAGAAATAATGGTAACTGGGACCCCATGCAGCCACACTATCTCATCTACATATAATTGTGCCAGCTTCTCAGCAGAATAGGTTGTTTTGACAGGTAAGAAATGTGTTGTCTTTGTCAACCTATCAACTATTACCCAAATGGAATCATGACCTTTGGTTATTCTAGGTAAACCAACCAAAAAATCCATGGTTACGTGATTCCACTTCCACTGCGGTATGGGAAAAGGCTGCATTGTTCCTGCGGGCTTCTGGTGTTCAACTTTAACTTGCTGACACATTGGACACCGCATAACAAATTCAGCAACATCCTTCTTCAAACTAGGCCACCAATACATATCTTTCAAGTTATGATACATCTTGGTGCTTCCTGGATGCATAGAATACATTGAAGAATGAGCTTCCTCCAGGACTAACTTCCTTAAGTTATCCACATCTGGTACTATCATCCTACCATGATAACAAGCTACTTGATCATCTGAATCACAGAAACCATCTCGTTTTTCACTACCATACTCTGACCTAATCTGCTGCACTACAACATCAGCTTGTTGTGCTTCCTTAATATGTTGTCTCAGAGTAGGTTTTATGTGCATCTCAGCTAACAACCCAGATAACAATGACACTTTTAATTGTACATTGTCTTGCCTTAAAGAGATAAGCATATCCCTCCTAGAGCACACCCAAGAATTCAACTATGCTCTATCTAAGAATGGTGTTGCTGATTTCCTACTTAAAGCATCAACAACCACATTGGCCTTCCCTAGATGATAATCAATCGTACAATCATAGTCCTTGATTAACTCCATCCAGTGGCGTTGCCTCATGTTAAGCTCATGCTGAGAGAAGATGTACTTTAGGTTCTTATGGTCTGTGAAAATATGGAATGTCTCTCCATAGAGATAATGTCTCCAGATCTTCAAGGCATGGACTACAACAGCTAGTTCTAGATTGTGTGTCGGATAATTCTCCTCATGTTTCTTAAGCTGTCAAGAAGCAAAAGAAATCACTTATTTATCCTGCATTAACACACATCCTAGTCCATTCTTAGAGGCATCACAGAAAACTATATATCCTTTCCCTTGCTCAGGCAACACTAGCATTGGTGCACTTGTCAGCCTTTCCTTCAACAACAGGAATGATTGTTGACACTTATCATTTCAGGCAAAAGAAACATCCTTTCTGATCAACTTAGTCAAGGGTAAGGCTATAGAACTAAAGTTCTTAATGAACCTCCTGTAATAGCCTGCCAACCCTAAGAAACTACAAATCTCCGTCGATGTCTTCGGCTGCTCGCATTGTAAGACATATTCTACCTTTTTAGGGACAACACGAATACCTGAAGAAAATATTACGTGCCCAAGAAAGGAAACTTCTGGTAGACTGAACTCACACTTGCTAAACTTAGCATATAACTTATGCTTTCTTAGCAAAGTTAGAGCCCGACAAAGATGCACCTCATGCTACTGAGCATCTCTACTATAGATCAGGATGTCATCTATGAAGACGACAACACACTGATCAAGAAAAGGTTGAAAGATTCTATTCATGAGTTCCATAAATGCAGCTGGTGCATTAGTTAGTCCAAACGACATAACTGTGAACTCATAGTGACCATACCTTGTCCTAAAGGCAGACTTAGGTATGTCACCCTCCTTAATACGCAGTTGATGATATCCTGACCTCAAATCTATCTTTGAGAAGACAGTTGCACCACACAATTGATCAAAGAGATCATCAATCCTTGGCAAAGGATACTTATTCTTTATTGTTACTTTATTTAATTGTCTGTAATCAATGCACAATCTCATCGACCCATCCCTTTTTCTTAACAAAGAGGACTGGAGCACCCTAGGGTGAAGTGCTTGATCGGATGAAACCCTTCTCAAGCAACTCTTGTAGCTATTTCTTGAGTTTTGCCATCTCAACAGGCGCCATCCTATATGGTGTTTGTGCTATTGGCTGCGTGCCTGGGGTTAGATTAATTTCAAAATCAATCTCTCGGGGCGGAGGTACACCTGGAAGTTCTTCAGGAAATACATCTTCAAATTCCCTAACTATAGGAACTTCAACATGATTAGAACTCTCCATGGTGGTATCTACCACATGGGCCAAGAATGCATAACATCCTTGCCTCATCAACTTCTCAGCTACCATAGCTGACACAAGACAGGTTAGAAGAATCTTTTTATCTCCTTGAAATATCCATGTGTCACTTTCATATGTGAATACATCTTTCTTGGACTCACAATCCAAGACAACCTTATACCTTTCTAAGGTGTCCATCCCAAGGATTATATCAAACCCGTGCATCTCAAGTGGTATAAGATCCACTTGAATGCGATGCTCAGAGAAGGAAGGAATGTAGGGAGAAACATAATATATCCCATCAAAGGAGTTTCTAACAACAGACTATCTGCTCTATGTCTGGTAGTCATGTTGCAGTCAAGAATCACTCCTCGAGTGATAAAGGAATGCGTAGCACCCAGATCAATTAAAATAGATACGATGCAGGATGTAGACATATCAGAATAAAATAGCTTCATCTGACCTGTCACAACCCGAGGGTTGATCACTGCATCAGGTGGATTCATCGCATAGAATCTCACCGTTGCTTGTGGTTGATTCAGTGCTCGATGACTGGGTGCCGATGATCCAGCTTGGGACGCTTGTCCACGTCCTCTAGCACCACTTGGAAACTATTTCCTTTGAGAACCTTGCTAACTCTACCTTTGAGGTTGAGTCACACTTGCCTCTCTGGCTCTACAATCCTTCATCAGATGCCCCATCTTTCCACATATGAAACAACTTCTGATCCCTTGCTGTGGTCTGGATGGTCCTATAACTGACACAGATGCTGAGCTACGGGCTCCTTCTAGTGGTAAACTTCCTCCTCTACCCCTATTTGACATCCACTGCATTTGGGTATTGAATCTAGGTGGTGGTGTAGGCATGGAAAACCTCAGTTTCTTGAAACCTTTGGATGAAGATCCTTGGAACTGGGGGTACACCTTCTTGTTCTTGGTATGTCGCTTATCATTCACAGACCTCTCTATGCTTTTGACAGATTCCATAAAAGTAGAAAATCTTTCCCTATTCTCCATAGCAGACATAGGGGTGGTCAATTCAGCGTTTAATCCCTTCTTAAAATGCTGAATCCGCTTTTCATCTGTAGTTGCCATATGCAGATAGAACAGCAAAAGCTCCATGAACTTGGCCTCATATTCGCTAATGTTCATTGATCCTTGTCTTAACCTCTCAAACTGGGAGATATTCTCATCCAGGAACATCTTAGGAAAGTATCTATTAACAAATTCTCATCAAAATACTTCCCATTCAATCTCCACACCTGGCCTTTTCCTCTCCTCTATGGTCCACCAGTGACCAACACTCCCCTTAAGAAGGTACACATCATGTCTAACCTTCTCAGCTTCCAGGATGTTCAGGATTCTAAAGGCCTTCTCTAACTCAGTTAGCCACATGTCAGCATCTACTGGGTCAGCTATCCCAGCATATTCCGTGGCTCCAACTCGGCGTAGTCGTTCAAACATCTTGTCGACTCCTTGTCCTTCTTGATGCGTAGGTGCCCTTGGTGCATGCATGGGCATTCTATCAGTCATGTGTGTCATGGAAGCCATAAACTGCCCAAACATAGCTTGGAAGGCTGGGTTCCACATGTCAGCTTGATTGAACTGGGGTGGTTCAGGCACAGGCTCCTCCCTTCCTTGGTCTCTTGCACCTCCTGTGGGTGCAGTGACACTACTTTCTGCAACATGTTCATCATGTGATCCAGACATCTTTAGTTTTCTCGTCTCCTCTATATGAGCAGAAGACACTATCAGATAAACTGGAAGACACTAGAATAGACTCAACAACCTTAGTCCTATGTATCTGTAGACTCAGTGAACCTAGAGCTCTGATACCACTAATGTGTGACGTCTATTGCCAAACATCGATTAAGATTAATGCGGAAGCAAATTATCAGCAGTGGAATTACTGAAAATCACTAAAAATTAAAACTTTTTGCAAAGAGATCCACAAACTGTAAAACTCTTTCATAGAGAACCCAAAGTAAGTTATTTACATTCCGATTCATCAGTACATCTCTGTATCATCTTATCTCGATAGTCATAACATTGACTGCCCTGTGTAACTGTACACAAGTAATATACAAAAATCTCGAGGCTTCAAGCCAAAACTCTCAGATCTATATCAAACCATCTACTGACTCCTAGGACCTGAGAGTACAGAAATGACACATAGGAATCTCTATATATAGAACCTAACAGACAGTGTCTCCACTTGAAGATCACTGTTGTCCTTGTTGTTGTTGCTGCTCACTCACCGAAGGGTTTCTTCTTACTCGGCGTCAACGTAAAAAGTTGAATCCCACGGGGGTGATACAATTGAAAATTGTCCCAGTGAGAGATATAACTCTCCGCTAGAATCATTGTTATTGCACATGAAAGAATAACACTGAGCAGTAGAATTATAAATATTCAACAGTAGGTAATTGATTTAATAAACTAAACAGAGCAGTATTTTCTATATAGTTCATTTCAATTATAACTTGATAAAGCAGCAAGTCATTTATTTAATAAAGAATATGAAGAACTTGTATATCATTTATCCAACTAGGACATAATAGACAATGTATCATCAATCATTGATTCTCGTAATTCAACCCTAAGAAAATATGCTACACGACTGATTACATTTTTCAATCATACTTATGCCCTGAGGAGATGAGGTATACCGCTCATACTCCAACCGACCATTGCAAAATTGAAATCGGTACCATACATAGGTCAGTAGAAGTGCTGGATTTCTATGACCTCATCCTCCTCAGTCAGTGTGAGGAACAACATGCAGGACATCTTGTGTCTCTGCCAAAATAGCTTTCCAGGGTATACTGGCAACTTCACTATTAGAGTTACAGTGGCATGTTGTACTCTCTTTGCAATCGAGAGATTTCTTGTTTATCTCACATCGATTCGACATTAACATCACATCAATTCCTTTATTAGGGCGTAAGGATATTCACATCCATTACCCCCACATACTCAAAAGTATGCTCTTCAGGAGTTCCCTTAGGAAAACCTGTTTCACCATCACCAAACTACTGACGATGATGGATCTATGGTCAGGGCTCTACATGATATCATTTCACTTGATTATTTAAGTACATTACAACATTCTTTTAGCATCGGGCATGTTTTCAAACATAAACCTTTATAACAAGTGCTATAAGAAATGAGTACTAAGTCTATCAAGATCATTTCACAGCTTTATTGACGTTGGGATCTCAATCCCTTATCAGCTCATCATCATGATACAAGAATATGGGTGTTCAAACCCTTAAATCATCAATATACTTGTTACCACTTTAATAGGTAACATAATTCCATCAAGTCATTTGATAGTGTAAACATGATAATTGCAATGTATGTATTTCACATGGCTCTTAAAGCCTATCAATCTCTTGTTTACCTTTCACTAGGTAACATAGGATATCATTGCTTACAAGGCTCATAAAGTAATTTCAATAAACAAAGCATCTTAGCTCATACCTGGCTATGTTCAATATCTCATAAAACCTACATGATTAGTACAGATGATAACATATACATCAATTTCATACCAGCATAATGTAAAACAATTATAACATCACTATTCAAGGGTTATACCACTATACCCTTTCTAGGGTTAGGGTTTCCCTTTTCATTTCAATTAGGGTTAATCATCCCTTTTAGCTCATTTAGGATTAATGACTCATCATTTCATTATCCAACCTTAGAGCTTCATGATATAAAGTATAACCCAGAATTAGGGTTTCACACTTCCATTTACCATGTTTGGAATTAGGGTTTACTATTCACATTGCATCACCCTTGATTAGGGTTTATAACCAACAACTCATAATTAGGGTTTACTATTCACATCACATCACCATAGATTAGGGTTTACTATTCACATTGCATCCCCTTGATTAGGGTTTCCTATTCATCCCAAGTAGGAGTGATCATCAAAGTACCCTGAACTAGGGTTTCTCATGTCATTACCATGAATTAAGATCATGTCATCATCATATATTAGAATTTCACCTATCAATGCCCTCAATTAGGGTTATGATTCATTAACCTTCATAATTAGGGTTTCATGATCTCACTATGAAGGATCATTCTCTAATTAGACATTTATTCATATTGAAAGTCCACTACATGATTTTCATTCATGTAGGAAGTCTTCCCTCTCATCTTCTATAAGATGATGTTTACTTCATCCTTGAGATTATTTTTGATGATGTCAAAGCATACCGAATGACATGTGATGAGTGTAGTGATTTTAGGTCTAAGATATACAATCACCACCACCACTAAGAGAGATGACTATGACTACCATGGTATTGGTTTCCATGTGTCAGTCACATGGTGGGTATGTGAGATACATTGTTCCCTAACATGTCTGACTAATGAGATTATATCATCAACTAACTCACACTTTGATATTTTGTGTTGCTTTTGTCTATCAACCTTCCATAATAACTACCAATCAAGGACATAATGAGAATATATATGTATACTCTTAACATTTGTATGATCTCATTTCTCCAAGTCAGGTTGAGTAATATTATTCTATGTACATTTATAATGTTACATCATTATCTCATATCTGAATTAAACAGAACAAATTGGAAGCTTGCCTTTATTTATTAATCAAATCATTTACATATTACACCATTTCAATCATCTTATGATTGGATCTTTGGGCATACATACCAAGACATAAGGCCAATGTCATGTCTCTCTTATATTGGCTTGCACTGGGGTGACACATGAATTTTATGTAGGTCTCAGGTCATGTTCTTCTTGAGTTGACCTGCACTAAGGGCCTAGGTCTGACTCCATAATCTCATGTCATCTTATTAAATATGTTCTTATCATATTGTGAAATCATAGTCTTAACATGATATTAACCTCAATTCTTAAAACATGAATCCTAATAAATTTTATCTTGCAAACTTAATTATACCTTAATGCATTCTACTCTTTCAATCCTATTATGTACTTGATTCTTAGATATTAATTAAAACAAATCTTTATAACATATCTCTCAACAGATTTAAAGAGTAACTTTGAGAGTTAACAAGAGCATGATGTGGAGGGAGGGGGCAGTCTGGGGGTATCCCTAGAAGAAGACACAAGATATTGAGGAATGAGCAAGGGTATCCATGAATCTGTAATGGATTTTGACACAGAAACTAGGGTGATACCATCTCCACTGAAGGCCACACAAATTCATATCCAGAGCCCAAATTGCATCTAAAGTATAGTGGGATGAAAGGTGTATCAATGAGGAAGGATGGTGACCAATACTCATTGATGCATACTGACCAGATACATCAAGGAACATGATCTATGTCGACAATGGAAATCCATTCCTAGATGAAAACACACAATAAAATATGATGAAAACTTTCAAGCATGATATCACTAGTGGAGGGGGTTTTGCGGACTTGTACATTATCAAAGATGAAGTAGAGGAAATCCTAGGCCCAAAAGACATTGAATTGGTCAATGATAAAGGTTACCCTAAGATCTTTGTGGTAGTGGAGGCAAAGGAGATCCTGAGCAAGTCTTTAAAATATGAAGTGATCAACAAAACCTATAGATAGAATAGTGGGTTTCCTAACTATGCCTAAACAAATGAAACTCCTATGGAGGCCACTCGATCATTTTGAAATCTATAAATTCATTAATCATTACTATGTCGTTCAGTTCTCAAACAAAGGAGGTCATGTCAATTCTTTGACTAGGGAACCATTGTCCTTATTTGATAGCTATCTAATGGTCTGCCCTTGGGATAGCTATTTTAAACTTTCAAATGGCCTACCAGATCACATTGTCCTGTAGATTAGGGCCATGGGTTTGCTGATCACGTACTAAAAAAAAGACATCTTGAACCAAATAGGTCTAGTAGTGGGTAGACTGGTTAGAGTGGACGATCACTTTTCTAACAGAACCCAGAGTAGGTTCGCTAGTCTTGTCATGGAGACTGTTACCCGTAAACCTATACACCTAGCTATTATAATTAACGATAGAGACTAAAAAATCAAATATGAATCACTTCCCAATATCTGCCTGAAATGTGGAAAATCAGGACATAACAATAAACATTGTAAAGTTCCTATGATTATGTAGTATCTTCCCCACTAATACCTAGGGAGGACAAAGTTGTAGTGAGAGGGGTAGATGAGGAAGAGAAATGGCAAGTCTATTATAGAGAAAACATGATGATCAGTAGACAGGAAAGGAATAAGGAGCAATTTCAAAAGAGTAATCAAAAAATAAAGTAACCATCAAATAGATACCAATTGTTAGAAGAAGAAAAAGAAGGAGAAGTGGATGAGAACCAAACAGAAGGGAATAGTCCTCAACAAAAGTATGAAACACAGGGGAGCCACCAGGGCCCATGACATGGAAGAAGAAACATCAACTAAACAATCTAATGTTGCTACCATAGTTGTGTAGGACATTTTAGATAGAGGGGAAGGTACAAATTTGGAAAAAAAAGACAAAGAAGGAGAAACATGTTGATGTAAACAAAACACAAATTTGTTGTCCTTTTTGGAAATGAATTCATTACTGGGAGATCTATGAATAATCATGTGGAGACACCAAGTAGCAAAATTACTAGCCTATATATGGATACGCTATCAATTGAGGAACATCAAGGCGACTTGGAGGTGACCACCACTATCATAAATGCTAGAAGAAAGGCAAAGGAGAAGAGGAGTAAACAAGGTGTTGTTGTATCTTAGGTGAGCCATCCTTACAACACAAAGAGAAAATCTAGGATAGGGGTTGAATATCAGGGAGGTAATTCTGGTATCTCTATCCAATAATCTTAACATTCCAATTGTTTCTATGATCAACTAAATCATTTGGCACATCAGGGACGCTAGCAAGTTAAATCTAGGTACTTCCTAAAAGATATTATACACAAACACATGGCTAAAATTGTAGTAGTTGTGGAACTATGATCTTGAGTGACCAAGCTAACAAGGCCATCAAAGACTTTGGTTTCTCCAGTTCCCACAAAGTTGAACATCATAGATTCTTTAGAGACATATGTGTCCTTTAGACTGAAAAACGAATGTGATTTTCAAATTATCCACAGCCATATGTACCATATTTGTTGATGTTTTAATGGGAGTGATTACTATACCTTTGTATCTGCTAACCCAAGCCCTGGCTTAAGGCCAATCTGTTGGTATGTATGCCCTGAGAGCCAATCATGGGATGATTGGTGGGATACATTAAAATTGATTTGATAAACTTCAAAGGCAACCTTCCAATTCTTTCTGTTTTAGTCATATGAGATAGTGACAGAACAGATTGAATGTCTAGAGAATGAAAGTACTCAATGACGTATGCCTTCAGGTTCAGGACCTGAACGATGAGATCAGACAGATGCTAAGAGTTTGTACATTCTTGTTATGTCCCTAGTCAGATGTCATTGTGGAAGGTAGATAGACAGCAATGACACACAAGACTAGATTGTGGTGTTGGTTAATGACAGAATCTCATTAGTCATGATATAGAGATATCAAACCAAACACATAGGTACTTGTTAGAGAACAAATGTACCGGACAGACCCACCGTGAGTTTGACACATGGAACCATGACATGGTAGTCACAGTCAGTACTCACAATGATGGTGGTGAGTGTGATTCTTAGACCTGAAATCACTACACTCAACACATGTAGTTGGGCACACTTTGACATCATCAAACGCAGTCCTGAAACATGGGTTGTTATAAAGGTGATGATTGGGTGGCTTTAACACATGGGGCTTTTGAGGGGTGAGTGATAGATATGGGATTTGTCCCTCCTGAGGGAGCTTGATATCGAAGGCCACTTGATGAGTAGGATTGAAATAGGCATGCACACACATGTGTGAATCAGTATGTGATATTGATGTCATACATATCTCTTCCAATCTACTCTGAGATCAAGAAAGTGAATGAATGTTGACAGGATGACTGTTCAATGCCTTGAGTTCATTCGGGATATCAGTGACAAAGGAATTATACATTCACTGTAACACCATTCACGGATTGTACGATTGAAAGTTGTTCTCCAACTTTCTACTTTCACTTGGGTAGCGCTGATGTGTGACTAGGAACCGCTCTTTGCTTGTGAAGTCATAAGTGTTATGGACTTTCACTGCCAACGTGAAATGGACCTGCAGGTTCACACACATAGGATTTAACCTGGAAGAGGAGTTTTGTCCACAAACAATGTTTAGATTGATTACTAAAGGAGTTTAGTAGTTCAATTAAACACTCAATGGATTGATATCTCAATGTCATAATGTTCAAGGTGTTGGACACATTGATTGGAGTATCAGATTGATTGAAATCGTAATTGACTGATTCTGCACAATCTGCACTCCCAAATGATCGGCTCATGTGATGAACCGATCGGCTGAGCTTGGTGAACCGGTCAGCTCAAGTGTTGAGTCGATCGGCTCATGGACATGGTGGAACGATTGCTTAAAGTGTTGAAATGATCGATTCAACTGGTGCAACCGAGCAAGTTGGGAAAGTAGGATTGGTGAGAATTTTCCTTTCATTTCAATTTCCCAATTTGATTGGGAAATAGGATTGGTATTCGATACCAATTACAAAGAAAAGAAGGAAAGTCAAATCAGGAACCGACCAGGACCACCAACCGACCAGTTCACTTGTGAATCGACCGGTTGAGGTGTCCCAACCGATCGATTGAGGTGTCAACCGACCGATTTAGGTCCCCAACTGACCGTTTCAGTTGTGAAACGATCGGTTCAGGTTGCGAGTTGGTTGTTTTTGTGGAAAATCTCGAACCCTTCTACTCCTACTTTTAGTCCCACATTGCCCGGGATGGAGAACCCTGTCCCATGACTCTCCTATATATTTAGGGGTATTGGAGGCTTCTCAAAGTACAACTCAGTGCAACCAGTTGCTCTGCAAAGTTGTCGTTCTCTCTGGTTTTGGTAACCGAGAGAGCCCGAGCAAGTGCTACCCGTAAAGGGAGGCGTTGCAAGGGAAAGACAACTGCAGTTGCAACTGGAGGGAGGAGAGTGTGTTGGCGACTAGTACGTCAATAGGAGTGCAACTCCTTCCAACTCCTTATGGGACAAGGAGTGTGGAGTTCCAGGGGGTCAGTGTGGACTACTTCAGAGGCGGGAGGTTTCTGCTGCTTAGGAGGACAACTGTCAATCCCGACAGTCCCAGTGAGACCAGGAGTCGTCAGTCCCGGTGCGACCAGGAGCTGCACATACACCATCCAAGACCGGAGGTGAAGACCGGGCAAGGCGTGAGGTACTGTCGCCGAGCAAGCCTCGGGACAAGGTATGATTCCACAAACCATCCTTTCCTATTGTATAGACGTTGACGTGTTTCCTTGTTTCCGATTTGGGGGAGAAAGTTTTTTTTTTGTTTCCGCTGCCTTCTCTGCCTCCCCTTAAACCTAAAAGTGGTATCAGAGCCACGTCAACTGCACTATATTTTAGGAATATCGATATGATCGATTTTGGTTTGTCGCCTTTATTTATTGCATACGATGCGAATAAAATTGGCTTTATGCATGTCCAATCCTAAATCCATGAATCCCAATTACATATATGATATGTATTATTAATGCACTTGATACGCATCACCCTTAAACGAGTTTTGTGTTGGATGTGTAGCATGATTTTGGCCTATAAACCCCTATATCTGTGTGTGGTTGTATGTGGTTGCTTGCATCTCGGTCTGCACACTGATCTTCCTTCTCCTATTCCTGATGTAACTCGAAATAATTTGAGATTTCTTTCCTATCTTTGCTCCCCTCAAATGTAACTCGAGGTTTCTCTTTTACAATGTAAAATATGATAGAATTTTATTTCTTGTTATGTCGAAGAACGGAGGGCATCCTGACGATAGCTGAGATGATCGGTTCAAGGCGTGAATGGATTGGTTGACGTTCCAGATGATCGATTCAAGGAGTGAACCGATCGGTTGATGACCGGTTCGAGGAGCGAGATGAGCGGGTGGTGGCCATGACAAGATGCATGATGACCAGGCGAACCGATCGGTTGTAGGTGCCAACCGATCGGCTGGTGGCACACAGACGACCAGGCCAGGACGAGCAATCATTCATATGATGAGTTGATCTACTCAGAAGGCAAAACACAGAGATCATCTTGTACATGTTGCATATGATGTAGACCTAGATGACTGTGATTCCTCTTGTCGTGAGGAATCACATTAGGATGGCCATAATCATCGCTTTTATCGTTTTTCATGTTTTCTGTGGGATATATCATGTATATGATATGTACTATGTATTGTGGTGATTGGATATGTATATGTATATAAAAACCAAATCCCTCATTAAAATATTAAGTTTTATATGCCTTCCAAATGCGACACATGTGAAAAGCTTGATCGACCAAGTGTGGGCACGCCCAAGCATGGTGCACCGTCTATCTCGTGGAAGCGTGAAGGATGAATATGTGGGTCTGCCCAAGCAGGGTGCATATTCATCGTGTTGGCTTTGGGTCAGACATAACAAGGTGACCTAGATAGGATCTAGCACCTTGAGGCATGGAGATGTTCATGGCAAGGAGTTGCATATGACATCTTATCAAGAGTTGCATATGATGCAATTGGCAAAAGTTGCCAACCTGAGAGATCTAAGTTGTGGGTGACAGCCCAAGCTAGTCCATGACTTAGAGGATTTCAGGATCTTGCCCACTAGAAGGTTGTACGCTGCAATCTTCCGAATTGATGGTGAGGGCTATCAATTTGAACTAAAATAGTGGGAGCAATAATCAATTAAAGGCCTAATTATATCGTCAAAAATTTCAAATCAATCAAATAAGTAAAAAATGAGTTTTTGGACTAAAATTGCATATTTTCCTTTTGTAGTACAAATGGCAACAAAAAAAATCACTTTTCTTTGCGATCGGTCCTAGAAAAGGACAAGCTAAATGGGACAAACTTCCATGACTGGTATCGGACATTAAGAATTGTTCTCACTCAAGAGCGTAAGCTCTATGTCCTGGATACTCCAATTCCAGAGGAACCCACTCCTAATGCACCAAAGGCAGAAAGGGATGCTTACAAGAAGCATTTTGATGATGCCATTGATGCAAAGTGCTTGATGTTATGTTCTATGAACCATGAGTTACAAAGACAGCATGAGAACATGGGTGTCATTGAGATGATTCAGCATCTCAGGAACATGTATGAAGATCAGGCATGACAAGAGATATACAATGTCTCAAGGGCACTGTTCAAGTGCGTCATGACAGAAGGAGATCCAGTTGGTCCTCACACACTCAAGATGATTGGGTATGTGGAGAACCTACAGAGACTGGGATTTCCACTGAGCCAAGAGTTGGCTACTAACGTGATACTGCAATCGTTGCCAGAATCCTACAGTCAGTTTGTGATGAACTACAACATGAACAACTTTGATAGGCCACTATCAGAGTTGTTGGGCATGTTGAGGACAGCCGAGATACAGATGAAGAAGGACAAGCCTAAGTATGTGATGGTGATCATGGGCAAGAAAGGAAAGTCCAAGCATAAAGGAAAGGGCAAAGCTAAGAAAGGTTCTGATGCTATCCAGGAGCCCAAGACGTCTTCATCTCTCAAGGCCAAGGGAGGCGTGACCAAGAAAGGAAATTGCCACCATTGTCAAAAGCCAGGACATTGGAAAAGGAATTGTCCTCTCTTTCTGGAAGAACAAAAGAAGAAGGAGGTGACTGATGTCTCTACTTAAAGGTTTCATGAAAGTAAACTTGTAACACTTTTTGAGGTATATGATACCAAGATGTAGAGTGTAAAGCACTCATAATTGGGACAAGTGTTGCCGCCATAGATAGGAGTACTTTAGTTTATTTTCAGCCTAAAAGACATGTAATACAGTTATGAACTGCTATTTCATATTTGCCAATAGATAGAAACACTTTAATTTTGCATATTGTATGACAATGATGGCAATTAATAAAGTTGAGTTTTCAATCTTAAAGATATGATGTTTGTGGCAATGCCTTGTTTATCTTGTGGTATTTGATATGCATAAGATAAAATGATACCTAAAAGTTATAGATAACTCAAATAATCAAATTAGCATTAATCATGAGAAATTCACTTCTAGTTTCCATATGATGGATGAATCTAGACTCTTTTGGTTAGAGAACCAGTAAGAGACATGAATATCTTGGACATGTTTAATCAATCTTTACTAATGGTAGTGGGAGAATGATTATCCTATTAGGTATAATATATGTGATGCATTCACATACCTATTGGAACAAATGTTAATACTTCAAATGGTTTTTAGAGAAATACCAATATGAATATCTTGAAATGTTCAAGATTATCATAGATGAAGTGCAAATTTGGTAAAGTGTTAATTCTTGATGAGATCAATGAATGAAATACTTGGACCAAATGTTTGAGATCCTTATGAGTGATTATGATAGTGTATCATAGTGAACTCATGATTAAGGCATGGTGATGTCTAAATCAAGAAGGAATCATACTCTAAGGAGTTAGAGGAGGATTATCAAATAACTAAATTCTTCTTAAATGAAGAATACACTTCGCTAATAAAGGACATTAAGAATCACAAGGAATTGTGAGTTCTTATATCCTTGACAGATACACCTCGTGTATCTATGTGATGAGTTGTTCATGTGATGAGTCAACTATCTAGATTAATATGAGGAACTGAATTTTGAGTTATGGTTTATGACCATTACATCCTAAATGACATCCATGTAAACCATAAGGTATGACCTTGATTGAGCACCCATTGGATCAAATCCATAAGTGGAAATAAGTCTTAAGTGTTAAGACACATGGATAACATTTTGAGAAGGATGATGCTTGTTGATTTCAACTTAATAACTAAGACATTTGGCATATGGATACTAAAACTGCATTCCTATGAGGAATAAAACAAGGATGTGTACGTGACACAACCTATAAGGTTTATGAATCCACTAATGCAAATGAAGTCTATAAGTTACAATGGACTAATAAATGTGATTGATTGAGTACAAGCAACTCAGAATTGGATCTTTACTTTGATGATATAGTCAAAGGGTTTGAATGATATGTCAAAGATAAAGATGTGATCTGTGATTTAGTGGGAGCGTGTTCACATTCCACATATTGATGTGAAATGGAATTGTTCTAGAATGGAAATCCAAAAGCTGAAATTATCTTTAAGGAAGATAGAGATGATTCCTATGTGATAGGAATAGATATCTATATGATAGTTCTCGAAAACCTCTTGACCTAAAAGGAGAATGCATACATTGGCAATCTGTATTGAAGGGTTCAATATGCACGTATTCAGTGGGGGAAAACTTTTCATGTTACATGGAGTTAGTATCCCAAGGCCAAGTGTCCAAGTCTTATGAAGAATGGGAACACTAAGAATAGATATGGATCTATTATGTATGTAATCATACCATTATCTTGCATGTATCGACATGGAAAGAACAAAATGCATTCATCATCTTGTATGTAGGACATGGCAATATGATGTGCTCATCCTGATAACTCGTATGTGAGACATGACGAGTGGATGTCTGTCTATTTCCAGTAAGGGTTACTGGAATACCATGAGAACTTGATAAGTACAGGTGAAGCACTAGTTCTATGGAGATAAGGAAGAGTTTAATGTAAAGAGTTACATAGATGTGAACTTCTGAAAGGACAAAAAATTAATCACAAAATATATATATGATATATAAAAGTGAAAGTTTGTTGATAATTGGAAGTGTTCCAATAAAACCATTTAAAAGGAAATGCCGAGTATCTATGTGTTAGAAAATAGCAGTGGATACTATATGGATCTGGAAGTTCATGAGATGAACTTATAGATATTCCGCTCATTGATGACAAGTATGGAATCCTTGATCATGCAATGTGGCTAAAGGTTAGCAAAGGAATACTAGATCACATATTACGACAACTCCATCTCATACGTATGACGTACAGCGAAGAGATGAGAGACATGCAATTTAAACTGATTTTGGCAAGGTGTTGCCACTACTCACTATGTTGGCACAACAGCACAGTAACATGTGGGACATTTTTGAAGATCACTATGAATATGATTCAAGGGTGATTGGCTCGCAGTGCAAGTGGGAGTCTGTTGGTATGTATGCCCTGAGAGCCAATCATGGGATGATTGGTGGGATACATTAAGATTGATTTGATAAACTTCAAAGGCAAGCTTCCAATTCTTTCTATTTTAGTCATATGAGATAGTGACAGAACAGATTGAATGTCTAGAGAATGACAATACTCAATGATGTATGCCTTCAGGTTCAGGACCTGAACGATGGGATCATACGGATGCTAAGAGTTTGTACATTCTTGTTATGTCCCTAGTCAGATGTCATTGTGGAAGGTAGATAGACAACAATGACACATAAGACTAGATTGTGGTGTTGGTTGATGAAATAATCTCATTAGTCATGATATAGAGATATCAAACCAAACACATAGGTACTTGTTAGAGAACAAGTGTACCGGACAGACCCACCGTGTGTTTGACACATGGAACCATGACATGGTAGTCACAGTGAGTACTCACAGTGATGGTGGTGAGTGTGATTCTTAGACCTGAAATCACTGCACTCAACACATGTAGTTGGGCACACTTTGACATCATCAAACGCAGTCCTGAAACATGGGTTGTTATAAAGGTGATGATTGGGTAGCTTTGACACATGGAGCTTTTGAGGGGTGAGTGATAGATATGGGATTTGTCCCTCCAGACGGAGTTTGATATCCAAGGCCACTTGATGAGTAGGTTTGAAATAGGCATGCGCATGCATGTGTGAATCAGTATGTGATATTGATGTCATACATATCTCTTCCAATCTACTCTGAGATCAAGAAAGTGAATGAATTTTGACAGGATGACTGTTCTGTGCCTCGAGTTCATTCGGGATATCAATGACAAAGGAATTATACATTCACTATAATACCATTCACAGATTGTAGGATTGAAAGTTGTTCTCCAACTTTCTACTTTCACTTGGGTAGCACTGATGTGTGACTAGGCACCTCTCTTTTCTTGTGAAGTTATAAGTGTTATGGACTTTCACTGCCAACGTGAAATGGACCTGCAGGGTCACACACATAGGATTTAACCTGGAAGAGGAGTTTTATCCACAAACAATGTTTAGATTGATTACTAAAGGAGTTTAGTAGTTCAATTAAACACTCAATCGATTGATAGCTCAATGTCATAATGTTCAAGGTGTTGGACACATTGATTGGAGTATCGGATTGATTGAAATCACAACTAACTGATTCTGCACAATCTGCACTCCCAACCGATCGGCTCATGTGATGAACTGATCGGCTGAGCTTGGTGAACCGGTCGGCTCAAGTGTTGAGTCGATCGGCTCATGGACAGGGTGAAATGATTGCTTCAAGTGTTGAAACGATCGATTCAACTGGTGCAACCGAGCAAGTTGGGAAAGTAGGATTGGTGAGAATTTTCTTTTCGTTTCAATTGCCCAATTTGATTGGGAAATAGGATTAGTATTCGATACCAATTAGAAATAAAAGAAGGAAAGTCAAATCGGGAACCGACCAGGACCACCAACCGACCGGTTCACTTGTGAACCGACCGGTTGAGGTGGCCCAACCGATCGGTTGAGGTGTCAATCGACCGATTTAGGTCCCCAACTGACCGTTTCAGTTGTGAAACAAAATCTCGAACCCTTCTACTCCTGCTTTTAGTCCCGCATTGCCCGAGATGGAGAACCCTGTCCCATGACTCTCCTATATATAGGGGTATTGGGGGCTTCTCAAAGTACAACTCAGTGCAACCAGTTGCTCCGAAAAGTTGTCGTTCTCTCTGGTTTTGGTAACCGAGAGAGCCCGAGCAAGTGCTACCCGTAAAGGGAGGCGCAGCAAGGGAAAGACAACTGTAGTTGCAACTGGAGGCAAGAGAGTGTGTTGGCGACTAGTACGTCAACAGGAGGGTGTGACTCCTTGCAACTCCTTGTGGGACAAGGAGTGTGGAGTTCCAGATGGTCTGTGTGGACTACTTCAGAGGCGGGAGGTTTTTGTCGCTTAGGAGGACAACTGTCAATCCCGACAGTCCTGGTGAGACCAGGAGTCGTCAGTCCCGATGCGACCAGGAGCTGCACAGACACCGTCCAAGACCGGAGGTGAAGACCGCACAAAGCGCGAGGTACTGTCGCCGAGAAATCCTCGGGACAAGGTATGATTCCACAAACCATCCTTTCCTATTGTATAGACGTTGACACGTTTCCTTGTTCCGAGTTTGGGGGAGAAAGTTTTTTTTGTTTCCGCTGCCTTCTCTGCCTCCCCTTAAACCCAACACAATCCTCTAGGACCATCTCCATCACCTTAGTTAGAGTATCACTCGACTTTGGATAGTCGTAAGTGACTTCACCTACATGTTATCACCTGAATCACAGATAGGCAGTCACTCTTTCAATTTCAATGAGGCTACTAGATTCAACAATGCCCTAGTTCTCACCAATCTTACTGGCATAGACAATATAGGCTACAAATTCCCTTATTATAAAGGGCTCCGTCACAAGTGTCTAGATAGAGTAGAGGCAAATGTGGAATGGATACAAGCACATAAATACATGATCTAAGAGAATATACCCATATTGGGATCTAACCACAACCTTTTGGATCTCCTTAGAATAACAACTAACAAGAATAAAAGAAATTTCAAAAGAAAGGCCTCCTGGCAATCTCACCTGGAGTTCAAAGACACTCTTAAGCAACATCGACATACACAAGATCATTTCCTGGAAGACGTAGAGAGAATACATAAACCGATCATCACCTGGGATACCAAGAATTTAGTGGACCAAAGAAGAAGAAAAACTAAACTACTAGACCACATCAACAAGACTCAAAAAGATTTAGAAGGTATATACAATGCTGACAATGATCATAGATGTTCAAAAAATGGGGCATGAGCTAAATCACATCCTACTTAAGGAGGCAGAAGAATGGAAATAAACAATCCATATCAATTGGCTAACATAGGACTTAATAATAGTAAGTTCTATCATGCTTTCGTCAATAATATGAGGAGATCAAACTTCGTTAATACCTTGCAAAACACTAGTGGTGATTGGATCAATGACAGTGAAAATCTTAAGAACATTGTCAATGAACACTTCAAGAACCTTTTCAATTATAGTACTACTACTTCTCATCATGACATGGATAACATGATAGGCATTTTTAAATCCATAACCCCTGATCAACTCAAAGGATTAACTGTCACCCCAACTGAATACAGAGTCTGGAGAATCCTAAAAAAGCTTGACCCCTTCAAGGTAGCAGGGCCCAACAACACATGTAACATGTTTATCAAACACAACTAGAAAATCATGAGAGTTTTAGTTCTTTAATCCATAAGGCACATGATCAATGGAGGGTCCATTTTTGATGCAACTGGTAATTTGACCATTGTGCTCATCTCCAAGGTCAAAAAGACACAAAACTTCAACCAACTCATACCAATATATCTTAACAATGTCTGTCTGAAGCTAGCATTCAAAGTGGTGGTTGAACAAATGAAGAAGTTTATACCTTAATGGATCTCATCAACACAAACTAGTCTTGTCTAGGGAAGAAAAATGTCAGGCAACATTGTCCTAGTCTAGGAATTCATTCACAATATGCAAAAAACCACACTCAAAACCAGTTATGGTGATCAAAGTAGACCTTTCTGAAGACTACAATCACATGTCATGGGATTTCACTAAAGACAACTTTAACAAAGCCAATTGGTCGGAGAATATCAAGAAGTATGATATGAACTCGTTATCTTATAAACCTACAAATATCATTTGGAATGGAGAAGTTCTTCCTAATTTCAAAACCTCTGGAGATAAGGAGACCCCTTGTCCATGTACTTGTTTGTTTTGTGTCTGGAGAGCCTATCACTGTTGATTGAAAATCATATAGCTACGGGTAAATGGAAACTGGTTAAAATCTTCCAAAGAGGTCCTTTTGTGTCCCACATATGCTCTTTCGATTACATTGATATCTTCTTGAAAGAATCCTTGAACCAAATGTCCCTGATAAATGACTGCATCAACTCCTTTGAAAGAGCATCTAGCACACTTATATATGTGGAGAGGACTTAGGTTTTCTTCTCTTCAAGAGTCCACTAGTGAACTAGAAATATTATTTGTAATGTTAGTGGAATTGCAAAGACTAGAGATATTGGAATTTACTTAGTAGTACTCATTCTACATGAAAGGGTGAAGACGACTACCTATGGACACATTATGAAAAAGATGGAACAGAGGGTAAATGAAGGGGCTACCTGTACACTATATCTAACTAGAAGAATTTGTCTGGATAAATATATCCTCACCACTCTCCCTACATACACAATGCAAACGACTATCTTTCTTAGTAGTGTATGTAGGAATATGTATAATATTATTAGCAAACTTATCTAGCGTGGTTGACACAAAGATAAAACAATCTCTCTGGTTTCCTAGAGTAAAGTTACTACTAGCATGGAGAAGGGGGACTAGTCATCAAATATTGGCTAGCTGGAATAAGGATTTGTTGTGGAAAAATGCATGGGACCTCAAAATTGGTAGACATTCCCTATGGAAAGAGGGATTACAATAGAAATACAAAAGTTTCAGAGGGAAGAATGGCAGACACGCTACACCATTCTGGAGAACTATATATTGCAATAAATCTTGTATCCATGACAATAGCTCAAAGGTTATTGACGATGGGGAGGACACCTCAATCTTGGTATGACAAGTGAGTACCTCACTATTGGAAGTTAATTGACATATGATTAAAGCCAGTTAAGAGAAATATCAAATACATTAAGGTAGATAGCCTTGTTGACCTAAACGACAACTGGAATAAAAGGTTTATTCAATGCTACTTGTATGATGACTATGTTGAATGGATATTGAACTTACCTACCCCCTATAAATAGGCCCAAAATGATGGATGGAGTTGGAATGACAAGGAAAATATATTATCATTTTTTCATATGAATCATTTACAATAAGGATTATACTCCCTAAGAAGTATCATGGTCAGCTATATGGAAGTTAGAGGTACCAAGAAAAATCAGTGTTCATGAGGCTAGCCTCCCACAAAGCAACCATGATCGACTAAAGGAGGAAACAACATAAGTTGACTGAAGACAATCACTACCCTAGATGTAAAGGTGGATATGAATCCACACTACATTGTATGAGGGACTACCACTAGCCATGGCCTTGCGGCAACATCTCAACAATTTTGACAACCCTACCACTCAACATGGTGACTTATCAAAGTGGATGGTAGGGAACATGAAGAATTTCCAAACTCAAAGAGTGAGGTATGTTGCATGTTGTTTGATCTTTTGGAATGTAACAAATAGGTATGTCTTTGAAAAAACGTATTCCCAACATTATAGAGCAACTAACAAATTCAATTTGCTTAGAGGCAAGATGAAGGCTTCTTAGAACTGGCACAGAAGAACCTATGACCTAGTCATGGTTAAAGATACATGCTTGGCTAACCTCGAGAGGAACTACACTTTCATGATGATTGGTTCAACATTTAAGGGAAATCAGGTAGCCATTATAATAATGATCATTCAAGAATGGGATGATTTGGGTGAACTTTATTATTGAGGCTAAGTTGAGAGAGGTTGGTTTGTCCATGGAAATGATGAAGGAGTGGCAGTTCACAATGGTCATTATGCAAACTAGTAGCAACATTTCGGTAGAAGTAGTATAAGATGAAGTAAATAACTGCCCAAATATCCTACCCTTGGGCCCACATGTTCATTGAAGACATTATATTATTGAAGTAATGAACCTTAAGAAAGTTGATCATAAAATAATTGGTCTTGTTGATTCTCTGGCCAAATATCACCTTAAAACATTCATGGAAGATCTCCTACATAGAGATCCTCCTCTTGACCATGTGGATCACTCTCTCCTATTCCCCAACAGTAATGGTAGAAGTTCTACCAAGTTTAATTTTCCTATCACTAATGTAACCAAACTTTTAGGATTTCCCTAGAAGAGGGGGGTTGAATAAAAGGCCTCCTGACTTTCACTAAAAGATAAAATATATCTACTTGAGATATTAAACATATGAAAAAACATAACCATGAAAGTACTAACATCTTACTTATATATCTTAATTAAAATTCTTAGGACATCAGATCACATAAATCATGAAAGTCATGTTTAAGAAACATGAAAATATGTTGAGTTTAATAAGTATTAATACTCGTGGGCATGAACCACTTGCCTTTTTTTGAGAGAATACTCTAGTTGCTATTCCTAGGTTGATGAAACCCTAGTCACTTCCTTGGGTGATTGAAGCCCTTATTACCCTATTGAATCATCAAACATTCACTAACAACTATCCTTAACTTGATTTCTAGGGTTTCAATTTTCTTTAATCATTTCAAATAACTCATTGTCAAAATAGGTATAAAATTGGCTTAGGATTATTCCTTGTTTCATCATCTTTGTATGGATTGTTTGGCATAATTTTCTAACATTGTATTTATTCACTGTGATTTTGTAAAGTATTGGAAAATAGAAAATCACCAAATGTCCACATATGCATAATTATCCATTACTATCCAACGTAGCTTAGCTGGACCATTCCCATCCATCTACATGGTCTTGCAAGCCCAATCAAATTGTACAGTCAAAGGTTAGAGTTAGAGTATCAAAAACCTAGGAATATAGTAGCATGCACAACATAGAAATAACCAACCTATTATCATCTTCTCCATTTTGTCATTACAAACAACCCACAACAAAGAGAAATCATGCTTTACAATTAACTAAGATCAGAATTGTTCAGAAAAAAAAATTGGTCATGAGTTTATCTTGCTCTGCCGATGACAATGAACCCAGAATTAACCTATTTCAATGGCAAAAATAATAATCATGTTGGATTTGTGCATCCCAGGAAAAGAACAAAATGAATAAATCTGGAACAAAGGTGGCCTAAAACCTCAAATGCTTATGGTGGGTCACAAGAACTAATTAAATAGGGGTAAAGAATTACTGGGTTGTATAGCCAAATTGGCATATCACAAAGCTTCAAATAGAAATAAGGATCGATTTTGGATCTTCTATGTTTAATAGGAGTGGATAAAGCTTCTAGATGACTGTGAGATTGTAGGTAAATGTATTTGGAGTAGGGTGGATGTGTGTGGAGTGGTTGAGGGCAAGTTGGTAGTGAAATCTAATCCATGTAGCTCCTTTGGTGGTTTCTAAGGAGAGTATGTATAGGTTCTAGGGTCTAAAAAGTTAGAGGATATCACGATGGTTGAAATAGGCGAAGTAGTTGTGACTCTGAGACTCCCAGAGTTCTAGGGCAATAGATCCCTAGAAAATCGGGTTAGGGAATCCGGGAGAATGTGGAGACGACATTGGAGATCTTAATTCTGACAAAGGTTAATCAGGAAGTGGTTTGTGATAAGAAGAGAGAATCTAAGTAGCTCGAGAATAGTTCAATAAGACTTGTGACTCTCTCCTTTATAGGATTCAATAATTTGACCTAGAGGGGGAAATGGTCTGTGCGACATCGTAATAAAGGTGTGACTATAGGTTATATAAGTATGATCATGTACATGACATTGCATAGAACAAGTTTGCAAACTTTGAAACTTAGTTCATCCACATTTATATACCAACTTCCAAAACATAAAGGCTGAAGCCTTCTATGGTGTGGCTCCTTTTATTAACAATCTTTTGGATAATTATCATATCAGTATCAAGATAATCTGACCAACACTCCCATCCAAAATATTAGTTATGTACCTCCATGCACCCTAGACACGTCCAAGATTACTACTATGACTACGTGATTACTATCAATTACTCCAAAAAAATTGCTATTAATTACCAAAACACCTCCACTTATATCTAAATGATAATGTTACCTCTAAATATGTGTTTTCATCGTCAAGAAAGGACATATGACATGAACATGAACTAATAAATACAATTGACTATCCAACAATGCAAACAAGAATCTAGTCACATATATTCCATAATATGATTTAGTCACTTCTACTTGAGATAATATTTTCTAATTTATTTTCCATGGCTCCAAGCTTCAACCATCCTTCCACTGATGCATGTGTGTTGGATGGTGGATAAAATTTTCAATTGTTCGCCACATAGTTTATAATTTTCATGAGATTTATTTGGTTGTATCGACTATAATTGGGTATATATGTTGGTATGTATGCTCAAAGAGCCAATCATATGGTAATTTTAATGGCATAATATGTAAATGATTTGATTCAAAATAAAGGCTATCTTTCTATTTATTCTATTTTATTTAGTTATAATATAATGATGTAACATAATAAATGTTTGAAGAATGATATTACACAATTACTTATGTCTTCGGGATGATGACCTAAACAATGACATAATATGGATGTCAAGTGTGTATACATTCTTGGTATGTACTTAGTCATATGTTATTTTGGAAGGTTAATAGACAACAATAACACATAAAACTAGAGTGTGTGTTTG
This sequence comes from Alisma plantago-aquatica, assembly GCA_963693085.1. Lineage (NCBI taxonomy): Eukaryota > Viridiplantae > Streptophyta > Magnoliopsida > Alismatales > Alismataceae > Alisma > Alisma plantago-aquatica. Next base: position 1,066,402,858 of record OY856411.1, on the reverse strand, counting down.
TTGATGAGAGAATCTCATTAGTCATGATATATATGATATCAAACCAAACACATAAATACTTGTTAGGGACTAGTGTATCAGACAGACCCACCATGAGAGTGACACATGGAAATGATTACAATGGTAGTCATAGTTAGCTCTCATAGTGTTGTTGGTGATTGTGGTTCTTAGACCTGAAGTCACTACACTCATCGCATGTTATTCAGTGTGTTTTGACATCATCCAACATGAACTTGAATAAGGAATACTTTAAAGATGATGATCGGATGGACTGTGACACATGGGGATGGTTGTGAGTGATGTAGTATATCCTAGCCACATGATTAGTGAGATTGAGAAATGCATGGCCATGCACTTGTGAGTCAATATGTGATATTGAGCTTACATATATCTCAGATAGTTTGGTCTAGTTCAAGGAACAAAGATTGAATGTTGAAGAGGATGACTATTCCATTACTCAAGTTGAATTTGGATATCAGTGACAAAGGAACTATGCAAACACTATAACACCAATCACAAATTGCAGGCTGAAGTTGTTCTCCAGCTTTCCATTTACTTGGGTAACAATAATGTGTGACTAGGCATCACTTCTTACTTGTGGTGTCATAATTGGTTGTGGACATTCACTACCAACGTATTATGGGACCTATAGGGTGACACACATAGGATACACCTAGAAGAGGAGTTTCGATTATGAATGATAATTAAATTTATTACTAAAGTGTTTAGGTATTCAATTTAAGAATCAATTGACTGACTAGACACCCAACTGATCGGTTCATGTGATGAAATGACCGGTTGGAGTGTCAAGTTGATTGAATATTGAATTGGATGAATTTTTGATGAGTTGGGGATCGAACCAACCAGTTCACTAAGTAAACAGATCGGTTTAGGCTCCCAGACAACCGTCTCATGGGATGAGATGTGCAGTTCATGGAGAAACTCGATTGGATCAAGGATTACTACTTAAATCTTGTCGAACATTAATTGGATTAGCATTGCCAATTCATATGTGATTGGAAAACATGATAAGATGACTGGTTCACTAAAGAACTGATTAGCTCACATGCCAACCGATTGGTTCACTCACGAACCAACTATTTCTCCTGTCACATGTTACAAATTTTCATGAGATTTTGGTCCCTTCAACTCCCATACAGACTGAGAACTGTAAGCCTAACCCTCCTATAAATAGAGGAGTATTGGGGGTTTCGCTGACAAATCAATTACCTTTGACAATTGTTTTTCTTCTCTGGTTGTGGTAACCAACAGAACTCAAGAAAGTCCTACTAAATAAAGGGAGGGATAACAAGGGAGAACAATTATAGGAGAGAAAGTTTGTGACTAGTACACCAACAAGAGGGACACCTCCTTCTTGTTTTTTATACTTGAAAAACAAGAGTTTTAGATGGTCTATTTGGACTTCTGTAGAGGCATGGATCCTTATCCCACTAAGAGGACAATGTGATCCTGCTATACGTGGTGGAGACCACGAGCTGCTAAAGACATCATCCGAATGCAGCTAGTAGAAAGTTGCACATCTACGAAAAGGAGATTGTCTCTAGACATTATCCAAGAAGAAGTATATCCTCAAAACCATCCTTTACATTATATAGTTATTGACGTGATCTATTGGTTTAATGGGGAACATGGTAGTAAATTTTTTGTTTTCACTACCTGTCTAATGCCATATTTCCCTACAATGGTATCATAGCCACACCAACTTTCTATATTTTGGGATTATCGATATGGTCATATCTTTATCATTTTATTTCATACGATATAAATATTAACATTAAATCAAATACAACATATTATCCCAAACTAATATATATATATATATATATATATATATATATATATATATATATATATATATATATATATATATGCAATTACAAGAGTCACCCCTAAAAGATAGTTTTGATGGTGGATGTGTAGTGTGGTTATGGCCAGTAACTCTATTCTCTGTGAATGGTGGTTACATATTAATTCATGTTTCATCTCAGTTTGCATATCGAGCCTCTATCTTATCTTCCAAATGTATAAGTATTATTATCTCCTACCTTTTCTCCCTTTAATATAACTCGAGGTTTCTATATTATCATGTAATATTAGGATAGGTTAATTTCTTGTTACAATGAAGAAGACAAGACAACAAGATGGAGGACCAAGGAGGACCAATCGACTGGAGGCCCAGCCAATCAACTGGAGGGCCCAAAAGATGATGGACCAGAGTATAGATGACACAGAGGCGACCAACCTACCATCCAAGAGGTGAACTGATTGGTTCAACGGTTGAAATGATCAACCTAGATTAGAAATCACATATATTCATCAACATGTTTCTACATGAGATATAGACCCTAGGTTGTATTAATTCATTGTGGCCTTAAGGAATTATGTTAGAATGGCCATAACCATTGTTTTTTGTTTTATTGTATGTTTTTGTTTGTGCGATATAGAATGTATATGATATGTACTATATGTGTGTGGTGATTGGATAAAGTATATTTATTTATAAATACAAACTCACTCAAATTAAATGTTAAGTATTCGATGCTTCCATTAGCAGCACACATGAAAAGCTTGATCGACCGACTGTGGGCACCCCAAGGGTGGTGTGCTATCCATCTCGTAGAAGTGTGATGCTAGTAATGTGGCCCTACCAAGAGGGGTGCATTATTATCATGTTGTCTTTTGGGTCAGGCTTAACTGGGTATCCTTAATGAGATTAAGCACCTAGAAGCATGCAAATGATTATGGCAAGAAGTTGCACATGTCACCTATCCAAGAATTGCATAAGATGGAATTATCAAATGTTGCTTACCTTATTGATTGATTATGGACGTTGGCGTTGGTCATGTAATAATTGAATTGGTTTGGATCTTGGCTCACTAGATGGTTGTACATTGTAATCTTATGAATGAATATCTGAGGTCTATCAATTTGAATAAATAGTGGGAGGGATAATTATTTAAAGTCCTAACTAAATATCATCAAACATTTTTAAAGTCAAATCAAATCATAAGTGTTTTAAAAAAACACAATCTTTTATCTTGTAGAATCAAATGACAAACAAATCATTTTTGCGATCAGTCCTTAAGAAGGACGAACTTGACGAGACAAATTCCACAACTAGTTTTGGACTTTCAGAAGGGTTCTCAATGACGAGCACAAGCTTATGTCCTAGATAAACTAGTGTCAAAAGAACCTACTCCTGATGCGCCTAGGGCTAAAGTGGATGCTTACTAGAAGCATGCCAATGACACCTTAGATATAAAGCACCTTATGCTAAGATACATGAATAGTGAGTTGCATGAGAAATGTGAAGACTTGTGGATTCTTGAGATGGTAACACATCTTCAGAATGTCAACCATTACCTCATAAAGTGAGAAAGGTAGAATGTCCCAAAGGAGCTCTTTGAGTGTAAGATGATAGAGGGAGACTCAGAAGAGGACCATGTGCTCAATATGATTGGACATGTGGATCATCTAGTAGAACTAGGATTCTCTTTGAGCCAAGATTTGGCCACAAATATGATTATGCAATCGTTTCCTAAATCATATATCCATTTTATCAATTGTTATCACTTGAATAATATGGCCATACCATTGTCAAATTTGCTTGGCGAGTTTATTAATGTTGAAGCAAGAATGAAGAAGGACAAGGCCTTGATGATAATAAGTGGAGTAGAATCCAAGGATGAAAGAAAGGACAAGAAGAGTTATGAGGCTATGCATAAATCAAGATCTTCAACACTTAAAATAAGGAGAAAGAAAAGTACAAGAGGAATGTCCTTTGTAATTGAAGGAAATCAGGAAGAATAAGATGGGAATAGAGATCTCCACTTTAGGTATATATGTTATTGAGGTAAACCTATCTACTTATTCATATTAGGTACTAGATACCGAATGTGGATCTCACATATGTGCGAATATGCAAGATCTGAAAAGAAGTAGGCCTTTAAGAAAGGGAAAGGTTGAACTGTAAGTTGCAAATGGAGCAAGAGTTGGTAACACTACAATTGGAACCTATAGTTTATCTCTACCCGTAGGGCTTGTAATAGTGTTATTGAACTACTATTATGTACTTTCCAGAAAAGAAACATCATTTATGAATCTTGTATGAATAAGGATGCATGTGAATTTCATATTTAGAATGGTCAATGTTCTATTTCAAAGATGGCATTTTTTATGATTATTTGTTAGATCTAAAGAAGGACATTTATAACATAAATAACAAAAGAATAAAACTCAATAACTCAAAGGAAACATACCTTTGGCATTGTCGTCTAGGGAACATAAATGAGAATTGCATATCTAACTCCATAAAGATAGTTATTTGGACACTTTTGATTTTGAACCAATAGGGACATGTGAATCTTGTTTGTTAGGAAAGATGACTAAGACCCCTTTCACTGGTAACAATGAGATTTCTAGTGATCAATTAGGACTCAACAATACTGATCTATGTGGACCTTATAGAACAACTGCTAGAGATGGGTATCAATACTTCATTACCTTCACTGATGACTTCAGTAAGTACATTTATGTTTACCTAATGAAACATAAGTTAGAAACTCTTGAAAAGATCGAGGAGTTTATGAATGAAATATAGAACTGACTTTATTACGTTACTTAGTTCTAATCAAGGTTGAGAATACTTAAGCCAATAGTTTGAGGACCTTCTATGAGACCATGGTATCATATCACAATGAACTCCACTTGGAACACCTTATCATAATAGTGTACCAGAAAGAAGGAATCACACATTCCTAGATATGGTGCAATCAATGATGAGTTTACCTAAACTTCTGACCAAATTATCGGGTTTTGATCTTGAAACTGCCACATTTACACTAAACTAAGTACCATCTACATCAGTTCAAAAGACACCATATGAGATATGGTATGGGAAGCATCCCAATGTGTCTTTTATGAAGAGTTGGGGTTGTGAAGCTTATATGAGAAAGTAGTTTCTGGAAAATCTTGGACACAAATCTGATTAATGTTATTTTGTTGGTTATCCTAAGGAAAACAAAGGATATTAGTTTTATTCAATTTCTGACATCAAAGTCTTTCTTTCTAGAGATGTTGCATTCCTTGAAAAGAAATTCAATTCCAAAGAAATCAGTGGGAGGAAAGTGAAACTCGAAGAGGTTTGAGATCAATAAGAAAATATTGAACCAGTAGATGTACAAGAATAAAAAGGAGAATCACAAATCATTATGGAATCTCAAATTCCTCAAGTAACAAAGGAACCTCATAGATCTAATAGGACATGCCTTGAAACTAAAAGATTTGGTTATCTTGTGACTGAAGAAGGCGGTGAGTTGGTGATATACATTGAGCCAACAACCTATCTTGAAGCTACTAAGGGACCAAAGTCTAAGAAATGACTAGAGGCCATGAGATCTGAGATGGAATCCATGTCACCAAAAAGGTATGGACTTTGGTGGATCTACTTGATGGGGTAAAACCCATAGGGTGCAAATGGGTCTTCAAAAATAATGTCCACATGGATGGTAAAGTACAAACCTACAAGGGAAGATTGGTTACAAAGTGTTTCAAAAAAGTTCAAGGTGTTGAGTATTATGAAACCTTTTCTCCAGTTGCCATGGTTGAGTTAATTGTGATCATGCTTTCGATTGTAGCTTATCATGACTATGAGATTTGGTGGATGGATGTTAAAATTGCATTCTTTAACAAGAATCTTCTTAAGGATGTGAACATGACACAACCTAAGGGTTTTATAAATCCAAAGTATGCTAATAAAGTATATATGCTACAAAGATCAATCTATGGATTGAAGCAAGCTTCTCGAAGCTAAAATATTCAATTCGATGAAACAATCAAAGAGTTTGTCCTTAGTCAAAATGAAGATGAGTCTTATGTGTACAAGAAGGTTAGTGGGAGCAAGATTGTATTCTTCATATTATGTGTAGATGACATATTATTGACGGGAAATGACATCCCAACTATACAGATGGTAAAGACCTAGCCTGGAAATACATTTTCCATGAAAGACTTGGGTGAAATATCCTACATATTATGAATCAAGATCTATAGAGATAGATCCATAAGGCTTCTTTGACTAAATTAGAGCACGTACATTGATGAAATATTGAAGAGGTTCAACATGGAGATCTCAAAGAGAGGAAGCATGCCCATGTGTCATGGAGTTACCATCTCTAAAGCTCAATATCCCAGTTCTTATAAAGAAAGGGAATGCATGAGTATGACTCCATATGCATCAGTATTTGGATCTATCATGTACACAATATTATGTACTCATCGCAATGTCTCATATGTCTTGATCATTATGCGAAGATATCAGTAAGATCCAGGTGATGCTCACTGGACAGCCATAAAGAACATCCTTATGTACTTGAGAAGAACTATGGATTAGTTCCTTGTCTACGACAAAGAGGAAGAGTTGGTAGTAAAGGGTTACATCGATGTAAGATTCCATACTGACAGAGATGATTATATATTGCAATCAGTATGTGTGTGTTACCTCAATAATAGAGTTGTGGGTTAGAAGAGTTCTAAGTAAGAGATCATTGTCGATTCTACAATAGAGGCTGAGTATATTGTTACATCAAATTCAGAAAAGGAGGTTGTCTGGATAAAAAGTTCCACTCAGAACTGGGGGTTGTTCAAAGAATCAATGACACAATTGAGCTATATTCTAACAACAATGTAGCTATAGAAAAAGCTAAGGAACCCAGATCACATTAGCATTCTAATCATATATAAAGGTGCTTCCATCTCATATGAGAGATTGTAAAGTGAGGGGATGTGAAGATTTATAGAGTACCAACTGAGAGTAATGTAGTTGACCCATTGACAAAATCACGTTCAAAGTAGAAGCATGAAGGTCATTAAATCACTTGGGATAAGATTCATGAGTGATTGGCTTTAACTGCAAGTGGGAGTCTGTTGGTATGTATGCCTAGAGAGACAATCATATGATTATTGTAATGACATAATTTATAAATGATTTGTTTACTAATAAAGGCAATCTTCCTATTTATTATGTTTTATCCAGTTATGAGATAATGATGTAACATAATCAATGTCTAAAGAATGATATTACTCAATGACCATATGTGTTTGGGTTGATGACCTGAACAATGAGATCATATGGATGTTATGAATATATACATTCTTGGTATGTCCCTTGGCGGATGTTATTGTGAAAAGGTTAATAGAAAACAATAACACATAAGACTAGAGTTGGTGTTTGTTGATGATAGAATTTCATCAGTCATGATATATGTGTTATCAAACCAAACAAATAGACACTTATTAGAGAATGGTGTATTAGACAGACCAACTATGAGAGTACCACATCGAAACCATTACAGTGGTAGTCATTGTTAGGTCTCATAGTGTTGGTGGTGATTGTGGTTCTTAGACCTAAAGTCACTACCCCCATCACATCTTGTTAAGTGTTTTTTGACATCATCCATCGTGATCTTGAATAAGGGTTGCCATAATGGTGATGATCATATGCAATATGACACATGGGGATGACTACAAGTGATGTAGATGGGATTCATCCCTCCTACTAGGAGTATGATATCCTGGATACTTGATTAAGGAGACTGAGAAATGCATGGTCATGCACTTGTGAGTCAATATGTGATATTGGGCTTACATATATCTTCGAAAGTCTTCTCTAGCTCAAGGAATAGAGATTGAATGTTGAAGAGGATGGCTATTCCATGCCTTGAGTTCAATATGGATATCAATGACAAAGGAACTATACAAACATTGTAACATCAATCATAGATTGTAGGTTGAAGCTTTTCTCCAACTTTCTATTTAATCGGGTGGCAATGATGTGTGATTAGGCATCACTATTTGCTTGTGTTTCATAATTGGTTACAGAAATTCACTACCAACGTAATATGGTACCTATAGGGTCACAAACATAGGATACACCGAGAAGAGGAATTTTGATTATAAATGGTAATTAAATTGATTACTAACTTGTTAGGTTTTTGATTCAAGCATCGATTGACTGACTAGACTCCCAAATGCTTAGTTCATGTGGTGAAATGATCATTTGGAGTGTCAGGTTGATTGAATATTGAATTGGTTGAATTTTGGATGAGTTGAACATCGAACCAATCAGTTCATTGAGTGAACCGACCAGTTCATTGAGCGAACCAACTGGTTCATGGTCATCAAATGATCTTCTCATGTCATGAGACACCCGATTAATGGAGAGACATGATTGCATCAAGGATTAGTGTTGATGTCATGTCGAGCATTAATTGGATTACAATTTTCAATTCATATGTGATTGGAAAATATGACAAAACAATTGGTTCACTGAGTGAACCGATCGGCTCACATGCCAACAGATCGATTTTCTTGTGAATTGACTATTTTTCCTATCACATGTTGTGAATTTTCATGAGATTCTGGTCACCTCCACTACCACACAGTCTGGGAACCTTGACCCTAATCCTCCTATAAATAGATGGGTACTAGGGACTTCTCAAACACATCAATTGCCTCTAACAATTGTTTGTCTTCTCTAGTTGTGGTAACCATGAGAACCCGAGCAAGTCCTGCTTGATAAAGGGAGGGATAGTAAGGGAGAACAATTGTAGGAGAGCAAGTTGGTGATTAGTATACCAATGGGAGGGAAAACTCCTTCTTGTCTATTTTAGTAAAACAACATGAGTTCTAGGTCATATGTGTGGACTTCTCTAGAGGTGTGGATCCTTTTCCCACTAGGAGGACAATGTCAACCTACTGTCTGTGGTGAAGACCATGAGCTATTGCAGACATTGTATAAGTTTAACTAGAAGAAAGATCCACATCTATGATGATGATATTGTCACTGGACTTGCTCCAGGACTAGGTATATCCTCGAAACCATCCATTCCATTATATATTTATTGACATGTCTGCTTGTTTAATGGGGAACATGGTAGTAAGAATTTTCATTTTTGCTACCTATCTGATGTCATATTTCCCTATAGTATAGCTCTAAAAAAATTAGGATGCTACAATCCTACCCACCTATAAAAATTTTTCCTCAAAATTAGAATATGTCAAATATGGTTTTAGCGACCTTAAAGTTTCCCTAAAATCTATAATTTAGAATTCCTTTCTTAATCCAAGAACACTACATGTTTATTATTGTATAAACACAAAGGTTCATAATTTCACACAATTTAATACACAAACTTATATTTCTATCCATCTGAAAAGGACTAAGAATCATTTTGACCTCGATTTCCTTCAAGTCATTGGGATTAAGAGCCAGGTGTACATATACCCATTATTACATAGTCTTATCACCAATAACTTGCATCATACTACTTGATACATATGTCAAAATCTTTTCGCATTACTTGCAAAAAGGATTATATGGTTAATCCTCCTCATACCATTCTTAATTCTCTTAATTATAAGTTGTGTTTATGAAAACCATCACTTATCATCAACTTTATAATATCATGTGCAATGAATCTAAGTATTTTCTCAAACACTAGTCTTGCCTATCCAATGGTAAAAAAACCATCACCTTAGTACTAATGAAAATCCCACTTATACACATTTTATTCCAACTCCCTTTTCTTCTAATAATATACTATGATGCCTAAGGTTAAAAATTACCTTTCAAAAGGATAAAAACACAATCTCAATCATCTTCTTGGGGGGGGGTAAGAACCATTCATGATTTTTTCATTATTTTCAACTCTCATAACACTATGGTAGAGGTCCTAATTCATCCCTCCTCTTAAGGAACTAAATAAGGTTCTTTTTTTGCATATAATTGCAAGTTTTAGGGTTTTAACATTATAGGTGATGAGTCTGCCTTCTAAATTTGGACTGAGAATCAAATATTGTTTAATGATTATTTGTCATTAGTAATGAATTTTAATTGCAAATATGATCATGGATCATTGATCCTTACTATCACATATCATGTACCACTACATGTATTTTCATGTATAATAATAAAAGACAATATAGATACCTAGACATCATCATACTATCACATTACAAGTCTAAACTTGGTATCTAGAAATCTTCATATTCTCACATTACAAATACAAATTTAGAGCATAATATATTCTAGTCATCTTCAAGTATTCCTAAAAAATACTAGTGACATGAGTTCCTAACTACGATTTTAAACTCATCAAAAGTTGTTGATATACAACATATATAACAAGAAAAGGTTTTAGTTACCTCCAATCATTAATCCACTAAACCCAAAAAGGATTAGATCTACCAATTAAATTTTATTGATTTCCAAGATCAAAATGACTAGTATGTCCTCATTTATCCTTCCTATATATATATTGGAAAATCACTACAATCAGCCAAAATAATAAATTCCACTAACCACAAGTCATTTTTTTTTTGATCTGAAATATGTATTTTCTCAATACTTAATCATTACATTGATTATATGTAGTAACATCTATACCTTGAACTGATCTAATCTGATACATAACATGTGACATATATACGTTGTTGGGCTCCATCCTGTGATATGAGCCACCTTATAGAATGAGTTGCAATATCCTCACTACATGATGTGGATTTGTATAAAGACAAATCCCACCACATATTCAGTAGATGAAAAATAGGGTAGAGTCCTACATTTAATTTTCTTGGTTTACTTAGACTTTTTAATTTTTTAACACACATAAGTATTATTGTTCATGAAACAAGACGTAGTTGCAAGCCACAATGATCTGATATTAAACTTCAAATATGTACATGAACATATTCATTTAATAAAAAACATTTATATTCATTTAATTAAGAGGTTAGCTATCTTAACATGTTCCATGACAAAAGTACAACTAAATTTCATAAATAAGTTAATCTTGTTTGAGCTTAACTCTACCACTTCCTCATCATAGATTAATAAAATTCATAGGAACTTTCATAACCCTCCACAAAAAATATATGTATTCTTGTATACAAACATATTTAGATATTTATCTTAAAGATAGCATCATATGCTTTCTTTCAAGGTTAGGACTAAATGATACCAAATTTAACATAAAAAAAACCCTTCAGAGAAACATCACTTAAATCTAAAAGTTCCTCAAGCCATTTTCATATACTCAAAAGATAGCATTAGTAGGTAAACATGTACGATTAAGGAGTCTTATATTTACACTATAGTGGCATAACCATGTAGGTCATAACTCTAAGCCCATCATGCTATTCTTTTAGCCAAGTAGTTGAATATCAAACATGGTTTGAGTACTTCCATGAAGTTCTAATAGGTACAATGGCCACATGTTTGGGTTCCTATAATTAACTCTTTATGTCATCTCTTGACACATACTCATGAATATATGTATCTAGATATGATAAATAAAATTATACTCATCTCTAACATCTGCTAGTACAAGTGTTTCATTAGACAAGCACAAAGAGGAAGGAGAGGACCATAATGAATATCATGTTTTCATTACATATCCTCTAAACTTTCAAATGTATATACATCACATACCACATTTTATTGAGAAATAAATAGGGCATGAAATGATCTATGAAGGCAACACTTAAAACCCAATACAAATAGACACTTAAACCTAAAGTTTAGAATTGAAAATTTGGAGAAAAACTCAGAGATTTTATAATATAATAATTCATAAGAAAATATTTTTTCCCGATCATAACACAAGAACTCAAGGCTCAAACATTCACATAATGTTGATCCAAAATCATTATCTAGGAAAACATAAATGAACACTTGTACACCATTTCCAGGCATGTGTCAAAGGTGAGGGATTTTACCTAAACAAATTGATATGAGCCTCATCAAGTCACTCATCATCCAACAATTATCAATTACATCATATTAGCGATTTCATCCTGCTTGATCTACATTTAATTATCTTCTTATAAAGGTAGATCTTTAGTCTGAGGTACAATAAATCAGTAATCTAGGATATTCTATATCCACAAACTCACATAATTTTTGAAAGATGGAATTAGGATAACACACTGCTATATCTTTAAGAGGATCTTATTGCTAATTATTGGTCTGACTTCACTAGGTCTTACACTTAGGACTCATCTAAGAGATGAAGACTATAAGAATATGAGGATATTTTCTGGTGGCCATCTATATTAATCTATGATACCTCTTTTATAGCATCCCCAAAGTGAAATCAATATGTAACAACACAAAATATGCATCATCAAAATCACACGAGAGAAAGTCCAAATAGAATATACTATTTGTTGTTATAATAAAAATAACATCAAACATGATAAAGTTACATTGAATCTCATATACAAATTCGTTTTCCAAAAATAACACGATACATGATAATGTGGAACTAATTGAATTTTCTTCAATCATATATATGGCACCCCACTAGGTCTTCAACTCATACAAACATCGAATTCCTTTGAGATATCCCATGCAGCAGGCCACCTATGTGCATACATGCATAGCCATGCACAAAAAACATTATATGTGATTGGGTTCAAGTAAAAATATAAATATAAATCAAATAAAGCTTAAAACTGATCTGAACATGCATAAATCTTAGTAATTGATTTAGGATGTATTCTTAACTTGATTAAGAATTCTTATTAGGGAACAAACTAAATGAATGTTATCTGATCTAATTTCACTAAACAGACACCTGGTGTGTAGGTTTGGGCTTGAACTCATAAACATAAACATCACTAAACACACTTAAGGTGTGCGTTCCTTGAATTGAACCCATAACTGGAGGGGGATCATGAGGCACCAACCTTCCATAACATGTTATGAGATAGGGCCTAATTATTCATTCTTCTTTGGATCTGGTCTAATCTTATCTTACTTAGGGTTTCCACCCATAATTGTATACCTGATCTTAAACATGAAGAGGTATAATGCTTAACTTATGTGATCTTAACCTACAAACATATATACAACAAATCTTAACAAGATGTACATATACTAGATACCTCATAAATTTTTAAAGTTTTCACTTGGTAACATGTGTACATTAAAATTTAAACATGATAATGTGACAAAACTTGAAGATGAGATATGATGAAACTCAAGGCATGGACAACTTATTGTTATTGAAGCAAACTACTTGAAACAATTCATTAATATAAATTAACCCAAAACACATACCTCTTAGGTCTAATTAGGGTTCTTATCTCATATTAGATGTGTACGACTATAGACCTAGCTTCATCCACATACACATGTATAACAATCTTAAAGGTTATTCACATGTTTCATATTTTCAACTAATCGAATGATGATGTTTAGGGAGTTTACTTATCATCATGTCATTGCCTCATCTTAAATTAAGGTTACTACCCCTAATTCAACTATCATCCATGTAAGTAGGTGAAGCTTATTCCAAACTTCATTATCATAGGAATTCAATAAGTTCTAACCATAATTACGGTTTTTAGGACAAATTTTGTGTACATTACATCCATTATATGGTATTAACACTCATTAATTGTCATTAATTAATATGGAATACCTCTTCCATGAGTATCATTCTACTATATGAATCTAATCCCAGACTTAGTGACATAATCACATTCTACATGATTTGTCCTTTAAATCAATACCTTGTAAATAAAAAATGGACTTGGTAGTTGCTAGATATGAAAAGAAAAAGATATTACCTTTTGGTTAATTGTTTATCATTGAATATCGATCTAAGGGTTCTGACCAAATTATCCCCATAAGGCCATCGCTTCAGAAAGACCTATGCAAATATTAGGGAGGGATCCATGCCTTCACCTACCAACAAACCCATGTTGGTCACGTCTCTCGTCCTCCGTGATTCAAACCTGTATTTCCCTTGTGAAATAGAGCATTGTTCCCATGGTGGAAAAATATAATGACTAACATCTACTCAAAGTCAGCACTGTGTTCCCAACTAGGTGGTGCCACCTTCCCTCACTACCTCTCTGGGTCTTACACGACCTCCCCCCTAGTGGCCAAAAATGGATCATCCTTTTATGCTTCTGTGAACTCCACAAAGGGTAAGGGCTTACTTCTAAACTTGCATCTAGATTAGGTGGCTACAGAGATCTCCTTTGGCAATCCCTAGCTCTCTCCTTAGTCCCAATATCCCCTGACTAGAGGTGTGTTTTTATGCTCGACCAGACACCACCACACCTCTAGGATGGATGGACAACTAGGGAATATGTTGAAGTTGGTAAATGTGGAGTCGCATCTGTCAAACTCCTCCAGGCCACAATAATTTTTGAGACTCTCAATTAGGTTTCACATGTGTTCAGATCGGGCTTTGGATATTCTTCCAAAGTTCAATTGTTGTGTCCATAGCCATGGCTAAGCACTCAATAATTGTTCTATGGAATAGCATCAGGTGGTTCTATAGTAGTTGCACCTACCTCCTACATGTGAAGTGTATAAGGGAGAAATTTAATCATGTCATGCCATTTCAATAGATATTAGGATACTAGTAGTTGTACATTCTAAAGAATCATGGTGCTCATATGCATTATATTGTATACTACAAGTTTCTGAAATCTAAAATTTAGTCCATTTACATGTATGTACCTATAATACCCCAATCTTTAGAGCATGACAGAGTGAATAATAAAGGTATTGATGATACATTTGTTGGTTGAGATTGAGACTTTTGAGCCAAAACATAAATGTCATTTCACCTGAATGTGACCCCTTATGAGTATTTTATTAATCCAATGGGTGAATATGAAATTTTACTAACTTATGGTGCTAAAATGGTTCTAACTAAATACGTTGTCAATTTTTGTGGTGACAATAATGTCACATCCAATTTGGGAGATACTCACATTCATAAGGAAAATAGTAATTAGGAAGACGATTACTTGTGCAATTTGACCAATCATGAGGTTTAATTATCTTTTAATAGATTTGTGATTTGATTACTATCATTAAGTATGGTAAGAATGTTTGGTATGGTTGGAGTTGTTAAGTTATATAAACAATATAAGAAGGACAAATATGATAAGTTGTATAATCATGAATTTGTTAATATAAGAAAATTACGAGGAGTGAGTTGTTTAGATAAGAACTATTTTAAAGAAAATCAGGACTCTATAATGGTCAATATGAAGGAAGTGAGTGTGGTTTGATTAAGAAATTGAGGAAAATTGTACCTTTTTGTCTTAATGACGGTTGGAGTGGAAGTAATGTTAATTAGGGCCTTTTATTTTGAATTATACTCAATACAAAGTATATCTTGATGAGGATTACACCATGTTTGGAGATTTCCTTATTTGATCAGATGATTCTATGTGGCATAGACATTTTGAGAATCTTGTAAATGAAATTTCCTTGTTCCATAGATGAGAGGACTAGAATCCCAGTCCTTACATACTCTAACTAGGGAGTCTAGAAGTCAGTAGAACAAATGCCTATATAAGGGGTGTATTTGTGTTTTGGAAACTCAATCGATAAGTACAGTTAGCAGATAGATCTCCTTCAATAACTTTGACAATAGGGAAGATTCCAATTCACCTCATAGATAAGAAAGGTACACATGTGAAGACATGAAGAGGATGTTGGTAAGGAGACATGGGGCCTGAACCAGACACCTCAGTCTGCTACAAATTTAGGGTCAGAACCAATGGCAGTGCTTTAATTGCAGCTTGATAACAAATCAAGTAGTGAAATCATGCTTTATGGGTGTATTATGGAGTAGAGAGTGTCAGAGATGACTCATGCTGGTGAAGGTTTCCAGAGCACCATGGTCGCCCCACCCGAGGTGCCCTTAGGTGGTGCTCTATTTTATAGAGAAAATAGAGACGCATCGTCTTGTACACAACCCACAGGAGAAGAGAAGACAAGAGTGGTCATTCAGTTTTGGCCTCGACTCTTAGAGCTCGCTAGTGGATTGTCATTGTCTGGACAAGAGGCAGCACGAACTTGCATGTGTCCTCAGTTGGTGTTGTGGTGGTGTCAGTTTCAGGGTGGGCGACGTTTACATGCGGCAGCTGCTAGGCATGAGGAAGGAGATGGGAGGTCGGGTCTTGATTTAGTGCTCATAGCTGATCCACAAGGGAGCCCAACTCCTAGGATCCCTACGGATGTGGGACTTTACGGTGCAGCCCAATAGGGTGAGGCCTCCAAGCCCAGGAATTTGAGGTATTATTATATTGTGTCATCAATCTTTCAAAAACCCTAGAATTTTCTAGGAATATTCAATCTATGCAAAATTTACATCAAACTGATCAATAGAGCAAGAGGTACCTAATACACCTAATTTCATTGCCTAATTCTATCCTATCTCAATAAGTAGGTTAATTCATGAATATAACATGTTGGATAGAAGTAAACCCTAGAAATCAAGTTGATATTAATAATTAATGAACGATGATTGCTTTAACATGGTAATTAGGGTTTTATCAACCCCAGGAACATGACTAGGGTTTATTCAACATAGAAGGAACAATAGGATCTTCCCTAAGAGAGATGTAAGAGGATCCATGCACTTTGAGTATTAGATAATGGTTTCCAATCTCTTTAAGATTATTGTATCATGATGATCAAGTTACATTACATGCATAGCTATTTATTCAATTTTGAGAAATTCTTGAATTAATGTTCCCCAAAAGTTATTAAATGACGCTTCTTCTTTCAAGTTAAATTTCATAAATCCATGCATTGTTCATGTGAAATCAAGTAAAGATTAATTATTCTCAGTTAATGATGAATCATGTAATGGGTTGTATTATTTTGTCCTCGTCATGTTAATGTTGAGCCCTTGGGCCTTATGAGTTCAAATGGAACATAGTAGAACATATGTGCAATCATGAGCTCTAGTGGAGCATTACGAATGGCACGTAAGGTGCAAATAATGAGCTCAATTGGAGCATACTTATGAGCACAATTGGTGCATCAGAGTAGTGGGCATTATAATCAATCACAAAGAGCATATTATGTGAACCCAAGACTTATTGTTTAATTATATTTTTCTTTACTGCCATGATATTTTGTTGTTATAACAATACTCAATGTCGCTTACTCTAACATATTTTCTATTTTGCATGCATGGCTGGTGGCATGATGCCCATATGTATAAAGAAACTTCCAGGATAGATCTATATGAAGATTAGCTCAAGGGATAGTTCGAGTTTTTTCTTGTTGGGGTGCCATCTACGTAAAATATCTAATCATTGAGATTAGAGTTTCTATCAAGTTCCAAGTCATGTATATATGTTAGATGATATATTAAGAACTTAGTTGTAATAAATTACCTTTCAATAATGTATGAATCAATTTTAATATTAGTTCATGGTGTTTGTATACTTTATTTGAAATGTTTATTAGTCTTATGACGTAACTTTGAGATAAAGTACGTCATATTATGGAAAACATGAGACTTGCTTTTGTTGATACATTTATGCTTAAAGGGGGTGTTACAATAATGGTATAAAAGTATTGATGTAATCGTTGTCAGTGTCAAATACTCTCTTATCTAAGTGGTTGGTGCACACCATGTGAGGAATGTAGAGGGATGGAATAAGCATATGACTTATTATGCACCTTTCCCCTTCATAATAGTATGTGTGGTATGGGACATGTGTACTATTAGGTTGGTGAATGGTAGCATAATAAGATCTCACATCGTTGGGTATGTTCCTAATAAATATCTTCCCAGAGATGTCAAAAAGATGGGTAATGTAATGGACATCAAATAGGTAGTCATTTAGACCTAATGTAAGAAAGTTGTTTCTATGTCAAAGATAGACTCCCTTAGAAAAAACCTTGGTTTCCATAGACCCTTGGTAGAGTTTATAGGATACACCCAATATTTAATATGAAAAATCATGAAACTCAATGAATTTGAAAAAATAAAAATGTTACACAATCTAAGGGATATGTAAAACTCTAAGGTGGGCATTCATATAAAATTTCGAGGTTGAAATTTCATTAAGGTGGGTAGAATTGTAACACTCCAATCTTTAGAGCATATCAAAGTGAATAACAAAGGTATTTATGACACATTTGTAGGTTTAGATCGATACTTTTGAGCCAAAACATAAATGTCATTTCACCTAAATGTGAACCCTTATGAATATTTTAAGAACCCAATGGGTGAATATGAAATTTTACTAACTTATAGTGCTAAAAATGGTGCTAACTAATATTTTTTATTTTTGTGCTAACAATAATGTCACATCCAATTTTGGAGATACACAGATTCACAAGGAAAATAATAATGAGGAAGATAGTTATTTGTGCAATTCAACCAATCTTGAGATTTAATAATATTTTAATAAATTTGGGATTTGATTACTATCACTAAGTTATGATAAGAATGCTTGTTATAGTTGGAGTTCTTAAGTTATATAAACATTATAAGAAGGGATAATATGATAATATGTATAATCATGAATTCATTAACATAAGTAATTAGGAGGAGTGACTTGTTTAGGTAAGAACTATTTTGAAGAAAATAAATATCCTTTGATGGCCAATATGAAGGACATCAATGTGGTTTGATTAAGAAATTGAGGAAAATAGTATATATTTTTCCTTTTTTTCGTAGTGACGGTTGTAGTGGAACTAATATTAATTAGGGCATTTTATTTGAATAATAGTTAATACAAAGTATGTCCTGATGAGGATTACACCACGCGTGGAGATTTCCTTATTAAATCAGATGATACTATGAGGCATAGACGTTTTGAGAATCTCATAATGGAGCTTTCCTTATTTCTATAGACGAGAGGACTCCAACCCTTACAAACTCCAATTAGGGAGTCTGGAAGGTAGTAGAACGAATGCCTATATAAGGGGGGTATTTGGCTTTTGGAAACTCTATGGATAAGGAGAGTTACAAGATAGATCTTCTTCATTAACTTTGATAATAAGGTGGCGTCTATTCCACCTAGTGGAGAAGAAAGGTACACATGTGAAGACAGGAAGAGGAAGTTGTCAAGGAGAGATGGTGCCCGAACCAGACACCTCGGCCTGCCACAAATTTAGGGTAATAACCAATGGAAGTGCTTTAGTTGTAGCTTAAGAACTAATAAATTAATGAAATCGTGCTTTTTGGGAGCATTATGGAGTGGAGAGTGCCAGAGACAACTTTTGCTAGTGAAGGTTTCCAAAGTACCAAGTCCCTCCCACCCCGGGTGCCCCAAGGTGGTGCTCTGTATATAGAGAAAATAGAGGTGCACCTTCATGTACACAACACACAGGAGAAGAGAAGGCGATAGTGTTCATTTAGTTTTGGCCTCCATAAATAGATCTCACTAGTGGATCGTCATTGTCTATCCAAGAGGAAGTGTGAACTTGCAAGCACCTTCAGTTGGTGTTACAGTGGTGCCGGTTCTAGGGTGGTCAACGTTCACGTGTAGCAGGTGCTAGGTATGGGGAAGGAGATGGGGGTTAGGTCCCATTTCAGTGCTCATATCTGATTCACAAGGGAGTCCCGCTCCCAGGATCCCTGTAGTTGTGGGCCTTTGTGATGCGGCCCAATAGGGTGAGGCAATCAAGTCCAGGAATTTGAGGCATTATGATATCGTGTCACTGATCGTTTAAAAACCCTAGAATTCTCTAGGAATATTAAATCTGTGCAAAATTATATATAAAATTGATCAATAGAGCAAGAGCAACCTAATAAACCTAATTTCAATGCCTAATTCTTATCCAATCTCAATAAGTAGGTTAGTTCATGAATATAACATGTTAGATACAAGTAAACCCTAGAAATCAAGTTTATACTTATTATAAATAAATGATGATTGCTTTAATAGGATAATTAGGGTTATATCAACCCCAGTAATGTGACTAGGGTTTCTTCAACATAGAAAGAATAATAGGATCTTCCCTAAGAGACAGCTGAGTGGGTCCATGCACTTTTATTATTAGATAATGGTTTTCAATCACTTTAAGATTATTGTATCATGATGAAAAGTTACATTACATGCATAGATTAATTATTCTAAGATAATGATGAATCATGTAATGGGTTGCATTATTTTTTCCTCATTATGTTAATGTTAAGCCCTTAGACCTTATGAACTCAAATAGAAGATAGTGGCACGTATGTTCAATCGTGAGCTCAAGTGGAGAATTATTAATGCAACTTAAGGTGTAAATCATGAGTTCAATTGGAGCATACTTATGAGCATAGTTGATGCATCAAAGTAGAGGACATTATAATCAATCACAAAGAGCATATTATGTGAACCCAAGATTTATTTTTTATTTATATTTTTCTTTACTTCCAAGTTATTATGTCATTATAACAATACTCAATGCCGCTTACTCAAACGTGCTTTCCATTTTGCATGCATGGCTGGGGTGTGATTCCTGCTAGTACAGAGAAACTTCAAGGATAGACTGACATGAAGATCAACTTAAGGGATATTTCAAGGGTTTGCTTGGTGAGGTTCCATCTACCTAAAATATCTAATCAAGAGTTTCTTTCAAGTTCCAAGTCATGTATATATGTTAGATGATATATTTAAGAACATAGTTGTACTAGATTGCCTTTCAACAATATATGAATCAATTTCAATATTAGTGCAAGGAGTTTGTTTACTTTATTTGAAATTTTTATTATTCTTGTGACATCCATTTAAGATAAAGTACCTCATGTTATGGGAAACATGAGACTTGCATCCGCTGATACATTTATGATTAAAGGCGGTGTTACAGTACCACTTTCCACAACTTGACTTCTATGGTCTTAGCTTCTCCTGTCAAAAATTTCTTAGATAATTATCATATGTATATCAAGATAATGTGATCAACATTTCCATCCAAAGTATTAGTTATGTAGCTCTTAGGGCCGTAATTACTTCCTAGATTACTATTACAATTATGAAATTAGTATCAATTATTGAAGTAGCTCCTCTTATATCTAAATGATAATGTTACCTATAAATATCCATTTTCATTATAATGGAAAGGTCATGTGACATAACCATGTACTAAAAAATTCAATTGATTATCCAACTATATAAACAAGCATCTAGTCACATATATCCCATATACAATTAGTCGCTTATCATATACATGAAATAATATTTCTAGATTATCAATTATGGTAACAACTTCATGATAACCATCCCTCTACTAATGACTACTTTTTTAAGATAAGATAATGTTTTCCATTCTTTCTTGCCTAGTTTATGATTTTCATGAGATCAACTTGGTTTATCAAGTTTTATGGGCTATATAACTCTGAAAAAAATTAGGATGGTATACACTAAAATGACTAATTAATCCAAGAGTTTACTCTTATCGCCAATGTTATGGATTACCTCTTGATAAGTTGACAAATCAGGCCTTCCATGCATTACTGGTACTCTGAAGTGTTATCCCATGTTCAAAGTAAAAAGTATACCATTCAACAAGATATGTTTCCCTTCACCCTTCAAAGTGAGTTCTTGGAGAAGAAAATTATTGATTTCATTTTGAAAAAAACTTTGTTTAGATGCTTTCTTGAATAGACTTTGACATTTGATCACATTGATTGCATGTGTTGGACTCATGTATCTAAAAAGAACATATCATCTACAAAACATATATGTGTATTTGCTAGATTTTTTCTTGTAAGAATAACTAATTTCTATTTATAATGTTGCACTTCTTGGCTGATTAGTTTGCTAAAACAATCCATGGATGACTCCCCTTGTGGGTAAAAAAGGTTCTAGCAAATCATCATCCCAGGAAATCTTGAACTGGACAATGGTTATAATCTTCATTATAAGTGGACTGATGTTATAAGGAATACATATATAATTGAGGGAACCATGGATGAAACACCACTCTATTTTGTTGTAAGTTTAAATAGGTCTAGCTTGAGCACCACATAGCATCTTTCATGGTTCACCTTGCTCTAAGAATGAATAATCACTTATATACGAAATATGTTGTCGATAACTTTGCATCCAAATATGAAGTTGCTATGTATTTTCAACACCCAATCATTTAGGTAAGGTTCAATGCACTTAAAAAATTCTTCGACACAATTTTTAGATTGATGTTATTTAAAGAGATTGTCATCAAGTGAGTTCAAGATTATGGATGTGTGATTTTAGATATCACCTACATCAAGTTATGCACCACGAAATAAGTCAATGATTGTTTCATACAAGGGATGCTTCAGAAATTCCAATTTTGTGTGTGAAAAGAGCATCTATGTCATCCGACATAAGTGCCTTCAAAGGGGCCATACATCACAATGCTTAGTGTATTTCTTTTTTAATAAGAATTCTTCCTATTTCCTTCATACTATCAACAAGGATCTAAGAAAAGTAGTTTACAAATTTAAAAAATCCCACACATCAACAATCCACCCCCATCATTGAACAAGGTTACAAAGTCGTTCCTAATAATATGGATTGGCATCATTGTATAATAAACCCACTCATCATCTTGTTTTCTCAATCAAGTGAGTTTGGTCCCCCATCTTCTATTCTTCAACATTGAATGGAAATAAGCTATTGTTACCCCAAAATCTTATTAAATCATAAATCATTTTGTTTCCAACTGATCCTATAAAATATCACAAATTAGCTATATCCCTAAGATTATTACATCATGGTTAGCATAAAAAGAAGTTCAATTTCTCATTCTTAACAATATTTTACCTAATGTCTACTAAAACTTATTAATAAACTACTAATACATATAATTGAAGGAGATGAATAAATATCACCAGGTATGTGTTTTATACACAAATCTTTTGAAAATACGTTACATAAGTACTTAAAAAGGTTGGTTGCTTTAATTTTTGATCATTTAAGTTAATCTAAACTAAAGGTACTTGTGATCTAAGTTAAAGGGAAAAAATGTATGTCATGCATGGCAAATATATGATAGTCTTATATGGTGAGAAAATTCCTAAAATAGACTTACTTTTCAAATAGATAGTGAGATATAGATATAAAAATTTATATAGATTCAATAGTCATAAATGTACTAGGTTATTTAATAAATGACAACATAGTTCAACAAAAAAGTACCTCTATCTACTCCATAGTTTAAAACACAAATTAAATTAACAATTTTATAGGGATACCATAGGGCATAAAAGGGCATTTTGGGAGAGAAGACGAGGGTGTTTTAGGAATGGGATGGTCCCTAGTCCTACTACAGTAGGGGGATCTATAGTGTCTTGGATCTGTCAAAACATCCCATGCCCCATCCCTTCTTCTCCTTCAGAGGTGGCACGTCCATCTATAATTCCACACAATAACAAGTGGTTTCTGGGATGCAAGGTCTAAGTACCTTCTTTTTAATATCCATAGATGCATGCTTCAGATGCCTATAGAGAGATCACTCATAGGCACAATGCTCCAAACCGAAGGGTTTTTATGTTTGTGGACTTCGGGGGCACCTGTACAAGCATTGAATTTATTTCTATTAGTATCCTCTGATGACATCCAGACCTCTGTACTTTCCTCCCTCTATTGGCTACTATGAGTATGTTCCATGAAAAGTGTTGGTGAGCCTGGATAATGTAGGTAGAGAGAAAAGTAGATATTTTGAGGTGGAATGGATTGATGATGCAGGTTGGGAGAGCATGCACCAACCACTTTAGGACCGTTGGCCAAAGGCAACTAACATTGTGAGAAATACAACAAGGAGGGTTATGGTGTTCTTCCTAGGAGAGTAGATCATGTTGCAAGTGCTTGATGATTTTCAACAGAGTCTGAGGGGTCACATGCTAATGCTGAAAAGGGTGGATGGGTCCCCTTTGGGAAGGTTAAAGTAAAAAACATGGTTTTTGTGTGAGGTCATCCCCTATCCCAATAGGGATGATGAGTCAGTGAGTGAGATCATCATACGATTTGGTTCTTTTCTTGTGCTTTCTAGATATTGGAGGACACAATCTGACGAGTATGGGCTTGTGCTAAAGATTGAAGCTTATGTTGAAGATGTGCCACATTTTGTGGGGATCTCCTTACAAGTCTGGAGCTACATAGAAAAGTTTAGTCAAATATCTAAATTAGGGATGGCTGATGAGGCTTTTCCTGTCAATGTGAGGGGAATGGAGCTCACCATCCCCATGGATGCTTTGATGATAGAGACCCTACTACTAGACCATCTTGGGAGGGATAAGTTGCTCCATCTGAGTAGGATCAGTCACACCCTTCTGAGGATATATAGGTGAAGCTAGATTGTGTCTCTCACAACAGGGCAATGGGGATGAGGTTCGTATCCCCCTACTCGACATGCATATTAGGGATTTCTTTGTTGACCTTCCTTGTGATAGAAACATGAGGAAATTCCATTCTCACAAGGTTAGAAGGAACGATAGATCCAATGATATTAGATTTACAAGCTTTGAGTATGAAGAATATGTAGATTATGGTTTTAGTAGTAGGGGTGAGGTGGAGGGGCCTATGATGGATTCTTTGACCATGTTTTGAGCCCAAGAAAAGGCATGATGAGTCATCTAGCCAAAGGTAGATGTTGAGTTGTCTTTGTGTTGGTATGTTTTGATAATGTTAGGGTAGATGTGGGATACATGGGTTGGATGTCAGAGACTTGGGTGAGTGGGTTTTAGAGGTAGATATGTTGATCTTTGATAGTAGATAGTATGGGTTCTCTGGGGTGGATCTGGAGGGGACGGTGTTGGTTTGTCTTGTTTTTTGTGGTTGTATGGTAGTTGTCACCCTTGTGGAGGTCCTATGGTTTTGAGGTGCATTTTGGAGCCTGGTGTGTGCTTGATCCTTATGTTACTATGGAGATGAACTTCCTATGTAACTCTAATGTTTGGCCTGCATTTGGGACATGATGAATATGACTATGCCCACTTCAAAAATTAACAACTTTAACCCATAATAAAGGTAATATTTCACTTAATAGGAGTATAAAGTAAAATCCATAAACATCTGTCAACATAAATAACTAAATAATGATTGAAATGAATAATAATATCAATGTTTCTTGTTTTCTTCGTATAATGTTTTCTCTCCCTTTTGTCCATCAAATTCTAGAAATGAAAGACAAGAAAGTATTCATTATAATCTTCCCTTGAATAGAATATATGAAACAAATATACTTGATTATAGATACAATAAAAATCATATTTCTTCAAGAAATGATTATTATAAATTATATAAAGTAATATATATGATTGCTTCAATTTTTTAAAATTGTTCGTCAAAATTGGAATCTAACTTCCTGCTAGTTAAATATATTCCTTACAAGGAGAATGATAAAATCTTAAAGTCATTTTTATTTCATTTAAACCCTCAAACAATTTAAGAATAATTAATATATAAAAATAAAGAAATAACTAAAAAGATGTAAGAATAGTATTTTCATTTTTGGAACATTGAATGTGTGGGTCACATCTTCTCTCTAATTTATTTTGTACTCCCACTTTAGTCAAAGGATCCTTTCTTGTCTTCTACACTCATATCTCTCTCTCTGATGTAAAATGAAGCAAGATTCTTTTTGCCTCCTCACTCCCTCTCTAATCTCTCTCCTTGATTTCTATTATAGAATATTTTTAGAGTCGTTTAGGCAGTTTGATTCTGAATTTTGCATTGTTTCAAAGACTATAAAACCCTAACAATCCATTGATCCCTTTCCCTATATACATCATCGTACACCTTGCACAATTTCTTTTCCTGACCACCATGTATACTCCTAACACCCATGAATCAATGTGTGACATATTAGGAACACAATGGTTTACACAAAGCCCATATATTGTGTCCCACGTATGACCTTGACATCAACTCCTCCTACTAGCCACCCATAGTTCTTTAGGGTGTCTATGGTCATCACTAATCTTGGAGAACACCCATAAATTATCCTCCTACAAAACTTCTCAAGTCATTAATTTGTCCCTAATGTCAGTACGCAACATTTCCATCTTTTGTTGTTGTGTTTTGCACCTGAGTTCAATTTTGCACTTTAGTTGCACTTATTTTGATTTCCATTGTTTCTTTGAACTCACAAGATCATCACAAACCAATTTACAATTTTCTCATCATTTGTTTTTTCTCTCACCATGGTTCCCTAGCTCCTCCTCCCTTTCGCTGAACATGGCAGAGGGTGTTTTTTTGTTCTCATTTATTTTTTAGAGCCATGTTTTAGCTTGTCTAGTTAAATTAAGAATGGAGGACTTTGTGGAATCCCCTATAAACCTTGATCGGTTCCTGAGTGTGAAGTTTAGTTCTCGATAGGCATCTCTAAAGGACTATTATTCATGTTCTCTGGAATATAAGAATTGTGGGGACAATTTCTATTTACCCCACAATTTGTTTTGATCTATCACACTTACATTGGGCATAATCACCTTTTCATCTATGATTTCAAGTTTTAATTCATGTGCTTTGTATAGGGTGTTTGATCATTTTTCCTTTGTCACACTTAAAGTTGAATTTTGATGTGGGGCTATGATTGCCTTTCCATATGACTTTTCATCTAAAATCTAGTAAATTCATATAACTTAGAAAAATTAGAGTAGGCCAATTCTAAGTCAATAAATTAAATAAAATATGTTTTTTTTGAAATCATAATAATGAACCCTATAACTTGGTATAGTTTATTAGACCTAATTCGATTGAGTTCAAAAGTCATCTTTTAAGGTTTATATACATATGAAACCTAAGCTCCAAACTTTCTATAAAATGTTACTGATCTTGGACGATAAGTGTTTGACTACTGATATGTCTTGTCCTTAGATATATGTTATATGAATATCCCAATTTCACTTAGTCATGGATATGAATAAACCCTAATTCCCTTACATCATTTATATATTTTATATTCTTAGAGTCTCTTTTGAGAATCATTGGAAAATATATCTTAATCATCTGATTTCCCGCTTCGATGGACTAATATTGTTGAACTAACTATATATGGTTCCTCCAACCTCATTGCAATGAAATTAACAAGAAATTTAATTGTATATCTTGTCACCCTATATTTCATGTATGGTATATGGACCAGTTTTATCTAGAGTAGTTGAAATTTTGTACAACAATACATATGGTTGTTATCTTCCAACTAGGTAGTGTTACATCATCAAAGGCAATTATATTCACTCATTATATATACATAATAAATGTATCAGGGTATTGTTCCCCTTTCCTATGGATAATGATCCTATGGTGTCTTGGTCCTACTATAGATACTTAGTATACATATTATGTGCACATATTTTATAATTTTTTTATGATATGTGAAATGATTTGAATGGAAAGAATACATATTTGCATTTATTTATTCATCTAAAATGCTAAAACTCATTCTTTTTTTGTGCCTTTTCTTGAACTTGCTCATTTCTTTATAGGCTTCTTTTGATAGGTAACACCCTTTCTTTTGTACTAGTACCTTTTAATGATTATGTAGTTTATATAGGACATATCCATATTTTAGTAACGCATGCTTTGTTTGTTCTCTCTTTTAGGGTGTCGTTCATAAGCCACCTTGATGCAATGTTTAGAGGAAGATAACTTAGGATGAACATGTACTAGGAATATGGACTTCCAAGGATAGCTTGAGATGGCCAAGTTTCCCTCTACAACTGGTACGCTAAACAAGATAGCTTGTATGTTCTCATGTATGTCATGACACCTTTGTTGGATGAGGAATAATGTAAATGGATTATCTTGTATGATGTAACAATTAATTTCTTTGCTGGAATATTATCAAAATTCTTTATGTATCATACTTTTATAAAATACCATCCATAGTTTCCATCATACATGTTATTCTATTTGTATTTAGATGGATTTATTCCTCAATTAGTAATGATGGATCCCCTTCGGGTCCCACTACATACAAAGATACGAAGGACTCATATTGGAGCTCTAGAAATTTCTTTTATCACAATATCACATGTTGTGCTCATACATGTTTGAAGATTTCTTTGGGTGAAACATTCCTTGGTACATTGTCTATGGTTCCTTTAAGCTCACTAATTATTTCGGTTATTAATGATTCCTTCTCATGTTGTATCAAGCTCTTTTTCCCTTGGTCCCATATCTTTGCCTTCAACAAGATTTGTGTTGATTCTTTGTAGAAGGGGATGTTTGAATTCCATACATTACATATCAATTCATGATATTCCTTGCTTTCATGCCACACTGCATTCGTTTTGAACTAGAATTTTAACCTCTTGCGCTTCTTTCTTAGAGATAGATTAGGACATTATCAGAATTAATTCATGGGAGAATGATCATGATATTGTTCAACTTTTTTTATCCTTTTACTATTTTCCACTTCCCTGTCAAGCCGCTCCTAGGGCATGCCTTTTTTAAAATTATTCTTGATCATATGTCTCTCACATCCTCCAACTAGAATTTCTTTAAAATATTTTTGATGTCTTTCCAACTTTGGAGGATAGATTGATCACTACCAATCTTCTCTACTATTATAAAATAAACACTAAGATAACCCATTGTCACTCATGATTGGTTAATTGTAGGGGCCAATGATAATGATCCTATTAAACAACTACCTTCAGCTAGTACAACTCTTCTCAAATGGAAAATTGACAATGAAGTTGTCAAAATTTGTTCATATGCAATGGACATTGTCATCTTGTGGGATGTGGTCGATATGAACCTAACATATAAACAAGGGGAAGAATTGTGTCACAAAAGCTGACCTAAGGACCTTAGGAGGTTGTAAGATTGGTATATCATGAAACACATGTGTCTAGCATATTTAACAAATTAAAATTATGAATGAACTCAATCAATCTACATTAGTCTTTACATACATAAATTTCTATTAAATTGAAAGTTAGTATACATGATCTATTAAAGAAATATAACACTCTTAAAAATATTACCTTTCTATTTGGGGTCATATTGGTTTGTTATAACTTGGATGAAAAATAGCATAAGTCAAGAATCTTAATTAGTTACATTTGATTGGTCATGTATATGTTTGAAATCTAAGTTCTCTAGTTTTTATTAATATTTTCAAAATATAAATAGAACAATATTTTAAACTCCACATAATTCATTTGGAAAATAATTTGAATCGATGCCCATGATGCCTCTTTCTTGGGCTTATTTTCTCTCTCATCAAGTGGTGACTAGACAGATGAATAGAGAAGTATATTAGAAAAACATTTGAGAAATATCCACGATGTCTTACTTTATTGTCCCTATATTTGTCATGACTAGACATCAACCCTCGTATATGGTCAATACCCATTTTATTTGAACATAATTAAACATTGCACTTTAGATTTAACGATACGTGAAGCCACTAGTTTTATGACATTTGTATTGGGGGGAACAACCATTCCCTTCTAAGAGTAAGTTAGGCTAGCATCAAAATATTCATTTGTGTTGTGGAAGCATCTTTCTTTCTTTCCATGGAACAAGAAATAAAACTTTCTTACTTTTTAATGACTAATGTGCACTATCTAGTTTAAATATTATTTATCATTCCATTTTCCATATTTTTTATGGATCATAAGAGTTTGACCACATTTGGGTCATGTAATATTTAGAACCCACCTATTATTTCATGCCTTTAAACCAGATTAGTATTATTTTCAAAATAAAGTTAAATATATAGTTTGTTTTTATATTTGATCATACATATCACTTTAAAGTAAATAGTCAATACAATTTATATATTTTATTACTTTATATAAAAATGTTCCACTATATTTTTCATTTAACTCTATTTGTTGTTGTTTTGTTTGAATGTAATGAAACATATGTTGTTTGGTACATCATACATTGCTTTGAGATCATGTGCTCATATTATTTCAAACCACATATAGGGAAGTCCAATCCCTTCAAAATCTAAAAATTTCAAGCAATCATTCAAAACTCAATTTTTGTTCCTAGATAATGAGTTTTGTAAAAGTTTTGGATACACCAAAAAGATGAGCCTTCGTCAACTAGATCATATTACATTTTAGTCTATGCCCCATTTAGCAAAGTAATTGGAGAATGGTGGGGAGTAATTGACAATACATGGTGCAGGGTGATAACTATCAAAAGCTTTCACAAACACACAATAAACAATAACTTCAATTTACTTTTTTTTTCATCACTCTAGCATTTACCAAATTATCAATGTGTATTGGGGAAAATTTTCACAATGAGTGAGTGGAGATTAGTGATCAGCTACGGGAGAAAACACTTCTCCATACACTGCATTAGTCCCATTACATAAACATCATGATGAAGGTTGTATATGAGGAGAGAAGGGGTATAACATCACATGACTAGGCAAATAAATGTTCTCATTGTCATAAATAATAAATATTCAACATGAACTTGATAGTAAATAAATACAAATGCAAAGTAAAAGACGATGTACTTACCATTAATAAGAAGTAGTGTGCTACATACCTTCACCAGTAAGCTCACTCTTATTGTCTATGTAATTACCTATTTATGGAAAACACTTCTATTACTTGTTTGATTACTAATTAA
The DNA here is from genome assembly GCA_963693085.1 of Alisma plantago-aquatica. Taxonomy (NCBI): domain Eukaryota; kingdom Viridiplantae; phylum Streptophyta; class Magnoliopsida; order Alismatales; family Alismataceae; genus Alisma; species Alisma plantago-aquatica. The sequence continues at coordinate 1,066,372,477 of OY856411.1, read as the reverse complement.
TCCTATATGTGATACAACGAACATATGTCTCAGTAGATTAGGTCATTTTTTCATATGTTGCCTCCGGATGAAAAAAAAGCAATATAGTGGTCCCGACACCACCCTATACCCTCTCCTCCCCACTGTCCTCATTTTTTACATTTCAAGAGGAAGAGCCTTTCTTCTCCTAGTGTCAGTATCCTAATGATTAGGGTATGGAGTATTTCCTTGTGAGGATTTCAAGATCTCTAATTTAACTAATTTTCTTATAGTTATTTTTCTTGGTCTTTTGATCTTGTTAGGTTTATCACAATATAAAGTGATCCTCATTCTACAGTGTGATCTAGAAACACTTTTGGTTTCATCAAGGTATGCAGGATTGACGACTTCTTCCAGAAAGACTGCATATTCCAGGAACGGTTTTCAAAGGGTATGCATAAGAAGCAACCTTTATAGAATTTATCTCTCTAAAGAAGATTTTGTTGTTGTTGTAAATATGTATCATATAATATTGTTGTGATACTCATGAAATGCAATAACATTGTTCTCTACGACAAATAAAAGCATTAATGGATCTATTTCCCCTAAATTTTACATTGACTCTTAATAATTTTACATACATGGATATGCTCCCAACATTTGGTAATGTAATATCATGCCAACTTGATATTTTTTAATCAAATATTTGATTTTTTGACTATCCATTTCACTACAATATGTATACGGACTAGCTGACATGTTATGCAAAGATTTAACACCAAAAAATACCTTCTCACAACACATCATATTTTTTGCAATAAATGATCTGAATCAACTCTATCTTGCGATGACATACTTTGACTTGTTTAGTGAATGTATTGTTGATTTTGTGTGTTTGGGTTAATGAACTCATGTTCAATATAGATGCAGACTGACACATTGAGATGTAGTTCATAAATCTGATTGTAGAACACTTCGAGCATGGCCATATGATCCCATAGTCATTTTAAAGTTGATACTTTCCATATTATACCTATTTCTAAAAAAGTTATAGAAACATGCATACCATAAAAATGTGTCATATTAAAATTATCACTTGTTTTTAACTACTTTTAATACTTTGATACCTTTCACAAGTAAAAAATCTATATCAGTCATGTGGATATTATGACAAGTTTTCTTTCTCCAAAAGATTAGGTACTTGCTAAATGTTTCAAAAGTAATCCATGATGAATAAATTGGTATATTGACATAAGTTATGTTGCTTACTCTGTTCAGTTAATGATGTAAATATCCCAGTTTTTAAAACATCATCATGTCTTTTTTTATCCTTTTTTAACATCTATACGATTGAATATTTACACTTGTTCATGGTTGTATTGATTTAACATTCTTCATGTTCTTCAAGTGAAACTTTGGGATGACCTCTATATACCTTGAGAAAGGGATATTTTCTAGTTTTCTTTGTTTTGTTTGTTGTGTTGCAAGAAAATGAACGCATTTTCTCCATAGCTGCAACTTTGTTTTCTATATATACACAATTGTCTCAGCTAAATCCACTATCATAGTGAAACTATAATTTTTAGGTGTTGATTTATAAATATCAAATCACAACCTTATGTGCATGATATAACTATGTCCATCTTGTGCTTAATGTTTCATGAATAACAAATATATGCTCTAGTTTTATCCATAAGTTTTATTTCTTACTTGAAATTTTATCTAGGCTCTAGTCTAGTATGTCTTAAGGTAAAATAAGGTATTTTCTTATAAACAAATTACATAATATGCATTCCTAATATGAAATATACACTTATATGAGATATTGCACAACATTACATCATGAATTATATATGTGATCTTCATCTTAGTGATAAGTTATGAACTTAGTGATAACCTTAATGTAACTTTCTTTAAATAAACTTTGATTTTGAACCAAGTGAAACCTAACATTTTATCTTGTTGAAAATTGTATTTTTTTCTACTTTGTAAAATAATTTATATGATAGATAGTTGTTCTATATTTTTTTGATAAAGACACACTTGGGAAAAATTCACAAGATACTTACTTTTGGTGTACCTTAATTTTTTATCAGATCACAAGTCATGAACCTCAATAACTGGGAATTTAACTCTTATCCTACCTTATAGGAAACATGTATCTATATAAAAGGCCTATAGAAAATTTGTCATATTCCCTTATTTATGGAAGGCTAAATTATTCTCATGTGTATATAAGGACCACGGTTTCCCAAGGGAGTAGCACTAACAAGGATACAAAATCCAAAAATGATACTATCCTCTTTGTTTGTATGGTTAATGTTACGCTATATGTTTAGGTGGGAATTCTATAATGCTCTAGACACTTGAGTATATATTTACCTTTGAGAGGTTCTAAATGTCATAACAAACTTCATTGTTTTTATTGCTTGATTAAAAGACTATCTATGAGTTATAATTTCCTAACATGATTCTTATTGAAGGTAAAATATTATTATTGTGTGATTTTCTTGGGCACATGTAAAGTATCATGTACATAATTTAGGTTTATCCTTCTAATACACACCACATAATACTAAAATCATTTCAGCAACTAGATTAGTACCAAAGACATTGTTGAGTGCTATTTAAAGTTTATGATTACCTTTAGTTGATTTATATAGTATTAGTCTATTTTGATGAACAATCTTCACTTCTTTTTCTAAGTGTGACACTTCAAACTTTAGTTTCCTTTACTTGAATAGATCTTATATGAACAAATGTAGAAAAATATAAACCATATAATCCATAAAATCTAGTTTTGTCTAGGAATTCATTGCGAACAAACGGAATTCATATGAGATTCTTTTCATCTTATACCATCCTTAACTTTTGTATAATAAAATATTAATGCATTTATGAGAACCTATAATATCCATAACATTAGAAATTAAGGTCATAATTTTTGGATATAGGCTTCTACAATACCATTATTTTAGGACATTATATCCTCTCAAGATTTACTATTGTTGTTAATTAGCTAGAGACTTTTCCCAAACATATCAAAATCTGAGGTTATATAATAAAAATAGTGATTTATTTAGATTTTAGTTTATATTAAAGAAATTCATAATCTACCTATGAAAACTAGACTATATGTGAAGTTCGATTAAGTTCAAATTTGTAGAACAACAATAAGTAACATCTTTAGTTGTTGTTCATGTTATAATATTAAGCCTTAAAACACATTAAGATGTCTAAAATATGCCAAAATGAAAATAATGTAATCTATTTTTTAGGATTTCTCATGATTTGTAGAACATATTTCATTATGGGTTTCTACATACATTAAATTTTCTTATTAATTATTATATGGAATCTAGTAATGAAAATAATTTTTTTAAAATTAACATTTTATGTGTGAGAAATAAGGATTAGATTCTTCTTGTTTATTCCAATTTTATTCATTTTGAAGACATATGTGGGAATCTATCTTTTAATGGTAGTGGTGATCATATAAATTTATGCTCATAATCATGGGAAATTTGACATATTATGCAAATTTTCTTTGTTGTATACTACTTATGTTCTATGATTGTAAGCATGTCACTAGATGGTTATGGCTCATGCTACATGATTTTCTAATTATTGGATGATGTTAAAGGATGTATATGTGACCATTGTGTGGATACTATATATTTGATGAATCCATGAAAACTATGAGATACAAATCAACCATGAAAGTTCATATGTCTTACTCACATTTCTATCACTAATTGACATCTAGGTTTCATCTATATATTTTTGTTATAAAACTTGACAAATCATTTATCTAAGATGTTGAAATATAATAATGATACAAATATGTAAGGCATTTCATATATATGTTTTCCCTTCAATATTTTGTTAAGAATATATGTTCAACATATCATTTTCCCCTTAGTGCAATCCATCACGAAATATAGTTCTCTTGAGTGTTGTAATTAGTTTATCAAAGTCATGAGTATTTCACATTATTAAGTTAACACAAAGGAAATCCTAGCTCACTAAATAAGACATTTTTATTAAAGATTAAATGGTACATTTAAGTGGTTTATGTTTTCTAGTGGAAGAAATACATAAAATTTATATTCAATGTTCTTCCAAATGTCATTGCTGCTTTGGTATTTTTCCAACAAAGGCATTTTTTTCTTAGAATGGGGTCTACACAATATGTTTGGTAGGGTAACACACATTTGACTCTTGGATGTTTCTATTATGGAAGTGTAACATGATTTCTATGTAAATTAGAATTGGACATTCTCACTAGAGAATGTCAATAGTAGCAAGATACTTATGTTAAAAACTATAGCTAAACTAATATTTTTATTTCAATATTAGTTAAGTTTTAATTATTATGTGGAAGAGTGTTAGATGTTTTATCATTGATTCCAAACTACTCATAGTTTTTGTAATCAAACTAATATAATGATATTATATTTCCTTTATCATAAAATATATTGTTATGTAATCTTATGTATTGTATTGTTTCTATGTTTATAAAAATACCAAGCCACTCAATATTGTTCTCTAGTGTAATTTTCTCCAATTCCTTCTTTGGATTGTATATTTCATGTCATCTATTGGTTTTACTCTTCGAATCTGTTTATTAATCTTTCATTGTATTTGGGTTATTTGCACATAATTATTTATATCTATTCATTTATATGTTTTTTCAAGATCATACATCAAGATATTTAACTAGCGTGAATGATTATATTTGTCTGGTCAGATGGTAGGAGAGTGAGTGTCTCTAGCAGTCTTTTCTAGAAGGGAAAAACCATTATTCCTAGGAATAAAGATGATTTTCATATTAATTACCTCTTTATGCATAAATACAAGATGTAATATTAGAAAAGAACACCTCCAAAGATATTGTTCTGCCTTCACATGTGAACCTTGCCACTTCTATTTTACATCTTGTAGTTCTACTCAAATTAGTGCTACTAGTTGGTACCCACATTTCATATGACAATCTTTGTCTTCAATGATGCAAAGGGTTGACGAATAGATTTTTGAAAATCTCATGAAAATGAACAATGGAACCTCTTTTAATGATAATAATCTTCTCACTAACCTCCCTCCACAAACATGTTCTTTTTTTCCTAGATGTTTTCTTGAGTTCTTCTTCATAACAAATCCAATCTACATGTAGTATTTCCTAAATAACAACTCATCTCCAATGTATGTCATCTTTTGATAATTTGCTTTGTTTCCCTTTTTCTTTTCTTTCCTACTTTTTTATTAAGCATAATTTAAAATAAATTATCACAAAAATCCTATTTTCAATCATGTTTATTTTGGGCATCTCGTCCTTCCATTCAGCCAAACTTGATAATGTGGATGTTGAGTTGCCCACCTCCCCAATTCTTTAATCATATACCAATAAATTTCACATATAATATTCCCAAAGATGTGATGTTGTAGGGGGAGATAAAGGGAGAGTATTTATCTAGTATATTCCTTTTCCTTTGTGTATGGACATAATAATTGTTAGGTTTGTTTGGCAGGGTGAAGTTAGACTCCGAAGTGTATTTTGAGGAATAAGAAGACTACAAGTTTCAATTACAAACTAAAGATATTTTGTTTGGTTATACTTCATTTCAAATGTGGGGTTTATGTTTCTTGCATTTGGTTAGATGTATTGGTATATGGACAATGAAAGTATCATTTTCTTGATCATGAGGGTTAATCTTTCAACATGAAAAGACATATATTCTTGTTCGAACAAAAATAAAGATAATAACAAAACTTAACAACTTGGAAACCTTAGTTGAAATATCATGGAGGTCAAAAGGAGGAGAAGGTCTGTGTGTCTAGGACAGTTGGGGGAAGTATATGGGGCTGAAGTAGGATGGAGAATTGGGAGTGGTTAAGGTTGGGTGATCTACTAGACATGTTTGATGAAGGTGACATGGATGGTTCTAGATGAGGATCAGTTTGTACAAGGAATTATGCGTAGGATGGTTGGATTATGGGGAAACACACTTGGTTCCTTAGGAGAGTAAAGTTAACCTTAATTTATTGGAAGAGTTATTGATGTGTTTTTCTTGGTTTATCTGATGGTGTACACGGGGTTGGATTCATATTGGTTGGTTGGATGGAGTGGACATTGGATGCAAAGGATGGTGAGGGAGGGATTTGTGGTTTATTATGGTGACTAAAGTGTACAATCAAAGAGTGTGGATGTTGGGCCTACAAAGGTCATTACTACAGTTAGAGGGCATCTCATTGCTATTTGATATGAGCTTCAAATTATCCTTAGATAGGGATAAGTTAATTTGGACTTTGTGTAAATATTTTCTTCTCACATTGGACAAATATGGAGGTCTGAGATAAATGGTATAAGGATGGATATTTAAACTAATAGAAGGACTTGTAGTGAGTGTGTCATAGATTCTTTCCTTTGAAGGTGGCATATATTTACTTAAACGTGAGGTGGATAGCGGTTTTAGGTGGATATAAGTTTTTGCTCGTAGTAGGGTGAAGGGTTTTGGTGTCCATTCAAAATCTACATGTGAGTGTTGTATGGAGGGAGGGGAAGAGATTTTGACTATATTTTTCTAAAGCGAAGGTGGTAGTAAATGTTAGGATAAATAATGATTACTTGTTGGATGTTAGGGAGATATCTCATAAAGGAGTATGGGGTAATATTAAATGTTTGGTAAATAAAAGTAGCTCTACATGGTGTGTAGTGATGAGTGGGATTTATCTCAGATCGCACTTGTATGTAGGGTAGGATGGTGACTTTCAAGGTGTAGATGAGTGCATGGTTTCTTGGGAGAACTTGTATTCAAGGGGAATTTTTTATTATGATGCTCCATTAGATAAGTGATCAATAATGGAGGAGGAGTTAGGGAGGGTGAGGCTATTTTCAAAGGAGATGGGATTAGGAATTTTATTTTTGAAGTGACTAGGTAGGTCAAGCCATGGGTAGAGAGGTAAAATTGAATACTAGAGATGTGTTGTGGATGTCAAATTGTGGGTGGGGTGTTTCTTAGAGATGCATGAGGAAGGGAGTTTTTTTGGTTATAGAAGTCCTCATGGGGCAATGATGGGTTAAATAACAAATTGGAGGAACTTGAGTTGAGGATCACCCTTTGTTTTGGGAATGGAAATTTACCTTGATTTGAAGCATGAACTATATCCATCCATAGATAAGATAGATGACATGAACATTAATTTGTGGTAAATGGTCCTATTTCCACCCCTTTCATTATGTATATGAGGATCCTATTAGTTTGAGAAATTCTCTAGTGTAGATCTCAATCTTCTTATTACATGTTCAAATAATATAACTTTATGGCTATGGACCTAGTAGAGTATGACATTGGTTGGAGACCATATACATTTATCAAGCATGGAAGATATGCCTTCATCGGGAAGAGGCATTTATAAATTTTACTAGTTTGGTCTAGCCTATTTGTGTAGGACTTAAACAAAAAATATAAAATTGTAGTTTGGTAGATGTTTCTTATTTAGAAAGGATAAAATAGATAAAGATCTAATGGTAGGACCGTAAGGTGACCTTCTTTGCCCTATAGGACTGGGATGACTCCATTCACTCTTTTAGATAAGAATGAATGCATAAAATCTCTAAGAGAAATGTTGTTTTTTTGGAAAATGGTAAATATATTGCCAAAAAGAAAGGGTAGCTATGCTACGCTATACATCATACAAAAAGGTGAGTGTATACGAGGTGTGTATCCTACAAAAAAAACCAGTATAACCTAGCTGTGGGATTTAATCCCCTACTCAGGGTATTGATGGTCATTACAACGTTAGTGATATCTAATTTAACAAAATGGAAAATGTCCTTGGTATAAACACGGCCGTGCACCACCATATTATGGGCTTTCCAAATATTGAAATAGATATTCGTGCAACACAGACCCGCGAGCCTCTCCTCCTCTTTGTTCTTGGCTTTCCTCCTCACCAATTCGAGTGTATCCATTAAGTTGTCGGAGATAAGATGCCCCCATCCGTTCTTTAACCAAAACAGCACCCAGACCTAACGAGCCTTCAGGAAAGTATGGAAAAGATGATGGTTGGACTCCTCATCACAAAATGGACATTTTGGGTTAACCTGCAAGCCCCAATTAGCGCGTTTGTCCCTAGTTAGGTGTTTCCCAAGTATTGCCTTATAGCAGGTGACACTCCATTTGGGAATATGGCCTTTCCCCCACAACAGATTGAACCAGGGGACCTGTTTGCTCGTATCCATTTGGATCCACGATTTCAGTTGGCTCACCAGCGCAAAGAAATCGTCACTACCCGCACAATACTGATGCCCAACAACATTCCACGCCTTAACAACAGCACCCCAAACTCGTGAGGAATGAGGCTGATCTGCAAGCATGCCACCGTATCACAATCTCATCAAGCTCGCCCAAATCCCCTCTTTGTCAGTTAGGAATCTGTGTACCCTGCGTAGGTTCCCTTCCACAGCAATGTCTTCGACTTTCTTCATGTTCAGTCCTCCTACTTTGAATGATTTAGTCATAGTGTCCCAGGCGAAGCCCCTTGCCTTACCACTTCAAGTTGCCTTACCACTCTAAAAGAAATTTTGAGTCAACTAAACCACATCACAAAATTGAGCAGTACAAATTCCAAGATTTAACCTTTATAGGGAAACAAGTAGGAGTGCAACTCTTTGGACCACGCCGATTACAACATTCTAAACACAAACATTTTCAAAAAATATAAAGATGAAACTCTATGTTGTAATAATACAACATAAAAACATGAAGCTTTGTCTTTAGTCCATTAATACCAAAATAATATTGTAATATTTTTAACCCAATGTGTGATATCATGATTCTATTGCATCATGCATTACTAGATAGGTAAATCAGATGATGTAATTTCGTCATAATTAAGGTTTCATATGAGAATTGTGTTTTATATGGATACTCTTATATCTTCACATTAGTGGAGGGTGTTCACATATGTCCATATGAATTTTGGCATGCAGTTTAAGTATATAGTAGAGTTGAAACCAGGTTTAGATCAATTTTAAGATTGTTTATATTTCATGATTTTTAAGAAGTTTATTCATGAAGCTGACATGTATTATGGAATGAGAGAAACCCAAGATCATGCATATGTTCTAATACACATACAAGTAGATAATAGGAAAAACTCATCAAAAGTTCATTCATGTTGAGATGAATTTTTCATTTTGAAGCTTTGTAAATAGTGGAACATGGGTTGGTTTAAGAGTAGATAGATGGCCACTATGTAATCATATGTACATTGTCAAACACTTTTTTATAATTATTTCTGATAGGAGTACAATCGTTGCATCACACATGTAAATATATACATTGATGATACTCAGTATCTATCCTTAATGTCCCAATGGTTCAAGTTAAAACCTTTACCACAACCTACATCATCTATAGCTACTGAGCTACTCCAAAAAAATTGAGCTACATTTTTAGTATTATTGTAGCTGGATTCCAGCATTTGTACAAAATAAACCATCAAAATCCATTACATTTGAGATAGATGTGTGGGGGAGTGTCAGATATCATAACTTTGCTAACTATTTTTATAAATAGTGAGGTATCATTAACACTAATGAGACTGACACCTGTTTGGTTTCTCACATGTGACCTTAAGGAAATAATTATAATATGAAAACACAAAAAATTAGAAGTATGGATCGGGAAGTAGACATCTAGAATTCAAATTTATCTCTTGAATTAATTTAAGATGTTTATTTGATGCAGTATCTACACAAATATACTATATTCAATAAGAAAACACAAATATGACAGTTGAAACTTATTCATATACATAATATGCTAAGAGATAAAATAACCCACTTGTTGTTCTACATAAAACTCAAACTAACATGACAACCATGAGCATATAAACTCAAGCTTTATGGTTGGGGATAGAGGTGATGATTAAATGCAGTATGTATCAATTAAGATTGTTTCACGATTTATCCTATCTACTGAACTACGCCCATTGGACACAAAAAGTGTTTGTGTAACATCCAAAAAGTATATAGTTATTACCTTTAATAAGCTTAATGATAAATATATCCTAATCAGGATTTAGTGAACTTTTTGTGGGTGCTAAAGTGGAATCTAGTTGGTTAACTAGATAATAAAAGGTAAACTAGACATGTACCTTGAATACATGTATACTATTTTTGAAATATTTTACATAGATAAAAAACACCAAACAATGTTATTTATGAAATTTCATTAACATATTTACTTTGACCAAAAAATATGAATGATAGGGCCATTTAGGCAATTTATCATACATCATCTAAATTTAAAGATAGTTTGTGTCATTATATAAAGACAACCATTTGCATAGTTTAAAAAATTTTGAGTTCGTTTATTGTGGAAACTAGGTGAGAGTTTATAGTGAAGTTGAATGAAATTATCATGGATTTGATATATATATATGTATATATATATATATGTATATATATATATATATATATATATATATAAGGTTTGATGTTTAGGGAACATATACTAAAAACTTGAGATCTTATTTGGTTGCAAGTAGAAAATAAATACTTTTCCAACAAAGTATTAAATAGATATTTTTTGTGGTTTCATGGTAGTTTAAAAGGTGATACATGATTTACTTTCCTTCCATTTGAGACATCTAACAATTATTTGGTTGTAGAATTATTCTTTGTTCTTATTAATAAATATAGGAATAGGGGAAAGGGGAGAAATGAAAATTACATATAGTCATTTCAATAATTTCACTACTTAAATTGACAACAAAAAGTGGCCACTTACGTCAAACACATTAATTCTGGGTTTATTCAAGGAGTTATCCTTAACTATTTGGAAGGGGTTAAACTGACACTTTAGAGGGTTTTGAAAATAAATGAAGAAGTACAATTACTGCTAATATTTAGTGATTTTGGAGAATATTTATAGATGTCATAAGGATTTTAGAAAAAGAGTACAAATTAGGGTATAATGAGGTTTGAATAGATGGTAGAAGATTTTATTGTAAATCAAAGGTCGTTCTTTCCTCCTCATCCTATTAATAGGTGGTATATTTATATGAATTTCACACCCAAAGTCCTATCGGTTATAGGGAAGGGATAGAAAATGAGATATAATGGGGAGGGGGGAGGAATTGGACACAATGATTTTGCTTTGAGCCTTATCAATAGGCACATAGGGAAATAGAGCATCAAGATTATTTTATCCATTATTCTTCTCAGGATTTAAAGAGGTTTATATTTGTGGGATGTCATCTTAGTATGGATCCTATTGTATATTAGTAAGTATTATTTTCCTCACGAGGATCCATATATCCTAATTTTTGATGTTTGGACGTGTTTCTTTCCTTAAGCGGGTTCTCTGATGATTATGTGTGATTATTATTTATGCCATTTCCAATCATTAAACATGGAATTATGATCAACTTCCATGTTTGTTTATTTATTTAGTGAAGCGAAATTCACTACAAGCTGGTGCTAGATAAATGGTACACTTGAAAACTAGATAAAGCTCGCATATTATTATGTTTACAATGTAAGATCAAGGAACCCGATCCATAATATTTTTCATATGAGTAATAAGTGAAGATAGAACACATTTTGATATGTGGTATGGATTGTATCGTTCTTCTAATTACACGATACCAAAATTACGTGTGAGTGTGAAGTGTCCAATGGATTTAGATTTTATTTCTTAGCTCTATATCAACCTATAGAATGACCTTCGTTTCCAAAAGGTTTGTTTTATGTGACAAGAATTGATGGGGGGTTGTAGAGGGAATGTTATGAGAGACAAATTATTTGTGAACTTGTCTCACCTTTTCTCATGCATGTGATATGGAACATTTTTACTCGTAAAGTGGTAACATGAGTATGATTATAGATGAACCACCTTCAATATATGCATATAGCATATGCCATGAGACATATAAAAGAGTTGACACTAATATGCCTAAGACATATAGTTAGTCAAACATATACCATTAGTGAGTAGTTCTAAAATCCATGCCAAGGTTAGATCATAGGGTAATGATATACATACATCAACTATGACAAATGATCCGTGCAAATCAAATGAGTATTTGATATATGCGATTAAGATAGAACCTTCCCCACTCTCTCGCAGTCTATGGTAGAGGGCAGATTCAATGAGGGCAGTACCATGTGATTCAAAACTGGTCTTTTCACTGGGGACTAGCAAAATTCATCAACTACATTATCCCTCACTGGTACGAATGTATGATATATGTTGTTAGTAGTAGGAGTGCAAAATATTCATTGCATGCACTATGGACCTTTATGATTTGTTTTCCATCCTCTAATGTTTAGACCTTGAATTTGATAGTGGTGTCTCATGCATCCTTAATTGTTTTGGTTAATTCATGTGGTTATTTTATTCATCTCGTCCCCTCTAGCACACAAATTCAAAAAAGGACTACAAGACATTGAATTACTAATTACAAAATTAAATATGATAGTACTACTATCATTGCAATCATAAGAGAGGATACTAGTCATCTCTTCAGGAGGTCTCGCGTTAACATGAGGACCATGGAAGATTTGAATCGATATTTAGCTAGTAGTCAGCCACCTAGTTACTTTCCCTATTATCAAACTTGACTTGAAAATTCCTCTTCATATTCTTTTTTAAGCATAACATTTCTCTAGCACACTTTTGGTTGTTCTAGATATCCTCCTTTATCATCTTCAATGCCAATGTGCTATCTTATTCAAAAATCACTTTAACAAGATGATGATCATTTGCCATGCTAACTATTAAGTTAATAGCCAAAATATTAACTACTAGTGTATTAGTTGTGTCTATGCTACATCCTTTTTCTTGAAACCTTGATTGTAGTAGTCAAGAAATATGAATCTTTTTTGTTTCATGTTAGAGGATTTATATGACTAGTTTGCCTTTGATATTGGTAAACCCTAGGCTAGTAACTCCATCATTTGATTGGTAACGTGGATGAAATTTCTATAAAGAGGGTAGAGTTAGAATGGCAACAAAATTTGATGTTATTTCTTCAAATATGTAAAATGAGAAAAGATCCTAAGTTGGATCTCAATGATGTGAATGGTTTCATATGTCAATTTTGGACATCTCAATGATGTGAACAATATCATATGTTGGTTTTGGGATCATTTGTGCCATCTGAACTACTAATGGTCAAATCATATATGTACCATGGGAACAAGTATAATATCATTCTCTTATTCAATATTGGTAATAAAATACCCTTTTAATAGAAACTATGATTTTTTTGCCTTATTTTTGTTTTAATAGAATGGGGGTGCTTATGTTTAATAGTCATAGAGGACTTGGTGGCTTGAGTTCCAACAAGTTTGGAGTTTGTTTGTAATGGAAACTAGAAATATATGATATTGAGGTATGTTGGAATTATATGAAAATTCGAGTATCTACATGCCTAAAAATAGAGGGGGAGAGAGAGAGAGATTTACACTAGGATACACTCGAGTATAATGGTGGAAATGTACACTCATGTTACTTTTTATCGCCCAACCACATATTGAGAATCCAACTGATGTTCTTCTAAATATCCTTTGAACATGACAAATATAAAAATTAAGCTCATTTAACACTTAAGAGTCATTAATCTAAAAGTAAAAATACCATGCATATGAAAATATTATGTGCAACAATTTTGTTGTACTCAAATGAGTACCTTACAAGCATCCAAATTAGCTCAAATTTTTTGTGCATTTTGAATTGTTATAATAGTGCATATACATAGTTTGGATTTTTCAAAAAGTTGGTCTTGATATGTAAAACTATTTCTATCTATGACATGATCTACACACTCGAGTGTAGTCTAGCCTGACTACATATATGTGTGTAAAAATGATGTTTATGACATATCTTCCAAATTAGAGCTCAAATTAATTTATTTATAAAAAAAGTGATTAGTCATTATTTTTTACCTATTAAAATACAATTACTACAAATGTTGGATTTAGTTGTATTTTTTCTAAATATATATGTCATGTCACTTCAATGAGTTTCTACAATTTATTGGTGAATTTATGGTTAATTCGTTTTGAGGAATGTAGTAATTAAAAATTAGGATAGGAAAATTATTTGAAGTGTTTAAAAAATTTAAATTACTTGACTTGATTATTGAAAGTGGCCACCCAACTCAGACATGGTTACATCAAGAAATATTCAATGATTTTGTTAACAATGAAAAAGGAGTTAAACTATGATGTTATAAGGTTTAGCACTAATAATGAATTTCTAACTTGGGGAGAAGTTTTGGGGAGTTTGAAATTTTCTCAACTGGTGAAAAAAGTTGGCTAGATTATTGCCACTTAAGGTGTGATGATGTTTGTATAGGAGGGAGGAGCATTTAAGAGAAACTTGAGGTCACTCTTCCTCATCATCATCTAAAAAAACACGTGTTAGAGTTATGGGAATTTTATTCACCCGAACCCCTATTAATTTACACATAGAGTGGAGGCATAGAGCAAGAACATGAAAAGCCAGCAGTTCATGATTCTTCTTAGTAGCCGAACACCTTGTGTGAGTGTAATGTCATCTTAGGATGAATCATATTATCATTATATTTGTTTTTGTTTCCGCATGATGAACAATGTACCTCATTTTTTTTTATAACGAGGAACCCCTCCCGGGATCAGCCACTTTGGACCCCACCCAGCCAAGGGTAAACTCCGGAACCAACCGCGTACTTGGGGGCACCGCAGCGCGCTCAGTAACGTGTTTCGGTATTGTTAGACATATTTCTTTCTTTAGTTTGGTTGCTCTTATGATTGTACGTGATTATCTTTTGTTGTAAGGTTATTATACTTCACTTATGCATTGATTTATATGTAATGTAAATGGGTGGATCAACGTTGCAGTACTAATTTATTGCTTTCACTTGATTTAGAAACTCTGGTGAGAACTATAGATTCATAAACACCACCAAATTAAATTACTAATTTTACTAAATTAAAAAAACTTATGAGAATTTGAGACTCATAAACACCACAAAACATCACAAGATCAAATTATTTGTTTATTATTTGTGAATTTTAAGGAAATCATATTTCATTGTACCAAAATAAGGATTTATTTGGTAGGGTGTGGTCATATGACAAAGTGCAAAAGATTGAAAGTCAAAAGATTATAAGTATGGATTCTAACCTAAACATGTAGTGTTGTAGTGGATGTAGTTTATCTCTTGAATCATATATGTTATTGTTTGGTTAACTTTAAGATCTGACTTAGTTTAGTAAAAGTATTGGCAAATTATTTGATATTTATGGATATTTACGCTACTATTTATGTGAAGATAGGTATACTAGAGCTGGATCTTATTTTATATGTACTCCGTAACTTTTCAAGAAAGAAAATGTACCTAATATGTTAATATGTAGATATAATCAACTCTTTCTCTGCATGAAATGTGAACCAACATATGACAACCATGAGCATGAATTTTAAGATCAATGGTGTGCGGGTGACAGAGGAAGAGAAAGAATATTGACGTGTAAGTGAAAAGATGAACCGGTTTAAGAAAAGTTCCACGTTAGCTACATTTAACGGAGTTATGCCTGACGGTGGCTGAACAAACACAGTACCAATTCATCGATTTTACATGATTAAGGGACCCATGAGTATAATTCCATAGTACCACCAGACATCTTGAAGTCAAACGAATTGTAAAGTAGAAATGCTTCAAATCAATAGTACAGAAAGGGTTCTACATCATGCCAAACTAGTTTTTGCTTACATATTAAAAATTATCCTCTAGACTAATTATATTCATTTTGTTTATGAGGAAAAGTTCCAAGTTTTCCATATTAAAATTATCTAATATAGATTCATATAAAAGTTTACTTATGATACAGATTCAAGATTTGAGAAGGTCAACATAGATAATGTCAAATAATTTATCAATAGACAAATTGTATTATATACTAATATTTGTCCAGGAATTTAGCCACTTCTGCTATGGCTGGACGAAGAACGTCCGAGTGCCATGCCTCCTCAACTTCTTCCTTCACTTTCCCCTGGAGCTTTCGAACAATGGCCTCTGTGGCATCCAGTCGTAATATCTTGTACCCAATCCTCGAACGCAGCATCTTTATTTTCTCGATTTGCCTCCTCGCTAACACTCGGGTGTTGTATTTCATTTCGTCGACTGCTGCCTCACACGCCGACTTCTCCTCGGTGCTTAATGATTTTCCGGAAATTAATGCAGCCGGTGTCATTGGATATTTACAGAAAAATTTATCAAATTCGGGTACGCCAATGGACTTATCCAATCCCTTATAATCATAGCCTACCATCGTTCTCTTCTCATTGTAGTGTCTTGCTAACTCGATCACCACTCCCCTGGCAATCATGTCGTCAACCCTCTTATCAATATACTCTTCAAGGACACTCAATTTTGCGTCTACCCAGAGCATGCAACACTTGTATCTAAGATGACGGCTGAGATTCTCTTGCACCACCACCTCATTATCCATTCCGAATATGTCATATCCCTCCTTGTGTTCGGCTGCTAAGAGTGCATGCACATAGGAGTTCGACCCTCCAACCACAACAGGTGTTTTGCCACGTTCCCAAATATCGGAGATGGTTTCAGATGCGAGCAACCGAAACCTGGACGCTGTGATCTCCTCATTGTCTGCCAGAATGAAATTACTATGAAGATGATGTGGTATGCCCCTCCGCTCTTCTACAGGCAACTTGTTAGTGGTGATATCTAGCCCATGATAGAATTGCATCTTGTCGGAGTTTATAATCTCAATGGGGAACCTCGTGCCGATGTCAATCGACAGTTTCGACTTGCCAGTTGCAGTGGCACCCAAGATCACCACAACGCCGTGGTCTTCTCTTGGCTCTTCTATTAACTTCTTCACAGTAGCTTGCGTTGTGCGGCAGGCACGGTGACTCATGGTTGCCTTGATAGTGCATCTATGTATAAGAGTTTTCTGTAATGCAAATCACGATATTAGTAATAGGTACTTCTACTATATGTACGAATACGAAAAACGATAGTCATAAATAAAAAAAGATAATAAGTTACGATGGCATATCTTTCTTAAAGAACAAAGTATAATAGTCGAAAACTTTCCCTACTTCAGACATGGTAGAAAATGTCAAGTAGTCAACAACTATAGTAGAGTTGCTTCAAACATCACAATCACTTGAAATTAAATATTGCTTACATATTTTCAGTTGGATGTAATGTGTACTGAGAAAATTATTTGCGGTTTGCCAAACAGAATATATGGTCATGTGATACACAAATCAACTAATTTTACCAGTGCGAAGTAATTGTGTTTATTCGGACGTTGTCAGATAAAAATAGACATGCCTTGATTAACTCTTGATGGCTTAATAAGGAGAGATGTGAAGGCTGTATATTTCAGTGAGAGCATCAACCAAAAAATATAATTGAAATAGACAATAAGGATCCATGCATCTGACCCCAACATGATTAGGATTAAGACATATATGATGAAATGATGATAAATATGCATCTTAGTACTTAATCTAGTAATAAAATATTTGGACTTAAATCAAAAGGTGACCTCTTAAAAAGATCAGAGCTTGTGAAACATAAATCAAACATGGGGAGAAGAGTTATGTTTTATGTTTTTGTCAATTAAGACCGCTTCTTTAATTACATGATACCCATTTTGTGCATAGTAGACGTTAGAAACCAATGTATAAAAGGATAAATTAGTTCTGAAAATTTGATTCAAGAAAATGAGATAGTTATCATTTTCCATATACATATAAGCATATAAAAACGTATATTATATATACATACATACATATATAATGTATATATTTAATGGTAACACATTTTTATCATAAATCAATTAGCATCGAGAAACTTTGTGTTCCTGAAACTACATCAAGGTCACCTCAAGTGGTACAGAGACATAAAGCACTGATTGATCAGTGGGTCATCCGTACATATTTTAAATTGGGGTAAAGGAGGGCCGAGACAAGTTATGAGCTGAAATTGGTGACTAAATCTTAGGTTCATTAATACCAAGCTACATATGGACCTCTCTATTATAGAGTATATAAATAATGTCATTAGCTACAAGGTATGTTTTTGATAACATTAGTATTTACAAAGCATTTAGGAACACTACTCTGGTGAATCATTGATTTAGCTGCAAACAATCTATAATGAAAGTAGGGAAAAAAAATTCGAGATGGGTGCCAATGATAGCCTGCGAGGTTTATTGGCACATTCGAACCAAAAGCTTTGAAGCAGCTTGGTTATGTAGGAATAGAAAAGCGAACCCAAGCATTTCCTATGTATCAACACATTTGTGATAGACGACTTAAAGATTTGGCTAATTGCAACATAACAAGATAATGTAGATTTGACGCCTCCATTGGGCAGACAAAACAGTCATTCTAACTAGACCGTCTCATATGATCATAAACATAATCACCTACTCACTACAAGTTCATTCGATTATAGAGAAAGAATATATAAGTGAAGTCTTTCTTTTAGTTTACACCTTGAAATTTATTCAACTTTTTCCTCAGTATGCAAGGAAAAACTCTAGAGAATACAATTGTGGTGTCCAACCATATACAAAAATGGAACAACCTACAAGATCCTTCTACAACTCGTTAACTCACCAAAAATTTTAAGACAAAATCCTAAAAAAAAAAACATAAAGAAAAACCCTATACAAGCTTGTATCTCTATCTATATCTTTGTATGGGTATTTATGTCGCCATTGACGAGCTTGATTCTTGATATATAGCAGACATATGAATCGGTATACAGCCCAGATAATACAAAGGAAGTCCATATTTAAAATTTGGAATAAGTTTAATAACAACACTCTATCTTTGTGTGAACAGTACTATCAACGATGTGAACCCCCCTGCGTCTCCCACATCATGTGCACGGAGTCACTTCTCGTACTCCAAGTGCATCATCCAGTCACTTCTCCCACAAACCTCTTCCCATTCTATCCCCTCATGGAATTATATTCTACCTTACAACCACTTCCCTTTAACTGGATTTACCTTCTCTCCTCTATCCTTAACCAAATTTGGTCATACACTCAGTAAATTCTGAAATCACCCCTTCACAATTATCCTCGAGCCTTTCATCTGCTTTTCGCTGCTTGCCCTCCCAGATCCTGTCGATTTCCTCTACACCACCACCGCCCATGGATGAAATCATCCATCAACTTTCTCCTCTGGCACAATCTAGGCAGTCATTCTCTAAAGTAACAATGTGATTTCTACGACTGTACATAGGTGATCCTGCATCCAGACCCCTTAAAGCTAAAGTAGATCCATCTGTCTAAATTAGCATCAACCTCTTCACATGCCAAAACCATGATGCATGCCGACTTCAACCTCTTTGATCCAGTTTCGCTTAGGGAAAGGACATTCTCTCCTTACCAATAAAGATCACGATCGAAACTGCGTAGTTTGAACTAACTTAACACCCTAGATTTTCAAACAAAAAAAAGAT